>OY986435.1:155379893-155553395 GCA_963920525.1 Dichetophora obliterata | reverse complement strand
CGCAGAAATTGGAGCGAGTATTCCGGAACTGCCATACCGACTACCAGCTATACATCAGGAGGAAAGATTTCTCGACGCTGGACGAGTTAATCGAAATGGCCGAAGACTACGAATGCCTCGTCGGAGAAAGTAATGAGCAAAAGCGAGTACCACCGCTACGACAACCAACGCAGCACCGTATGCTTACCCAATTTGGTGGAGTAATCAACACAGCGACTGCCTGCAAACGCTGTGGACAAGAAGGTCACATCAAACCGGATTGCAAGAACGAGTTTGTTGCTTTCTGCTGGGTTTGTGGGAGCAAAGGAAGAAGAACCGATGAGTGCTGTCGACAGGCGTCGGGAAACGCCCAAGGTCCCGCTCACAGTCGAGGCGAGAACGGGGCCCAAGGACAAATGCCTCCATCGAAACACGAAACTTAAACCATGACCATCAACACATCTTTGCCCAGGTAAAAATTGGTGGATCATGTGTCGAAGCCACCATAGATTCAGGAGCCACACGAAGTTTTCTCAGCCGACACCTTGCAAAGAATCTCAGGTCGTTCGGAGTTAGCCTGCCTACAAGAATCAACGTACGCATGGCCGATGGATCACTGAAAGGGGTCACAGAGACGTTAGAACTTGAAGTATCGATAGGCGATAGCCGCTGCAAAATACCGTTCCTGATTCTTCCAGACGTAGCCGACGATCTGCTCCTAGGAATGGATTTCCTTATAAAAGTCAACGCCAGTTTAAGCTTTGGCGGACAAAAGCTCACACTGAGAGCCAACCCGTCAACTCTCGGCCGAACTCCAGTCTGTACCAGCTTACGGGAAGTTGCTGAACCATCAACAGAAGAGGTAGAACGTTTTCTCCAGGACGAGCTGAAGAAATTTGACGCTATACAAGGCACCACGAACATCACCAAACATAAAATAGTGATGCTAGACGATCGGCCTCTCAAGCAGCGCTATTACCCCAGAAATCCCGCGATGCAAGAAGTAATCAATAAAGAAGTTGACGAACTTCTTGAAAAAGGTTGTATCGAGCCCTCACGCAGCCCACATAGCGCTCCCATTGTGCTAGTAAAAAAGAAAACCGGCACATGGCGACTCTGCGTGGATTACCGTCAGTTGAACGCGAAATCGGTGGCAGATGCGTACCCACTACCCCGAATACACCACATTCTGGATAGATTACGCAATGCTAAATTCATCAGTAGCCTGGATTTAAAGAATGGCTACTGGCAGATCCCGATGGATTACCACAGCAAACAATATACGGCGTTCACCGTGCCTGGGAGAGGTTTATTTCAGTGGCGAGTCATGCCTTTCGGATTACATTCCGCACCTGCAACGTTTCAGAGGGCCTTAGACCAAGTAATCGGCCCAGAGCTAGAGCCGTATGCATTTGCGTACTTGGACGACATCATAGTGACTGGCAGTTCAAAGAAGGAACACCTGAACAACCTGAAAGAAGTCTTCCGACGGCTCAGAGCAGCCAACCTGAAATTAAACGTTGAGAAATGCGAGTTCTTCAGAGCGGAAACGAAATATCTCGGGCATGTCATCAGCGAAAACGGCATCCACACCGACCCAGACAAAGTTGCGGCCATCCAGATGCTGACACCACCCACCAGCCTACGAGAACTGCGACGCGTGCTTGGAGTTGCCTCCTGGTATCGCCGTTTTGTGCCAGACTTTTCAACCATTGCACAACCGATGACAGCCCTGCTTAAGAAAGGTAAACACTGGAAGTGGGGCCCGGAACAACAAGAGGCGTTCGAAAAGTTAAAAATCAAACTCACGGAAGCACCAGTACTGGCTTGCCCTGACTTTAACAAGCCCTTCGTGTTGCAGACAGATGCCAGTGACTATGGTTTAGGTGCTGTACTTACCCAGGAGTTGGACGGTGTTGAGCGCGTCATCGCGTACGCGAGTCGAAGCCTAATTCAAGCTGAAAAGAATTACACACCAACGGAGAAGGAATGTCTCGCGATTATCTGGGGCATTCGCAAAATGCGTTGCTACTTAGAAGGATATAAATTCACAGTTGTCACCGACCACTTGTCCTTAAAGTGGCTGAATTTCATTGAAAGTCCGTCCGGTAGGATAGCTCGTTGGGCATTAGAACTGCAACAGTTCACCTTCGACGTACAATACCGGAAAGGGAAGCTCAACGTGGTAGCAGACGCATTATCCCGCCAACCTTTAGATGCTACTCGCCGAATAACAGAGGAAGATGAACCGAACCAACGTTGTCCCTGGTTAGAGCGACGCAAGGCACAAATTCGCGAAAACCCTGAGAAGTTCACCGATTACATCACGGAGAATGGCCACCTGTACCGTCATATCCCGAATCAGATTGGTGATGAGGACGCCGTGCCGTGGAAGTTATGCGTGCCACGCCACCTGCGAAACCGAGTCCTGCGAGAAAACCATGACCAACCTAGCGCCGGACACCTGGGGGTAAGGAAAACTATCGCCCGGATAGCCAGCCGTTACTATTGGCCGGGTCTGTTTCGCGAGGTCAGCAAGTACGTAAGATGCTGCGAAGTCTGCCAGAAGTACAAAGTTAGTCAGCAAGCCCCAGCCGGCAAGATGTTGTCCCGAGTGGCGGAAGAACCGTTTGCTGTTGTGTGTGCGGATTTTGTAGGCCCATTACCGCGCTCCAAACATGGTAACACGATGCTTCTTGTCTTTTATGACAAGTTTAGCAAATGGACCGAGGCTGTACCATTACGCGCAGCCACCAGCGAGAGCCTACAGCGCAGCTTCAGAGAACGAATTCTCTCCAGATTCGGAGCTCCGAAAACGTTAATTACTGACAACGGCACACAATTCACCAGTCGCGCATTCGGAAAATTCCTACAGACCATCGGCACCAGACAGCAGTTTACGGCACCATACACGCCACAGGAAAACCCCACGGAACGAGCCAACAAAACATTAAAAACAATGATAGCCCAGTTCAGTCAAGACCAACACAAGACATGGGACGAATGTTTACCCGAACTCACTCTGGCCCTGAATAGCAGTAAATCGGACGTGACCGGCTACAGCCCCGCCTTCCTGGTCCAAGGACGCGAACCTCGCCTTCCTGGTGCGTTATATGACGAAAACACGACAGGAACCGGCCGCGAACCTCAGTCGCCGACAGCGAAAGCCGAACAACTCCAGGAAATATTCAAGTTGGTAAGGCAAAAACTCAGTCAGGCTACCCAAGATCAGGCGCGTCATTATAACCTGCGTCGTCGTGATTGGCATCCAACTGTGGGGAATTTGGTCCTGGTAAAACAACATCCGCTTTCCAGCGCTATCCAGAATTTTTCAGCTAAATTAGCACCAAAATATGAAGGACCATTCCGTGTGGTTGGATACAGCTCACCAGTGATCGTGTTAGTAAAAAAGCAAGGTGAATCCCGTACCCGAAAAGTACACGTCAGCGACCTAAAGAAATTCTATGATGAGGAAAATATCGATAACTAATAATTATATTTGTTCAGAATGATGGGCGGCAGCAACCGCCGAAACAACTGCGCAACAGCAGCCGCAACTGCGTCAACAACTGCTATCATGACCGCGCCAACACCACCTATTGCCGGTCATGGGCGGCAGCATCCGCCTAAACAACTGCACAGTCGCAGCAGCACCTGCGTCAACAACTGCAAGCTAGACTGCGCTTACAACACCTACAGCCAGGCAAGCGAGAAGAGGAGCCTTCGCGCCCGTTAGTGCGGGCCATCTGTCAACTACTCCAGCACGCCAGCGGCACCGCCATAAAATGGATAAAATTTTCCACAAGCAGTACGCCTCGCCAAGCAGTTACCGTAGACAATAGGCCATCGACTCAAGCGGCAGCATCCGTCTTAACCACTGCAAACTGCGGCAATAACCGCGTTATTAAACTATACAACGATTGATGTTAACACCCATCATCAACAACAAAGGTAGCGGCATCTACCTAAAAACCTGCAAACCAAGTGTGCCTTCGGTACAACCAGCGGCCGCAGCCGCCCAAACAACTGCAACCCAAGTGTGTCTTCGACACAACCAGCGGCCGCAGCCGCCCAAACAACTGCAACCCAAGTGTGCCTTCGGTACAACCAGCGGCCGCAGCCGCCCAAACAACTGCATCCCAAGTGTGTCTTCGACACAACCAGCGGCCGCAGCCGCCCAAACAACTGCAACCAAGTGTGTCTTCGACACAACCAGCGGCCGCAGCCGCCCAAACAACTGCAATCAAGTGTGTCTTCGACACAACCAGCGGCCGCAGCCGCCGAAACAACTGCAACCCAACCTAGTAGAGGCAACTACTCGAACTAAAATGCCAAAACCAGCGGCCCAAAAGCCGCAGCCAAGTACAAATAGGTAGCAGACACGCTACTATTAAAAGTCTGCAGCAAAACAATGTAACTCTCTCTCTATTGATAAATCATTTCGCATAATGACACCCACTCTTAACAGCTCCAAGGGCCAAAAGAAAACACAACAAATTTGTCGTTCTAAATTAAATCTGTTGATAAAACTCGTCATAGCAAAAGAAATGCGATTACATACAAATCCTACGGCGATCCTTTCCCTCCTATTCCTTTTCCTGCAGATCTTCTCCGATTTATGACATCCAATTGTGCATCCCAGGACTGAGCGTGTGAACAACTCGCGCTTACTGACATGCACCCCTGGTAGTGTCGACTGTAAATGCGGAATTTATAATCTGGCAACACTCAGAAAATTCAAAATAATAGTCAGTATTTTCAGACACGATCAACAACATAATAAAACCAACTAGACCAGCTAAAAGTCAAAACACGCTAATAAGAAGCCACAAAACGGAAGTTAAAATTCAAATAAAACTTGGGAAAATGGAGCCGAGACAGAAGGGCAACCGACCAGCAGCCGACGGAATGGACAAAACCGCCGTAGTACAAGCCAATTATGCTCGCGTCGACGCTGCTACTATGACCAACATGGCACTGTTTAGCTTTCCACCAGGCCCAGGTAGCCTTACGCTATATACAGCCGACTACGTGTGCACTCAGGAGGGCGAGTGGCTAAATGACAACACCATCGATTTTTACCTGCGATGGCTCGTCCTACAACAGCCGAAAGAAGTACAACAGGAGATCCACGTGTACAGCACACACTTCTTCACGCAGCTAACACGTAAAGGGTACCAGGCTACGCCATCAGAACAGTATGAGGGCGTCAAGCGTTGGACCAAGCGGGTGAATATCACCCAGAAAACATACTTGGTCATCCCAGTGAACGAGGCCCACCATTGGTTCCTGGCAATCGTATGCCTGCGACGACAACCCCGACCCGACAACACGCGCGGATATATCTGGCTACTGGACTCCCTGGCGCGCCGAACCCGACAACATGTGGCTGCCCCGATACGCGGATACCTTCAGTGCGTCTGGCAGGCGGCATACCCCGAAACACCACAGGGAACGTGGACTCCCGAAACCATGCCATATTTGGCCGTCACGGTACCGCAGCAAAACAACTTCGCGGATTGCGGTGTATTCCTGCTGCATTTTATGGAGAAATTCCTGCAGCGACCAAACCAAAATCTACAAACGGTCGGCGGACGAGAATGGTTCCCGCCAGCAGAAGCCAAGCGTAAACGGCCAGAACTGGCCATGTTGATGCGCAGCCTAACACCTAGCCACCTACATTCGGCATTACCACCACTGCGATTCGCCGAAACCGTACCGCCCGCTGAAATAACACCAGTGGGCCCACCAGCCTCCACCACGCGAGCACACGAAGCCATTTATAGCAGGGATGACCACAGCCCAAGCCAGCTACCACCTCGACCTAGCGTCATCAAACCGGCAAGCCGACGCACTATCATCCGCACGGATGCTCCGGCTCAAGCTGAACCAACAGCCTACTACGCTGAACCTCGCCCTCAGCCAAGCGACAATCGTTTGCAACCGCTGGCCACCGGTACCATAATCGACATGGTTGTAGAAACACCACCAACTATGGCCGAAAGAACAATTACGTCACATGATCCCCCACAGAATTCTACAGAGTGGATCAGAGGAGTCATTGGCACCGGTACAGCCATCCTACCTACATCACCGGTCGTTGTCGCCGAACAAGTGGATAGCGACGCCGTAGATGACATTGGCGAACTGCGCGAAACACCCGCTGCAGTGCTACCACTCGAAAATGTGAACCCGCCAGCTTCAGCCCAGCCTAGCTCGAGCGAATACCGACCAACCACAACTGCAGTTGATATGCCAGCAGGCCCCAGCGCCGAAAGACTAGCCGCACTTCACCAGCTGACCCAGTTCATCGACAAGCGCAAACAGAATTGGAGACCAGGCAGTAGAATGCGATCTAAAATCACCATTGGCGCCATCGACTACCGGGTCATCATCAGCAGAATCGGGGCCGTGATGATTTTGGAACGCCCCGCAAAGTAGGGAGGAAATGTAAGGACTAAATTTGTACCAAATTTAGCCCACATGCGAAATTAATGTTTTACTCCTAGGCATGAGCTACAGAGGTCACACCGTGTAACACCAAAACACGCAAAAGTGCGATAAGGCCGTTCGAGACAGCAGCACACCGCCGAGCAGGCACCTGCTGGGAGACACCTGAGAATCCCTGTGGGTAAACGAACCCCGGGAGAGAACGTCAGATTAAGACGCACGCAGATTGCCTCGGGCCTGGCGCCATAGATTCTATTTTTGTCTTTTGTAATTATTTCATTGAAAACATTAAAAACATTGAATTTAGAGGAAGCGGTTCTGTTTTCATTTCGGCTAGCTATAGGTAGAATAATGTCAGGGTAGTTTCGTGAAGCTATTACTCTGGTAACCTTTAGTTCATGACGTCAGTCATTGGGCGAGCACTGACAAATTAACCATGGTTAATTTGCCACTGCGACCCACTGTATCGCGAAAATACGCCAAAACGACGGCACGAGCTGTTACCGGCAGTTTTGGCCATAATGACTTAAACTTATGAACATGCGTCGGAAAGTTAAGTTAATGTCGATACTTACCGCTTGAAAAGTCTAATACATCATTCACCTAAATCTGTCATGAGTAAAGTAGCATAGATGTCGACCCTACCCTAGTGGGACAGTTGGCCCTACCAAACCATGACATGAACATTTGAAGCACCAATGGGTTTTCAGGGTTAATCATAAATGACGACCATCAATTGCGCAGTTATATAAATGCGCATATATGTAAATGTGTATAATTCTTTGGTATTTTTCTCGCACATAGGCAACATCAGGCGATTTAATAACGGGACCCCAGTGAGACGCTTGGCACCAAAGCGCATGACGACACCGAGAGAATACGAGAATCGAGAAGGTTCGTACCGCTGAGAGGATGTCACCGACACAATGCCGAAGTAACTCAGAGTACCGATGCCAGCAAGAAATGAGCAACATGACGACAATAGAACACGACAACAAGACCCTAAGAACGGGCAGCATGATGAGAGCAGCGAATTATTGCAACATCACGTAGGAACGACGAGAATGGGACAACCAGCAACATGTTTCACTGGAAGCAACATGTTGATAATTCCAGACTCAGGAATGTTGCCAGAGAGGGCAACATAACCGAAGCTAGCAGACGATGTCTCGGCAAACAAGAGACTGCTGGAAACACTAATCAGCAACATTTTGTCGAGATGACTACATAAGAGCGAACCGAGACTCAAGTCGGGGAGTCGCTTGTCAGACGTGAACGTGAAAAGAACAAAATTTGTGAAGTCTATTTTAAAATCTAAAAAACCCAGTGATAGGACAGCCAGCGGTAACTTCAATATAACTAGAAGTCAAGTACTGCCAGCTGCGAACCGAGTGTCCTGACGAAAGGATATCAGATTGTCCCAAGGATCATCAGGAGCTCAACTCACGGTATAGAGGGACGTCACTAAATTCTACAAACGCGCACGTGTTGGTGAGGTAGACCCAGTGTAAGGTGAGTGTACCAAGTAAACGTGGAGTGCAGAGTGAAGTGTTCTGTGTCGAGAAGTGATCCTATCCCACCCATAGTGTTCCCAAAGGGAAAAATAAAAGTAGTAATCGTGGTATTAAAATTACTCGAGCTACAAACAAACACCCATCCTCCCATCCTTTTTATTTCAACCAGTGCGTGGGCCCTACTCGGGCTGGGAGAAATAACTCACTTTTTCCGCAGGGGAGGTCCTTCTTCCATACTGGATCGAGGTCCTTCCTGCTTAATCCCGATACCTAAAACACAGAAAACACAGGCACGTCGCTCTGTCCTTGACAAAACAAGGTCACCATTTTACTTACTGGCGCTATCGGAACCAACCGACGAGACACGGACCACATCATCATCGCTGAAAACAACCTAAAAACACCCGAACCTATCATCAACCCACTCCTGTGCCGGATTCGGTGATATGAAACCTATTTCTTTATATTTTCTTTCATTTTTATTATTATATTATTATTAAGTGCTATTTCATATATTTTATCGTGTTAAAACCCCCCCTATAAATAGGGAGTTAAATTTATCGACAATTCCAACAAAGTGATTAAATTCTGAAAATAATTGCGTGAATAAATTTCATAAATCCTGTTTGAATAAATTAATAGTCAAATAACTATAATTTTTGCTATATCTAATAATTAAACTTTTAAAATTATTGCGTGAATAAAGTTAATAAATTCTGCTCGAAGAAATTTATAGAAAATAATTAAACTCTTCGCGTAAATAAATTCACAACTATTTTCATAAACCTGTAATTTATTGTAACCAATATAGCAAATACTACAAGATTTTTTAAATATATATAAAATTTGTCCGGTATTAAAGCAAAGGTCGTCTGTGGATCTTTCAATTAATTAATTTAAATCAAATGTAAACTTAAATAATAAGAATATATATTGAATTGTTAATATCAGATTAAAGCCTGAAAATAAATAATTCTCAATTGAAAATTAAAAACTTGTGATTTGGTGTCCGGAAATAGAATAATTAAAATAAATTTTGGAGCGACCCCGGACAACCACTGAGGTTATCCCAGCTATAGACGCCGGGAAAGGCGGATCGTTACAACTGATGCAAGATATTTTAACTAAAAGTAAACCGCCTCAATATGGCCGAATAGTCGAAACTAGCCGAAACTGACAAAAAGGGCCGAGAGTGGCCGTAACCGAAACTGACTCCGAAGATTCTGTCGGACACTAAGAATGATATCCCTATTAGTCGAATATCATTCTTCGAAGCAACGGACGGTAAGGGGCATTTAAGCCAATAACGCAAATGAACTTGGAAGGTTCGGTGCAGTTGTTTGTATGTATGAAATTCTGTATACAAAATTCTGTTTTACAAAATTCTGCATTAACATAAAACTGTGTTAAAAAATTCTGTATGCCAAAATTCTGCAAAATATGTACTCAGAAGAACTAAGGTAAATAAGAGTGAAATAACAAGTTTCCTTACATGGGCAAATAATTTAATCTTTAAAAACCCAAACTGTATCCCAGATACAGACTTTTTAAAAGCAAAATTTTTAAAAAACAATATATTGAAATACAGGATTTTATAGAAACAGTATTTTAAAAATGCTGTAAAAATAACAGCATTTTGACAATACAGACTTTTGACAAGCAGAAAAGTGACCTGCTCCCGCACTTGGACGATAAGCAAATTTATGTTTTAAAGTAATTAAACACAAGAAGAAAACAAAGTAAAATACTTTTAAAAAACTAAATGTTTTCCCAAAAGTCGGCTTAAAAAATCGTTTTTCTGTCATAGAAATGATCCAATTTGGATAATTTTTTAATTTTTCGTAAACTTAATAAAATTGCTAACAATCTTGCAGCATTTAAATTTGAGAAAATTGCAGCGATCTTGGCAAGGGCAAAGCTTCTAATTCAAAGCGAAAAAAAATTAGGAGATTCTGAGAAAAGTAGATTAGTTTTAAATCATGCACTACTTTTAAAAAAAATCTGATGGCAAATTCTTGTTAAGAAAACGCTTTTACATTAGAATATCTTATGGTCAAAAGTTTTTTTATGACTAAAATTGAAATAGGAAACTCGATTTGAAATACTTATTTTATACTTCGTCAAAGTCACGTTTTTCCACCCATTCTGAGAATTTTCCGGGTTTTTTTCGCGTCACTTGCGTAGAAAACATCCAGAATTCAGAATCAAGCCCCGCAGGGAGGTTCCGGAATATGCTCAGAAAATGAATGGAGCCCAAAACCCATCTATACATGTGCCTCTTTATATATATATATTCATACGTTTTGAATTAAAAAAAAAATTAATTTTTTAAATAATTCATACAATAGGTATGTTTTCAAACTCGATTTTAGTAACTTGCATGCTGCTAGAACTGATGCATGTTGAAAAAGTCGGTTGATGTCCATGCGGGGAACATTTCAAGAATAGCGACAACACTTATTCTTAATTTTTGTGGATTATATTTACTTTTACCTCCTAAATGCAAATCTGATAAATTTCAGGCCGCTTGCAATGGGTTTATGAGTTAGAGGCCTCCAAAACTGGAAAAAATGGTCTAAAAATATTGCTAGTTTTATTAATTTTTCAAAAAAAAAAAAAAAATATTTGGAAATTTTTGTATTCTAATTTGAAAAGAGAAAAATTGGGTGTAAAAGAGAAATCACATTATTTAATTTACTAAATTACTAAGAATACTTGTTGAGAAAAAACTTTGAAATTGCATGAAAAAAATAAATTTGAAAATTTTTCGGGCATGATATGAGAAACATTTTTACCCCATCTTTGAAATATTTATAATTTTCTTATGTGTACAATCGTGTGTTAACCGGCGTATCATGATAACAATATTAGTACCAAAAATCTCACTCCTTTTTGCCTTTTTCCTCCCTAGAACAAATCCTGCGGACGCCCTTGTCCCTAACTATATGCGTATATGAGAAAAGCCCAAAATTATGTGTGAAAATTGCATTGGGATGTATTAGTTTTTCTTGTTCCTACTGATGTATCAGAAATAACAGCAGTACGGAAATATCGCCTTTTTCAGTGATTGACTCTATACAGAGTTGTTGTTGTTGTTGTTGCCTTCTTAAAAAAAACTAATCTAAAGCTCGCAATTAAATTCAGAATTTCTAAAAGTTAGAAATTTTTAACTTAAAATTTTGCTATCGCAGCTTTTCTCATTTATTAGTTATGGGCCAAAATATATTCCACATAAATGCCAAATACTACGTCTACTTTTTCAATACCACATATATTTTGCAAGAATTTAAAAGATTACGTAAAAGCTATCCGTCGGTAATTCTATTAGCGTTGCTGTAAACGTCCGTGTTTATAGATTTAGCGCAAAATGTATTTAAGTTTTATGGCAGCTGCCAGGCCCATTTGTGCAAAATTTCTGAAATAATATTTTTGTACTTTCTTTTACTTTTAACATCGAAAACTACCACAAAATTATATTTTCCGTCTAACTTCTACCAATCTCATCCTTGTGCATCGCTCTGTATGGCACGCACAAGAAAGGTGGGGCAGATTTAAAGCATCTCATAACTTAATTGTTTATGACAAATATATAATTTTTCTTTTGGGATATTATTTTCAAAAGGGAACATATCAGAGCTGTAAAAGAATGCAATCATTTGTGATTTTAAATCATGTGATTTATATTCAAAATGAATGCATTAATTTTTCTATATCATTGATTGTGATTTGAAATTTCATCATCATTGAAATAATTTCATAATATGACTGCACTAATTTTTTCAAATCATTGATTGTGATTTTAAAATTCAAGCACCAATCAATGGTTTAAAAATATGATTGTATTATTTTTTTCATTGCATGTGATTTGAAATTGCATCATCATTGAAATCATTTAAAAATATGATTTCATTAATTAAATCATTGATTGTGATTTTAAATTTCAAGTCCAAATCAATAATTAGAAAAAAATAAATCAATTAATTTTTTAAGTCTTTGATTGAATTCATGCATTCATTTAAATCATTGAAAACAGTAATTTTAATCCCAATAATATGATGTTTTAAAATATCAGTGAGAACTGAGTTATATATTTTTTATAAAGCATTTTTATTATTATTTTATTTGTCTTTGTTTAATTACTTATAATATCGTTACGCGTTGTTTTACGTTTTAATATACTAACTACTTGAAAGGCTAATAATTTATGTACACCATTTATGAATTCTACACAATTAGGTTGCTTTAATTTTGCTAGTATTATTATATAATGAACCTACTTAAGTAAAAGTATTTTATGTAGTTTTCATCACAAAACGGATATTAATTGAAAACTCTGTTACTGTTTTAGGGAAAGTTTATGTATCTGTCTAAACGTCTATCGGTCATATTATCTAATCTTTCGATTTCGGTTGTGTGGCGAGTTAAATTGTTTTATTTTACAGGATTTACTTATTTGCAACATTAAATAGGTTGTAAAGACAAATCATACGTTTACGTTCTTCAAATATGGTAGCTTATCGCTTGTAGATTAAAAGTTTTTGTCACTTATGAGTTAAGTCATTGACCTATTACTTTACAAAAAATAATTTGAATGCAAAATTTCAACGCCTTTCATTTTCAAATTCGTTAGTTATTTGTCAAGTCAAACAGTTATTAAAATGCATTAGTAAACGCTTTTTAGTGTGTGATGAATGTTGTTGTCTCTTTTTTCACACAGCTGCTAAGAAAATCTCAGTTTAGTTTATCAGTTTAGGAATGAAAATTTTTTATATATCTTCATATTAAATCAAAAAAACCGTAAGTTTATACTAAAAAATTTTAAGAGAAAATAAAAAACTTTCTGAATTGTAAGTTGCGCTTAAACTTAGGGCTTTGAGATCTTTGTTAATAAAAACCTCGGGTTAAGTTGTAGAAGTGTAAAATTTTGCGAAACATGTATTTTGATAAGATGCATCATAATCAATCAAAAAGTCGATTTTGAATTTTTTGTTACTTATGGTTTTTCTGATTTCATATGACGATATGTTCATTACGTATTTAATATACTTTGAAAAGAATATGTACAAAAATACTTTTTTTAGCTTCATTTATTAATAAAGCAAAGCTAAACATTCATTTTCAAATATTATGTTGTACCCGTTGCTGTAAGGCCGTGTTCATATAAAGCTTTTTGTCGCGATTGCTCTCACGTTTTTTTTTTTTTTTTGCAAACGCTGCTGAAAAATTTTGAATTTTGTATGTATTTAAATAAATTTATGTATTTAATATTCAGTATTTCTCACCAACGTTTGCGAAAAAAAAATTGAGAGCGGTGTAGCTCAAAAAAAAATATGAACACGGCCTAATAAGTTACGATACCATTTCATTTACCTTTGCTTCACAAAAACTTTTCAATACGTATTCTTAAATTGAAAAATTTTTTCTACGCATTTTATTCGTAGTTTTCAGACACGAATAGAATTCGTAGAATGGGCGTGGTTTGGTTCACATTTCAAATATATTATTCGTATTCATACAAAATCAAATTTATATTGTACTTTACATTTACGAATGATCGTAATACCTAGTCACGAAAAAAACCTTCTCTTCAAATAGGGTTTGAGCCGCGGTTCTTAAGCGTATAGGGCACGTACTCTTCCAGTAGGCTACGGCCACCTTGCAATCACACATTTCCTTATGTTCGGTAATTTTTCGACAAACCAGTCTGAAAGATTTCAGTTGTAAATTTTTTAAACTCAACTTAAACTTAGTACCTTTACCGAATAATGCGTGTAATAATGAGTAAATACTACGAATGTAAGGAAACAAATAACGAAGTTATTCCTACGAGAAATTGACGAATGTTAAGGAATGATATGCCTTATTAGTCGAAGATCATTCTTCGTAGCAACAGATAGCAAGGGGCATTTAATTCAATAACGGATATAAACTTTGACGATAAGCAAATTTATGTTTTAAAGTCATTGTTAACAAGCAGAAGACAAAGTAAATAAATTTAAAAAAAAACTAATGTTTTCCAAAAAGTCGGCTCATTTTTCTATCATAAAGATGATGAAGAATATAGATTTTTTTTTTATTTTTCCTTAACTTAATAAAATGACAAATAATTCTACAGCATTTAAATTTAAGAAATTTGCAGCGATTTAGGCGAGAGCAAAGCTTCTAATTCAAAAGCTAAAGAAAAAATTAGGAAATTTAAAAAAGTTGGCCTATTTTGTACCATGGTTTGTTTTAAAAAATCTTATATCATATTAAGCAAACGATGTTACATTAGAATATGTTATAATCAAAAGTTTTTTATGACATAAACGCAAATAGGAGACCCGAGGATTCAGAATCAAGCGGGAGGTTCTGGAATAAATTAAGAAAATGTATGAAACGCAAAACATATCTAATATACATGTACTCCTTTATTTATTTATTCATACGTTTTGAATTTAAAAAAAAATTAAATCATTCAGATAATAGGTATATTTTTTTACTCGATTATAGGAACTTGCAAGCTGCTAGAACAACTCAAATTTTTAATTTTTGCGAATGATATGGCTTTTGACCTACTAAATCCAAAACTGAAAAATTTTACTCCACTCAAAATTGGTTTAGGAGTTAAAGGCTTCCAAAGTTAAAAAATGGCCTAAAATTTTTTTCAGTTTTTCAACCAAAAAATATTGTTTAATATTAGGAGATTTTTTTATTCTAATTTTAAAAGTTGAAATCTTTTACTCGAAAGTAATTAATGCGATCTCATTTAAGGATATAGGCCTCACATTATTTAATTTTTTAAACTATTAGAAATATTTGCTTTAGCAAAAAATTACTGAAAAATGACAAAAAATTAAATAAAATTTTTAAATATTTCGGACATGATACGAGAAAAATATTTACACCATCTTTAAAATGAAATTAGATTTTTTAATGTGTACAAGCGTGTGTCAACCGGTGTAGTGTGCATATCATTTTCACAAAATTAGTACCAATAATCGTAGCAAATAGCATTATATAGGTTACATTTTGTTTATGTTCATTCTAGATTCAATTATGCCTTTGCTCCTCCCCTATAACAAATCCTGCAGACGCCCTTGTCAATGCGTGTGATTTTTTCTTTTTCATTCAGAAAAACAGAGAATTCAGAAAATAAAACATTTTTTTTAAAGAGTTTATAGCCTACTGATTTATGTTTATGTGATTGTTTTTTAATTGTACATGTAAAACTCATGCAAAAAACGCATTCCTTCGAACAGCCAAAAATAACTTCTAACGAAAACGGAACTACTTTTTAACGGACTTCAAAAAGGAGGAGGTTTTCAAGTTGGTTGGTTTCTTTTTTTTTATAAAAAACTAGCTGAACCCGGTGTGCTTCGCTACCCCCCTCGTACCAGGATTGCATTTCAAAATTGTGGCAATACCAAAATCACTTTTCACGCCATTGAATTTTCGAAATAAGTCCACACCAGCGCCACCTACCGTGTCCATTTATACACAAATTATTTTCTTATGATTAAACAAACATACATTCTGAATTTCAGTTAAATTGGTCCATAAATTCAAATTTTCGATATAAGTCCACCCCAGCGCCACCTATCGGGTCCATTTATACACAAATTATTTTCTTATGATTAAACAAACATACATTCTGAATTTCAGTTAAATTGGTCCATAAATTCAAATTTTCGATATAAGTCCACCCCAACGCCACCTATCGGACTTTCCCGGAGGGTTTTTCCAAAATTTTCCTTCGTAAAAACCTTCTCCTGGCAATTATAAACAACTGAAAAAAAATTTTAGACAAATCGGCCCAGCCATTCTCAATTGATGTTTTACTATACATTTTTTACACCATTTTTATATATATAGATTTTGTTTGTGTATCTAACTATTCCATTTCAAGCATAAATCCAACAAAAAAATTTATTTTGACGTAGAATTACGTCTTACAGCGCGGTTTTGTATGGTGGTCATTTTCACGAAATTTTTCAAAGTGATATTTGACACTTTGGGGTATACCTACAGCCTTTAATATGCATCGTACAAAGAAAAAAAAAATGCCAAAATATCAGTTCTAGTGGAATTAAAACGAATATCTAATAAAATAGCAAAATCTAAGAAGATGAAAAATTCATATATTCGTATGAGAAATGCACAAGCTGCTTAGCTGCAGAAGCTGCTTCCCAATGGGCATTTTAGCTAGCGATACGCAAAAGAATGCATGCTAGTAGTGCTCTTATTGGCGTCAATATACCTTCCATGATCGCTGCATTGATGAGTGCTTCTGTAAGGCCTACCTTTTGAAGGTTTGGAGTCTTTTCCTGTTATTTTATATAAAAAAAATTTTTTAAAAAATTTTTAAAAAATTATATATGATTAGATCAATTAAAAAAATTAAATCTTTAAGAAAAAACAAAAAAAAATTATTTTTTTTTGTCCGCGTTGGGACGCGAACCCAGGTCTCCGAAATCTAACACATTGCACATCACATTATATGAAAACTTTTATATGGAAAAATTCTAAGTCTTTTCTATTATTTTTGTATGAATAAATTTACAAAAATATTCCAAAAAATTTTTAAATGGACAGAAAAATTTGTAAAAAAATGTAAATTTTAAAAAAATACAAAAAAAATTTTTTTTTTGGGCCGAGCTGGGTTGCGAATCCGCGCTCTCGAAAACTTACTTTCATTTGTAATGATGCAAAATAAGCTGAAGTTTATTGACAACTGAGGTGGACGAGTGGGTAAGATGCCAAACCGCCAGCTGAGAGGACGCTGGTTCAAATCTGGAATTTGTCAAAAGTTTTTTTATTTCAAGTTTATTTATATTGCTTTTCTTTCTAATGTACATTCTAAAGAAGGGCTTCTAGCAGGCTTCTTTAGAGTCGCGAGAGCGGAAGGCCTAGAAAATTTTCTCGTTTCATATAAAAAAGCTTATGGGCGTGGAAACGAGCACGGAAGGGCTAAGAAATCCATATGATGGTCTGCTAGAAGCGCTTCAAAGACCTGCTTTTGCCCACTGGGTTATGCTGTTTTTAAGGTTGTTGTTGTTGTTGTATTTGCTTGTTTGGTTCGTAATCACGTCGTTCGTTGTTGTGCTGCTTTTGTTGTTGTTGTCGTTTTTTTTATTAATATGTATGTAAAACATACATATATAAATACTCATTAGTTGCTTTCCTTTTTTTTGTTACCCAGATAGCCAATCGGCTCCGTTGAAAACGGTGTGCACTTTTAAAAGCACTGAAGCGGACCGTTTCGTTGTCAGCAAACTATGCAATGTGTGTTTCATACAAGCGTACCATTTATTAAGTTGTATATTAATGTTGATTTTCTATGATTTAATACAAATTCTAAATGTTTAATAGTTTAAATCATTCTTGATTTTAGATACAAATGCTAGTTGTTTGATACTTTAAAATCGTTGAAATTGCAAATAAAATTGAGCTTTAGGTCAGGTTAGAACAATTAATTGCTCTAACGAATTTTTTCCAAAGAAACAACAACAACAATATTTTCAATATGAAAAGGAAAACATCACTAGCTGATTAATTAATTATCTGTTTGATTAAATAGTTAGAGCAGTTAATTGTCCTTACCTGACCTAAAGCTCAATAAACGATTTTAAACTATCAAACAACTAGAATTTGTATTTAAAATCAAGGAAAATCAACATAATAAACAACAAGGTCATATAGAAAACTTTAAGTTGTATATTAATTTTATTTGTTGTTAAACAATTGTAGCCTTTTCTTAAAATAGTTTTTATTAAGTTGCAACAATTAACTAAAGAATAAACGGCAACTCAACTGATTCAATGCATATTTTAGAGTTTTTTGGCGAACGGGTGAAAAAGAGAGGGAAAAAAGACAAGAACAAACGACGCATCAAACGAATATGGCATAAGTTTAAATTCGAATCTTGATAAATATAAAAAAGGACTTTACAATTACATAGAGAACGGTTTAAAGGTAAAAAAACATGTCATTTTCATACCACCAAATCAGACGCTGCCATTTTAAGTACCGTTTAGCTGGAACAGTCACATTCATGGCTTGTTGGGTTGTATACAATAGAGAATACAGATGCATTTAGCTAGAGAGCCAATGGCCGCATTCAGCGCAGACAACTGTTGTGAACTGTAATGGTAGTGCTATCTTAGTTTACGATGTTTTTCTCTGAATGTGTTGCTACTCTACACGTCAGAAGTTAGATTCAATTTAATTTTTATCACTTAAATTTGCTGCGTTCTTTCTGCGTTTATTAATTTAACAGCGTCAGTAACAGCATCTGACAGCTAAGCAAACAGGTGTGTTCATGTAGTATAGAATTTGTTCGCTCGATTAAAAGGCGTTCGCTTCTTTATCAGTTATAGTTAGCGCTACCAAATATGTACCATTCAGCGAATTTTTACATAACAGTTGCCAACTGTTGTCTGCTCTGAATGCGGCCAATATGTGGCTACAAAAAAATGTTTTACTACAAGCCAAGGTTGCCAGTTAAAATTTGAAACAATTCCGACAAAAAGTTTCTTTTTCACATTAACATAAATTAAATACAACTAAAATTACCATGATAAAGATACATAAAAAAGTTTCCACCGCAATAAAAAATATAAAAAAAAAAATCCCAGGATCATTAAAAATTACTACAAAAATTCCACGCGTTTTAAAAATACCACCAAAAATTCCATATGCATTTAAAATTACCACAAAAATAGCATTCGCATTACAAAATACCACAATAAATCCTATATTCACAATCAATTTAAAAATGTTGTTTCTTTGGAAAAATTCGTTAGAGCAATTAATTATTCTAACCTGACCTTAAGCTCAATAAACGATTTTAAACTATCAAAGAAATAGAATTTGTATTTAAAATCAAGTATGATTTAAGCTATCAAACATTTAGAATTTGTATTTATTTAAATCATAGAAAATCAACATAATTAATAACAAGGTCATATAGATAACTTTCAATTGTAATTTAAAAAAAATTTAGAAATACCACAAAGAAATTTTGTTTACTAAAACAAAAAAATTGTTAAGAAGAATATTACCAAACTCCCACGAAAATAAAAAAATACCCAGCTGAATTTCCACGCCAATTAAAAAAATACCACGCTGAATTAAAAAATTTTATAGGAATTCCCAAAAACAAAAATTCCTAGAGGCAATTAAAAATTACCACGAATGGGATTTTCCAACATAACTAGCAATGTTGCTACTAGCTGCTGATATTGTTGTTTTGGTTCTGCATGCACTGCAAAGGGCCGTTATTCATTCGGCAATTCTATGAGCAATAATTGCTTTCGCCACAAGTAGTTTGTTGACTATTCGGGTTGAAAGGGGACTTTTTTAAATCCCCTCATGCAGGCGAATAATTAGTTTGTCGCTTGTGGCAAAGGCAATTATTGTCGAGTGAAAAACGGGACAAAGAGATATTGCTACCAGAGCAAGAGAATAATTGCTCTAGGAGCAATATTTGCTTTCGCCGCAAGCTCGAGAATTTTCGTGTATGGCGAGTGACATTGCTCGAGAATTGCCGAGTGATAAGCGGGACATAGTAAGCAAAGTTCTGTTTATTTTCTGTGCGTCGTTGTTTTAGATTTGCTTGGTAATTGTTGTTGGTTCAGTTATGAAATTTTTTTATATGTTCTTAATTCTTACTCTCTGGCAATAGGGTAGCTACATTCAGTATATGACAATAGAAGTATTTTTAACAAAAATTTTATCAGCTTATATAAATATATCTGTGTCGACAAGGAATAACGACTAAGCTCAAATTATCGTAAGAACCGATATTTTTATTTTACTTATTCCGACCTTTTTTCTGAATTATATGAAACGTTACAAACGGTAATAGGTGCAGAATTAAGAGGTTATCTATTCTGTGCAAAAAAATGTTTTCCTGCATTCAAATGATAGAAAGATTGGCAACGAAGAAAATGCCACATAGCTTTTTTACGATATTTTGAGTTTAGTCGTTATTCATTGTCGACACACACACGCACACATATATATATATATATATATATATATATATATATATATATATATAATAATTTATTGATGTAAACTGTTTAAAAAATATAACGCTTGTGATATGTGAATGTAGCTATTCAATTACTACTGTTTATATAAACATATTTATCATGTTTTTTGTGAACGTTACATAATATATATGTAAGGGAAATAAATAATTGATATGTATGCCACTTTTACTAAAAACAAATCGTTGTAATAATATATATATATTTTAATAAATTGATTTAAACTATTTTAATACGACATACTTCGATTGTCATATGCCGACTGTAGCTTCCAAATCTCCAGAGTAGAAATTCAGAATATTTATAAAAAAAAGACATAGTTTCGATAGTATCGTAAGTATAGCCGTAGAATTCCTTTTTATATAGTAATAGAGAAAAATTCTAGTTTTTTTCATTTATATTTTTCAAAACTATTTTAAAACATTCCATCTTCTAAATAAAAATTATTCAAAAACATATTTGTTGTTGTTGTTCTTCTTTAAACTTACTTGATCTAATTAAATTCATGTAAAAATTTGTTTTGTTAAAAGTAAATGTAATTCAAAGTTATGTTTAATAAATGGAAATAAATATCGGAAAAATTTGAGTTATTTATTTTTCCTGTAGTAAAGAGCATAAACATATATAATATATATATCAAACGAAAACTTTTTATAAAACAAAACAAATTTTAACATGAGTTTAATTGTGAGCTTTTTAGATCAAGTAAGTTTGAAGAAGGCAACAACAACAACAAATTCGTTTTTGAATAATTTTTATTTAGAATATGAAATGTTTTAAAAAAGTTTTGAAAAATGTAAATAAGAAACCAGAACTTTCTCTATTACTGTAGAAAAAGGAATTCTACGTCTGTTCTTACGATACTATCGAAACTGTGTCTTTTTTCTATCTGGATCATAATGCGTGCAGTAGAGGGTTAATATTTTCAATGACTTTCATTGAGATCAGGTCACTTTACCACTATTAAGTTGAAATATGTATTTTTTTTATATAAAGGTTGTTGTTTCGACTCGAAATATCACATTTAATTTAATTTTGTAAAATATTTACTCATAAGTACGAGTACAATATCACATTGTTTTCTTTTCGGTGCGACATATTTTGACTATTACAAGATTTCAACTTAAGAATGCAAACAACTTTCGACAACTAAAACAAACAAAGTCACACAAAAGCTTAGAACAGAGCTTTAGAAAATAAATACAAAAACATGAAACTAAGTGTATAAGTTAAATATTTGACTGCATGGAAGCAATTTAGCAATTTAAGAACTTGAACAAACAACTGCACAAACAAACATTCAATCACGTATATATCTTCTGCACATTCACACTCTTTCTCAAACAGTAAAAAGTACTACAGCGATGAGCATAAAATGATGATCAAGTAGATTAGTTTAAATTATCTCATTACTGAAAGATACTTAGACTAAGTATGAGATACTTTTGCATTTTGTCGGGAAGATTCAAATAAGCTGTATCTAATTTTTACATGTGAAAGATGAGGTCAAATTATATTGACTTTTGAATGTGCGTAACACATAGTTATCATCTTTCAATTCATAAGAGTGAAATGTATGACGATGATGAATGTAAATCGAGTGTATTAAAGCGTTAGCCTATTTAATACATATGTTCTAATTTGCAGAAAATTCTGCACGCAGTTTCAACCATTATGCTTTCGTCTATCGAAAAATTAATGGAAATAAGAATTTCACCATTTATTTATCTCCAGTTATTGCTGTTAAACTTTTTTTCTATTATACCCAATATTTAAAAATAACCTCGTTTATGGTATGGAAATGTATTTAAAGTCGAGGGTTATGACAATATAATTAAGAGTTTGACGTCATCTATATTAATCATGCATGATGAACTGATATGTGTATTTACGGGATACTGATTTATTCACGAACGACAGATTTTAATTATCCGCACGCTAAAGGGTTGTATAAATTTGTTTTACTTATTGAATAGTCGTCTATTCAAACACACTTAAATGTCTGGATGGAACTGTGGTTAAATATATGCGGCACTAAAACAATGCATTGCGGTTGGTCCGTCATGTCTGTTTGCTGTAACAAAATGTCTTTTTACAAAAAAATGTGATGAAATTAGTTTTTATTTTGTTATTTTGAAAAGTTCCTTTCTTATACCTGTTAAAAAATCTTTCGTTGGTTGGGAGACAATGTTCATGTGGCAATGAGTCCAAAAGTCAAAAACTTTCGAAAACACATTGTCCATACTGAAATTGTCTCATGTAAACTAACACTTTTCAGAAATATCTTATAGAAATTGCAAATTGGTTTAATAATATGTTATTTTTATTGATCTAAGATTATGTGAAATGGATCCTAATTTACTTGAATCAGTTCTTCTTAAAAATAATTTACAAAAATCTCGCTATTAGAGTTTAATTCTAATATACACTATTATTTATAATTTCGTACATCCAGAACAAATTCTTGACTCAAGTAGCTGTAACAAAAGTTGAATGTATCATTAATTTTACATAAGTACATTTTTTTCAGTAATTTTTTAAGTAAACATGAAATAATAATGACACCTACATGTGCTGAAAATTCGCAAAATGAAATAGAATCAAAGAAATATATAATAAAAATTAAATACAGGTTGGTTGAAAAAAGTATTGATAGCAAAAATGAAAGCATATGAATTTTTATGTGAATGTAAATTCAATTAGTTTTGTATTCAATATAATTTACCTCAACTTCAGTACACTTATTCCAATGATCCTCGAATAATTTTAGACTATTTTGTAATGATTTTCGGCTGCAATAGCTTCTTCATTTGACTAAAAACGCTTTCCATGAAGGAATTGTTTCAAGTTTCTGAAGATGTAGTAGTCACTGGGAGCCAAATCTGGTGAATACGGTGGGTGTCCAAGCCATTCTTACATTAATTCATTGAATTAAACCATCGTCAAACTCTTGTGTGAATACGTCAGAGCTGTAAAATTTGCTTTCATATTCAACTAGAATTTAAAGTACAACTATATAACGACATAAGGATGCATTCAATGAATGCAAAATTGGTTTATAAATAAAATTATTTATTCACATCCATTTAAAGAAAAAAAATATTAAGTATTCATTTCAATTATTCATTTTAGTTATTCAGAATAATGAGTGAATATTTTTTATTTGGATACTATTCACGGAGCATTCAATTCACAAAGAGTTTCAGGATTTTCAATTATTCGTTTTTTATTCATTATTCATTATTTATTCGTTATTAACTTTTTATTCATTATTAATTTTTTATTCATTATTCATTATTTACTTTTTATTTATTATTAATTTCTTATTCAGTTTTTATTCATTATTATTTTTTATTCATTATTAATTTTTTATTCATTATTAATTTTTTATTCATTATTAATTTTTTATTCATTATTAATTTTTTATTTATGGGCTATGGCTTTCTTTTATGAATTTGAAGTTTAAAAAAAGTTAAAGAAATCCAAAAAAAAAACATAAAATAGACAAACCGAATGATTTCTGGTATTTTGCACTTTTTGGACGTAAGCTACGTTGTTCACCTTCAACGCTTGTATGACCACTTTCAAACTCTAATATCTATCTAAAGAGCAGATTTTTTAACACTTTCACCATTTTTTTAATTAATTTTAGTGGCTGATAAACCTTCCAAAATAAAGAGTATATCATTGCACAATATTCGGTTTTTTCCACTACAAAAAAAAAAAAACACTGACACGTCAACTTCAAATGGCTTGTAAACAAAGAATGAATAGACAGATCGAAATAAAAATTTTTGTGTGATCAAATGAAAGTCAAAGTATAAAAATGGCGTATTAATTTTGATTCTTCTAATGGTTAAAAGGGGTCGCTTTCAATACTTTTCCATTTACCTGTGAAATGAGAAAGAGTTTCTTGCATCAACCAAGTTGTCTCTTCTCCAGAACAGGCCCGTAGCTAGTATGGTGCTAGGGCAGGCTAAGCCTGCCCTAGAATCCGTCGAGCCTGCCCTAGCCAAATTTCCGTATGCTTTTACAACTGCCCTCTTTTGTCAGTCATTGCCAATAACAGCTGGCAAAAAATTGTAAAGAAAGTTAATTTTTGGTGAAAATTTATAGAATGTTGTTATTTTAATTGTTTTCAAGATTTTTTGAGCGAGTTTTTTAGGTAATTTATTATTTTAGGTGTTTTAAACTAAATATACACAAAAAAAAATTGCAGTCGTTTTTCCAGCTTTTGTGTCTCCCAGTTTGCTGTTTTGATTACGAAAAACACTTGCAACTACTTGAGGATGAATGGGGAGGATTTCGAAATTATAACATGATTCAAGCGCCAGCTGACTGCATTTCGGATTTTTAAACTTTAAGCGGATGTACCAGGTCAGCAGTCTTCACTTATTCCTGTAATCTAAATACTTTGCATTCATTCTCAAATAGTTATACATACTTTCCCCAATCAACTAATAATAATTAGTCTAATTAGTCTAACTAAAACTACTAATTGGGAGCATAAAAATTTGGAAAAGCTGAAAGGAAAATAATGGATGTTGCAGACATAGCTTGCGATTGAATGAGGTACTTTTTCTCAAAAACAATTAAAATAACAAGGTTTTATATCACGCAAAATTCAGTAGTAGAACAATCACTTGGTGAGAGAAGTGAATATTCTATTGAAATTAAGCCTGCTTACTTTGATATCGTTGATAATATTATATTCAAATTAAAAAAGCGTTTCACCAAAAATGATCGTATATTGTTGGCATTGTCATAAGTTTACGAAATGAAGCCGGCTAGTTTGAAAATATTATGTTCTGTAGGCTTAAAAATACCCTCTGATGCCGAGATGTCTGTCGCAAAGAAATATCTGGACAAAAAAGGGATGAGCATCAGAAAACATCACCAAATTCAATCAGTTTTGATACGTTGAATGAATTGTATCTGATGCGCGATGCGTTTCCTGATACTTATAATTTGTTTTGTGTAATCGAACCATTCGGCAACAGTACGGCGGTATTGAGGAGGTATTCCGGCGGTACGGCGGAAGCATCATTTTCCCGTGTAAACCAAATCAACAGACTTTGATCGCTTTCAAACATTGAACTCATTTATGTTTTTTCCTTGCCTTTCCCCTTTTCCACACGGCAATTTTTCTTGCCAGCAAGTCGAAAATACAAAGGAAAGAAGAGCACAGCATCAAAGAAAGAACAGCACAGAAGAAAAACTTGCCAGTACAGACTTGCCTGTACCGCAGAATTGCCGGCAATAAAACTTTCCGTGTGGAAAAGGGGTATTATATTTAATGTTAAATTTGTGGCGACCGTAGCCTAGTGGGTATAGTGCTTGGCCCCTAAGCTAAGGAACCGCTGAAGCCCGGGTTCAATTCCAGCTCAGACAGAAAATTTTTTCAATTGAATTAATTTTTCTGTTCGGTCGTCACCTCTCTGCAGACAATGGCAAACCTCAGAGTGTAAAAATTGCCATGTAAAGCTTCTTGAGAACATAAGCCGTTCGGAGTCAGCATAAAACACGAAGGTCCAGTTCTCGGTCATTTGTGATCAAACATTTAATAACACGCACAACACAATTGATCAATAGAAGCTAGGTCAAAGTCCTTCCAAGGGGTGAAATGGCCAGTTTATTTTTTATTTTTATGTTATATTTAAAGCATAGTACTCTGTTCAGTTTCATGTGAAATTCCACTCAAATCTCCATACAAAAAGTGATAGCTGCGAAACAAGTGTGGAAATTTTCACAACATGTTCGTCAGAGCAGTACGCTGTTCCGCTGTGTGAAATTATCGCAACATGTTTCTGAGCAACATTTTTTCACGACAATTTATTTGTACTGCCTATTTATTTTGAAGTGAAAAGAGAGATATCATATGAAATCTTCCAACTTATTTTCTGAGTCTCTCTGAGAAACGTTGCCATAGAAATTCCTCGCAACAAACTTTAAGTCAGAAATTTCACGCAACAAAGAAATAGATGTTGCCAGCGAAGTTTCACGCAAGCGAACAGAGTACTAGGCTTTATATGTTAATAAACTTAACTTTTTTTTACTAAAATATACATTTGAACAATAAAATCATTAAATAACATGTAAAAATATAAAACATTCATTTGAAAATATGTTAATATGCATATCTATATTTATATTCAAATGTATGAAAACAAATTTGTATTTTTTTACTGGAGGCTCAGCCTGCCCGGCTCTTATTTTCTGGCTACGGGCCTGCTCCAGAAAGAGAGATTCGTCTTAAATAAGTAAAAATTTCTGGTTATAAGTAAATCATATACTTGGGTTAAGCAAGATATTTTCAATTTAAGAAAATAGTTCAGTAGAATAAAAAAATATACTAAAACATAGAAGCTTTTCTTAATGACATTAATTTTATATATTATCTGTACTTAAAAAATAAAAATTGAATTAAAAATTCTATTTATTTTTTTTTATTATCATAGAATATTTTGTTTTTTCTCTCTGTGTAAGAAAGTCAGAAAAGCTTTTTAAACGTAAATGTTTTATACGGATAATTCATTTACAAACCGAACATCTTTTTGACCGACACATCTCCGATTTGGCTGAAACTGTATTCACGGATTCTATATCAAAAAGTAACAGATACGTGTCAGAGGATTTTTTTTCTTCGCATATTTTCGAAAATACATGTGATCGAAAATTTGAGAAAAGCAAGTTTTTTGGCTTGGAGACTCATTTTTAAAAATGTATAACTCCGGTTCTATTTAATCTACAAACTTTTTTGTTATTTTAAAGCCAAGGAACTAAGTTTTAAGAACAAATAATTTTAATTAAAATTATTAACAAAATTTATGTGTTGATTTTCTATGATTCAAATACAAATTCTAAATGTTTCTTTCTTGATTTTAAATTCAAATTCTAGTTGTTTGATAGTTTAAAATCGTTTATTGAGCTTTAGGTCAGGTTAGAATTAATTGCTACAACGAATTTTTATATTGCCGTTAACAATGTAATTGTTTAAATCAATTTTTAACAATGACCCCATCTCGTAGCAAGTTTTTTATATTTTGATCGTATTTTCCGTTTACCAAACCCAACCCCAGCCAAAAAAAAACGCATCACCAGATATGTTTTTTATAAGAGCTCCAAAATTAGCATGTTGGCACAAAATTTGTATAAGGATGTTTTGATTGATGTCTTAACATAAGCCCCGCCACGAAGATTTTAACAGCTAAGGCAAGTGCAACCTATGTGTATATATTGCACCGGACCACAACAGAAACAATTTCTCACACGAAGTAAGTAATAAACACGTGAAATAAGAAGCAAAGGATAGTAAAACTCCGTTCTCACTTTTTCTCTAGAACGTCAGGATTATTTTTTTAAATTACTTTTTAGTCACAAAAAGGAATTGTTTAAAAAAATTTATTTAAATACTTGAAACTTTCAATGAAAATATAAGTAGCAAATAAAAGAGGACAATCTCCTTTATCAGAAAAACAAAGTGACAATACATCCGAATCAAATATGTAGAGAAGTTTAATTGACTTATGTTTTATTTGAAAATTTATGGAAATAATTTTCAATTTGTTTGAAGTGAAAAATTTCCTTTACTTGTAATACCAAACCAAAAAAGCTTTTACAATTTTTTTTATAAAAGAGATTACCTTCTTTTATTAAATACCCACATTGTCACGTTTTAAAGGTTTTAAGTATTAAAATAAATTTTTTAAACAATTTAATTTTTTTAAGTAAAATTTACTTTGTTAGTTTTTAGGATATGATTAAGATTTTAATGCCATTGAAAAGCAAATTAAATAAGTCAGAAATTGTATGCTAAAAAATTTTGATTTATTACGCAAAATTCAGAGAAAATTGCGCTCAAACTTGAAATTTAGTTGTTTCAATGGATTCATTTCATCTTCACACTAGCACAGCTCAGGAATAGATAACTCGGGTGAGTTCGTTGATACATCGTTAAAAAGTTAAATTTATTACCTTACTATTGATTTCTTAAAATATGTTTTCCGTATGTTACTTTTTCTGCTAAAAACAATAATGTGCATCAAATTCATGAAATACTAATTAACCATGTAACTCCCAAAAGTTTTAAAATAGCTCCCCCTCCGATACGATTTTTTGCTCAACTCGACATGACTTTTCACTTCTTTAAATAGTTTCACTCTATCGCGGGACACCCTGTATAATGTAGTGTATCCCTTCAAGTGAACTGATCTCGGAGGAGGTATATTTTCAAAAGTAAATGGCTTTTGCCATGAAACGTGATCTAAAAATACTTTACGTTCATTTCCAAATAAAGCATTTCCCACAAAATTGGATATACCTCGACGCATACAACATTTAAGATACAATTGCTGTTTTTTGCATCGTCCACGTCATGCTGGAAATACTAGACATTTGGTCAACGCTATCATTTCTTACCAGATATAATGCTTACAAAAAGATGAAGAAAAACAAACCTCAGCATACCGTTGCACAAGACGCAAAAAAAAATGGCCTTGAAAAGACAATTGAAAGAGTTATTCGACATCATTTCTTACCAGATATAATGCTTACAAAAATATGAAGAAAAACAAACCTCAGCATACTGTTGCACAAGACGCAAAAAAAACGGCCTTGAAAAGACAATTGAAAGAGTTATTCGACATAAAAATACTTTTTTTAAAGTTTATTTTCTCTTCTGAGAACTTTTATATTGAAGGTCTTTTCATTGTATTTCGATTTCTGCTGATTGCACTATAGAAATGTTTTTGTATCTTCGTTTACCATTTCTGTTAGAGCATTTATTTAATTTGAAATTGAGCAAATTAAAGCAAGAAACCTCATAAAATTAAAAGATTTCATCCCACCGACCACTCAATTACATAATAGGGGTATTCACACTGACTTGGGTAGTTGGGTAGATTAGCAAATGCTGTGCTTTTGGTTTTTGGAAAGTGCCATTGTACCCATCTACCAATCTACTCTAGCTGACCTCCTGACTTGTTTGGGTAGATTGATTTCATGCCAAATTGAGTACTTTTTCCATGTGTTACCATCTTTTGCAAAAATAGGCAATAATTGACCTAAGGGCATCAAATTAACAACATTTTTCGTCAACGCTAATATCTCGAATAATAAAAATAAAATACCCAACCCCTTATTACCACCCACAAATCAATAAAAATCATATATTTCAGACGAATTGTAGTGAACTAAAATTTTGTAATATTGTTCGTATGGTTACTCTCGACAAATTAACCAAAAATGGGCGTGGTCGAACTATAACTACGCCTGTTTTTCAGAAATCATTATAATTCCTGAATTCTGCATGTTTTTAGAATGAAACTTAGTATGTATGTTCTGAGAACAAGTGGTGCTCACTATATATATACATGTTGACATGCCTACTATTACCGCCTTTCTATATTCATAAAATCGTTCTTGCAATCTGAGTAACGTTAACACATAAGGCCAACAAATTAACAATATGAAGGTTAGCACCTTGAATGACAGCAAGGTTCTAACACACATAAAACAACCCAGTAGCGGATGGAATATATTCCGAATATATGAAGCATCAATTACCTTGTAATGACCACTACTTCCGACTATATTACCTTACTATGCATAAAAGGCCTTACATTTAACATTGAATGAGACAGGAGGTAAGTGATCGCCTCCCTTCAGCATTACCTAGAAGTTATGGAGTAACATACTACTTGTATTAAGTTATAAAAATCACTGCATTACTTTTCCTTGTATGCTACATTACAGGTAATGAGGTATGAGTTAATTACTTCTGCTATATGCAGACGCATTACTTTTTGAAAAAAGTAATGCTTCCTTACCTGGTAATTTAGTCTGTATTAGTTCTATGGTAGCCACTGGCAAATCCGCTGCTGGGAATTTTGGAGATAAATGCGTTTGAAAGTTTGGCGGCTTTTATAAATCGCAATTTTAAATATTTGTAATTGTTCATAATTTTCCCAATAAAGCATTTTATTAAGTTATTTTTATAATGTTAGTTTTTAGAAAACGTGCATACAATGGTATTTGCATACTCAGAACATAAAAATTCTTCCGAAAAAAATTCTCAAGTTAAACTTTCAATGTCGCTTGTTAGCCACACTTTTTACTTTTTCACGGTTTTTTAATTTTCATTTTTAGAAATTCTGCATACAATGGTATCTGCATACTCAGAACTTTAAAATCGTTCGTCTATCGGTGGTAGTAAATTAAAGTAATTTGTTTGTGGGTTAGCCCCTTATTGCCGAAAAAATTCACAAGTTAAACTTTCAATGTCGCCTCTTAGCCCCACTTTTTAACTTTTTCACGGTTTTTGAATTGTCATTTTTAGAAGTTCTGCATACAATTGTATCTGCATACGCAGAACTTTAAAATCTTTCGTCTATCGGTGGTAGTAAATTAAAGTCATTTGTATGTGGGTTAGCTCCCTGTTGCCGAAAAATTCACAACTTAAACTTTCAATGTCGCCTGCAAGCTACACTTTTTAACTTTTTCACAGTTTTTGATCAATGGTATCTGCATACTCAGAACTTTAAAATCTTTCATCTGTCGGTGGAAGTAAATTAAAGAAATTTGTATGTGGGTTAGCTCGTTGTTGCCAGAGCTCCCCTACCTATACAGATACGATACCAAAAAAGGAAAACGATTAAAAATTTTAATCTAGACAGGAGCTACATGTCGTTATTGTAAGCCAAAAATATTTAAATAAAGATACGATTTAGATATTTTGAAACAGGTTAAAACTATAAATGGTTCTACTATAATAAAGGAATATTGCAATGTAAATATTTTTAATTTTTTACAAAGGTTTTATAAGGTAAAGAATTTAGAAGCTGATTTACTAAAAAAAACAATTTTCTAAAAAAAGCAGGAGTAGTTATAGATTATAATAAAAAGGAAAAACAAAATATGGACTCAATAATGAAGGAAATTTTAATACTTTTATGGGAAGTACAAATGCTCCTTTAACGCCTGTCGAAGAAATTAATCCCAGCTTAAATAAAAAATTTAAAAATCAAATTAAGAATTATGCCAGCATTTGTTAAATTTTAGTATTACCTTGGAAGGAAAAGAAACCCCTAAGGAGCCAATGACAATAAATTCCGCTAGTAAAAATAGTATAATTTTAGAATCAAAAAATCCAGCAAAGAATTATAGTGCTAATAATAATACAAGTTATAATATAGATTTTTTAAGAACAAAAATCAAAAATTAAATAGCGAAAATTCGTTCAAATATTAATTTAAGTCTGTCATTTAGAACAGACGTTTAGGTGGAAATTAACACAATTGTTGAAACTCCTATTTGGAGTAAACATTATTCATACCCCTCGTTTGTACATTATTTTGTTAGTAACGAGATACATAAACTGTAAGATGAAGGAATAATACAACCTAGCAAAAGTCCATTTAATTCACCAATTTGGGTGGTGCCCAAAAAAGGTAAGAATGATGATGGAACTCAGAAACTACGACTAGTAATAGATTACAAAAAATTGAATGAAAAATACCTGACACAAATGTTATTTTTTCTAATTTAATAAATCAAAATATTTCTCCACATTAGATTTAGAGTCAGGCTTTCAACAACTTTTAATGAAAGAAAGTGATATAGAAAAAACGGCCCTTTCAGTAAATAATTTCAGTATGAAGACTTGATATTACCCTTTGGGTTAAAAAATTCACCAAGCATTTTCTAAAGGGACATAGACGATATCTTACGAGATTATATAGGTATATTTTGCCAAGTCTATATAGACGTTATAATTGTATATTCAGATGATATTGAGGAAACATTTAAGGAAAGTTATCGACACTCTTAAAAAAGCGAAAAAGAAAATATTTATTGAAAAATCTAAATTCTATTAGACTGACGTTTAATTTTTGGGCTACGTTGTTGCACACGGAATAATTAAAATAGAACCAAAAAAGATGGAATGTATCAAACAATTGAGGGCTTATTGCAAAAACATGATAAGCCACATAAAAATATTTTGAAATAATCGACTCTAAAGTTTTGACAAAATTTATTTTTGTATGAAAAAATGGAATTTTACACGGAAACTTTTGCAAATAGCTTTAATATTATTATTATATTATTATTTAATATTATTATACAAAATTAATAGTAAATAGCTAATATCACTTCAGTGGTTGTTGGCAATGCATTGAGTAATGTATTTAGACCAAAAAATTGATTTTTTAGATCATCACGTTATTGCAATAAGCCCTTCAATTTCCAAACCCAACAACCTTACGACAATTAAGAAGTTTTCTCGGTATTACGGGCTACTACCGAAAATTTATTCAAGACTATGCTTTTATAGCAAAACCTTTAAATAATATCTTATCAGGAGAAAATGGAAGAGTTTCTCAACACATGTCAAAGAAAATAAAAATAAAATTAGACAACGAAGCAACTACAGCATGCGAAAAATTTTAAAATCTTTTAACAAATCAAATTGAACTAGCGCAACCCGACTACACAAAAAAATTTACACTAACCACAGACGCATCTAATATTGCAATGGGTGGGATTTTGCTACAGGATGACAAACCAATTATATTAATTTCGAAAACCTTAAACGCAACTGAACAAAAGTACGCAACGAACGAACGAACGAAAAAGAATTATATGCTATAGTATGGGCTTTAAAATTTGTTTACTTTACGAAATTACCTTTATGGCTTAATAAATTTAGAAATTCATACTAGAGACCGCAACGGATAACTATTTTGCGCCTCTGAGTATATCCGAAAAAAATAAGAACGAAAATCTGCTCACTCTTAGCTCGACTTGACTCATATTCACTTCGGATCGAGCGCCTTTGTAATAAACTTACTCAACGCACTCATTGAAAATGGCTCAAAGTGGTTCGGGTCACGCCGCTCTCGGATATGAGAATGTACTTATACCCGAAAAAATGCTAATGAGCCGAATGCCTATAAGTATTTTACACATTCTATTGAGTATGGAGAGTTGAGAACAGCACGACACTCGGGTATGATCGGATACTCATTGTAGTTCTCTGATTCATACGGACCATCAACCACTAACATTTGCAGTTTCTAGACAAAACCCTTACGCTAAAATGAAGCAATGGCACGCTTTTATTGAGGAATTTTCTCCAAAAATTACTTATAAACCAGGAAATACTAACGTTGTAGCAGACACCCTTTCTAGACAATTTTTAAATCAAATGACAGATACCTCGAGTTAAGATAATCAACATTCAGCAGAAAGTAGCGACAGTCTTCAAATCCAGGAAACAACAAAACCTTTAAACCAATAAAAGCAACAGATTTTACTGCACATAGGCAGATTTATGATCCATGAATCAATTACAAACATCGGAAAAACAATACATATTATAGAATACGATACAATGTAAAATCTAATTGCAATATTGAAAGAATTTTTAGTACCGGGAGTAGTTACTGGTATACACTCTACTCTAGAATCCTTATACTAAATTAAAGCAAATTTATTGGAAACATTCAACATAAAATTTCTATATACAAGCAATTTACCAATTGACATAAGTAATGCGGACGATCAAAAAATAATAGTTAAACAAACTAATAAAGTGTCGCGCAGATAGAGACTATAGGTAAAATCTACAACAAATTAATAAGTTCTATTATTGGCCGAAAATTACCAAACAGTTTAAGCAATATATTCTCAACTGTGATATATGTTGCAAAAATAAATATGACCGTCACCCTCAGAAATTTCCAATAGGAAAAGATCCAAATTCAGAAAAAGAAGGGGAACAAATTCACATAAATATATTCTTCATACAAAAACTAAAATTTTTAACCGCGACAAAATTGATTTAGACCAGAAAGTCCTAGATATAATCCAAAGTTTTAAAGAGGCAAAACAAATAACTTGTGATAATGAACCAGGATTCGCGGCAATCGAGTTAAGTCCTTGATATAAAGGATGTGTATCGAAATATATTATTGTACTCCAAGACAGAGAACATTAAATGGACAAGTAGAGAGAGTCCATTCCGCTTTAATTGAAATATCAAGATGTATTCAACAGGAATATAAATTAATAAGTGATGTAGAGAGTATCTACAGAGCTGCACAACAGTACAATAAATCAACTCATTCAGTTACTAGTGAAAAACCTTTTGATGTATTTTTAAATGAAAAAACACATACTGAAGTTCCGATAAAACTTAAATTAGCTCAAGAAAAAATGTTAGAAAGAATCAATATTAATAAAAAGATAAAAAAGGCGATATTATATTAGAAAAAAATATAGGAGTATGGAATAAAATTAAACAGAAACATAAAAAACAAGTGGTAAAAGAAGATTTAGGTAATAATGTTAGAATTTCCAATAGGAATAGGGTAGTACATAAGAACAATATAAAATCATAAAACTAATTCAAACATATTATACTTTCAGAAAAAGTTATATTTAATCATACTTATTATAACATCTTCGTTCGCTTCTTGTGAAATCATTGATTACACAAGAGAAGACTATGTTCTCATTGAAAACGGTAATGCAGCAATCTATAATGAATTCGGAAACATATTTTACATAACAAATTTAACATACTTTATGCAAATGTTATATATATTTCTTATATATTTGATTTTAACATTATTTGTATAATAAGAACAAGTTCTTTTATAATACATTATAGTTTGAAAGGTAAAAAAGGAAGCGTATAAACTTAAATCTAAACTTAAAAATCTAACATAGTTTAATGCTTATAAAATAAAAACTTAAAGCTAAAAAAAAAATCATCTTAAAGTAAAGAAAAACAAGGGTGGAAAAAAGCGTAAGGAAAAAGGATAGAGGGAAAATATAGGAGAGACATAAAGTAATATAAAGTAATATAAAGAAGATATAAAGTAATAAAACCAGAAAAAGGTGAGAAAATGGTTACAAAGTTTATTAATTTGAAAAATAGGAAAAAATTACTTGTCTAAACATTCTTACTTCAGGAATAGATTTAATACTACTTGGCAAACTATTCCACAATCTTATGGCATTAACGAAAAATATTCTTGATGAATTCAAATAGTTACATTTAGGTATAATAAGCATACGACTTCTTTGCAGTTGACTAAACTGTAACTTTTCATATAAATAGGATGGTGTTATCGAATGTATCAGCTTGTGTAAGAAAATGCAGTTTGTGTCAGGTCTGACACAATAAAGTAGTCTAAAAGACTGGGACTAGCATTACTGGCAAAGCGCGTTGGGACAGTTTCATTGACAAATGACAATCCTGTAGAGCAAACATTTTCACAGAACGATTAAGCAGTATTATCACGACATAGTAGATTAACATTAAAATCACCACATATAACAAGGAAGTCAAAATTAATTATATAATTATTTAGCTCAGAAAAAAGAAATCGAGGCTATTGCACTTGTTCGGATTATACACGCAGGACAGAAACACTTTGACACAGTTATCAAATATACACACATTCAAATACTCAACATTACTATTGCTATTGGATTAAGATTCAAGTTTAACATTTAAATTACTGGGACAGAAAATAGCAACACCACCCCCTTTCCTTCCCACTCTATCATTTCTCAAGAGCTTAAAATTATCAATACTATAGACAGAATCAGCAAGTTTCAGAAACGCAAATAACATCCACAGCAGAATCTTCAACAATATATTTAAGACAGTCCAGCTTATTACAGTTTAAACTCCTAGCATTGAAGTGTAAAACTTTAAGACCTCAATGCTGTGCACCGAGAACTTTAATCAGAATTTTATGATTTCCGTTAACACCACTAGAACAACTGTCACTAAACATTGTCAAGTAGAAACACAGGTGGAAATAAACACTTCGACAGAATATATGAGTCTAAACAATATGGCATTAGACAATAATATAGCGGAAGTAACCAATGTTTGCAGAAAATAATATCAAAGAGAATATATTGTATCAAGAGGAGCAGAAACTCAATGTTCGCTCTTGAGAATTATTTCAAGACTACAAAGATTGGTTTCTGCCAGCGTGATGCTAATGTTGTTCTGCCGACGTTCTTGCTGACTGTTTCGGGCAGAGGTATTTTTAAAATTATGTGTGCACAAGCGAGCTGGGAATACGTTTGTTCTTTTTAGAATGCTTTGGCCTTTTTCTTCCTATTGGAATTGCGATCGTTTTGAATATTTTATTGAAATTAGGAAATTGCAAAAAATTTTCAGCTTTGTTTACATTTTTTTGTCCTACATTTTTAAAGGAAAGATTTCTGTGCAAAAGCAAGCGGCAACAAGTTTTGCTCTTATTACTTTTTTCTTCCTACTAGAATTGCGATCATTTGGTATATTTAAGGAATTATGAATGAAATGAAGCAGAACGAGATTTCCTTGAATTTTTCCAATTTGTCGATATTCTAATGTTTTGACTCTCAACTTTTTTTGGCTGAGTTGTATTTACATTTTTTTGCTACATTCTAGCAAGGAAGTTTTTCATGCAATTGCAATTATATTATATGAATATATTTAAATACTTATATTTTATTACAGAATATTAGATTTCTTTATCGATCATTTGGTACATTGAAAGAAATATTGGTGAAATAAACCAAAATGCCTTTCTTTCAATTTACCAATATCGAACATATTATTGTATTTTTATTTATATTTATTTATCAAATACTACTCAACTATAAAATTTAAATTACAATTTCAGAAAATATTAAAATGCAATTCCAAGGTACTTTAATTCAAATTCATTTATTTATTAATATTTCATTTTTTATTTTTAAAAAAGTTCAAAGTGTCCAATGTAATTGCACACTTTTTGGTACCTGTACTTTAAGAAATAGTTGAAGAAAATATTTAAACAAAATTTCATAGAAATTTGTTATAATTGGGATTTTTGCGATTTTGATTTTTAATCTGATAAAACATGCAATACTTCAAATTATCGGACATTTATTAATAAATTATGCTAAAATAATTGCAATTTTCTTAAAAACTATTCTGAAATAGATTTGAGCAATGCAGAAAAGTAAGATTTGAGCATCACAGTAGAGTAACAATTTATTTGAAGTGTTTGCAGGAATGTATTATAAATTAATTTATTTATTTTAATTTGATGCGTCGCTTGTTTTATCAGATTATATAAAATTATTTTAAAATAATTAATGCAATGAAACAAAATATTTTAAGTAATTGAATTAAAATATTGGGAGGTAAATACTTGCTTATTCTATTTGCACTGAAAACTTTCCACTACTGAAATAAAAACTTCCAAACAAATTAGTATTTAGCTTATTATATAATATAATACTAACGAACTACATGACTTATTATATAATATAAGAACTTACAAACTAAAATGTACTCTTATTATTTAATATAATAAATTAAAACTAAACTGAGATCTTATTACATAATGTACTCTTATTATATAATATATTAATATACAAAATAACTACTGACTAACTTAAAAACTAAGGAGTGGCAAACATTTCTAAGTAATTTTAATTAACCTACCTAATCCTAATTCTTAACCTATCCTTATGCAGTGAAAGCTTCCATATGCGGACAACGATGGTTACATTCTTTTTGTCCTCATATGAGAGATGTCCGCTTATGGGAATAACGTAAAAAATAATATTAAAATTCAAATTAACAAATGAGCATTGCGATATTGTAATTTAAAATAATTTTTATTCTTCAATAGACAAAAAACAACACTAGTACAAAATAAATTAATATTTAAATTTGTACATTAGAGTGGTCCTTTTCTTTGTAAAGTAACGAATTACTTACCTGAACTGCACTGAACCTAAACTGCAAATTTAAAAAAAAAATTGTGTTTAATTTTATTTAAACACACTGATGCATTGCATAAATGCATTTAGGAACTCAGCCGAAGTATATCTTTTTGGAAATTTCGAGTTTAAGTATTTTTACGGAAAAGATTTCCAAAAATTGAAAAATGCAAGTTTTGAAAAAAACTCCGAGAAATGGACATAGAATAGTCTTAGTTTTCTAAGTAATAGTAAGTAATAGCAAGTTTCTTGGAAGCGATGCAAGTAAGTTTTTTGACTCTGATTTCTGGTTTCGTTTTCTAGTTTTCTTCAATAAAAAATTTAGGAAAAATATGGAAAAAATTGAGATTTTATTCGAACAGTAAAAAATCACAACTCAAGTAGTTTTTTCCAATTGTAATGTTTGATAGCTCATTTATAAGAAAAATTAAATAAAAAATTGGACGCGTCCGGTTTTTTTTTTAAATTTTCACTTAAACTCTTAATGAGATTTTTTTTTTAAAAAAGAGCACTTTTTCCCCATATAAATTTGATTTTCAACTTAAGACCTTTTTTTCAACTAAGACTTAAGACCTGTAAGCGGCACGTTTAAATATCAGTTTTTTTTTTTAAATTTGCAGTTTACTTCTGTTTTGTGAAGGAACAAAAGTCAGTAGCTATTTTGTATATTAATATATTATATAATAAGCAGGGGTTGAAAATAAACTGTACGAAAAAACTAACTCTACATCTGCTAAATCTGCGAAAGCAAACAGTTTCACTATCTGCTTAGGTTTGGATCTTTGCTACAAACAGAAATGCGTACCAAACCGAACAGAAAATTAAGAGAGAAAGAAAACTATTGTTTTGTGTTCTACGAAAACAACAAGTATTTCGTTTTTTAGATTTTGTTGTCACGATCGCAACCACAATAAGTAACAAATGTTGTCTTCGTTTTACTACGGAAGTTCGACAAAAGAATTTCGTCATGTATTAAGCAGCATTTTTTCAGCTTGCTTCGGTTTCAGAGAATTAACTATCAAAAAGTGCACATTATTTATAATATTGATAATTTGTTCATTTTTAAACACTCCTATTGTTTCAAATTCAAATTATTCAATTCAAATATTGAACAAATTCAATAATAACAAACAAAACAAAGAAAAATTCCAACGCAATAACTTTTTCAACACAAAAAAAAGTCGCATCATAAACGAAACCAACAAACATTGCAGTTCTCTCTTCAGATTTTGGTGCTTCCAGCAACCAACAAGAGATCGCTAAAGATACTTTACTTTGATTGTTTTTGTGCACGCGATTCAAAAGCATAACAGTGAGAGGAAGTTTTTTCTATTCGAAAAAAGAAACATTTCATTATACTTTTCTCTCTCATCTCTACTTGCTTCGGTTTGTGCCAAGAATGATAGAATAAGAGATTACGCTTTGCGCAGGTCCGTTACTTCTGCTAATCGAGTTTGACAACCATCTGTTCAGTTGACTACGTCACAATATTTTATTTCTTTGAGAAACGTACTGCGATCGGTTGTGTTTTATTTAATTGTGTTTATATCGAAGTACATTTGCGAGTTTTTAACTTAAAATTTAAAAAATTAAGTGTGCAGCTGCTAATTGTGGTAACAATAGCAAACAAATATTTTTCAAAAACCTGATGTTTGCAATAAATACAAAAATTAAACCAAGAAATTGTAGAAAAAGCACAAAAACGAAAACAAAAATACAAAAATATCTTAACTTAACAAAATTTGTTTCATTATTTAAAAACTTGGAACTATCATTTATTTGTCTTTTCAATTCACAGGTAAATTAATGGAAATAAAATATCTGGGAATGTTTAAAGTACATCAATTAAACTCGTAATGAACATTTTTATAAAATCCAAATCGAAAAATAATGCTAACTGAAGTTGGTTTCTCAAACAAATTTTTTTTACTTAGCTGCTTACTGGCTGTAATAAAATATTAGTAAAAATAAAGTTTGCAAAGAAGTACTTAATAAATTTACCTTCTTCTCCTTCCAATAAATTGCTTCTTAATTCTTTTATTTTAATTATACAAACTAAAATGTATGTTATTTTCATTTCTGTGTAGAAATCGTATGCAAAGTGAACGCTCTCCAAATCAGCATTGATATTATGACGTACATGCGCAGAACGACAATTTTGTTGTACACATTTTCTTGTCTTCGGCGCAATCTTTGTATTCTATCATTCTTGGGTTTGTGCTACTTTTTGAATCAGAGAGAAAAACTAAACAAACCAAAATACTTGTTGTGATCTTCAGAAGAAACAAACAGAACAGAAAAATACTTTTCTTTAGAGTTTGTTTGCGAGCCCTGATAATAAGAGTACATTATGTAATAAGATCTCAGTTTAGTTTTAATTTATTATATTAAATAATAAGAGTACATTTTAGTTTGTAAGTTCTTATATTATATAATAAGTCATGTAGTTCGTTAGTATTATATTATATAATAAGCTTAATACTAATTTGTTTGGAAGTTTTTATTTTAGTAGTGGAAAGTTTTCAGTGCAAATAGAATAAGCAAGTATTTACCTCCCAATATTTTAATTCAATTACTTAAAATATTTTGTTTCATTGCATTAATTATTTTAAAATAGTTTTATATAATCTGATAAAACAAGCGACGCATCAAATTAAAATAAATAAATTAATTTATAATACATTCCTGCAAACACTTCAAATAAATTGTTACTCTACTGTGATGCTCAAATCTTACTTTTCTGCATTGCTCAAATCTATTTCAGAATAGTTTTTAAGAAAATTGCAATTATTTTAGCATAATTTATTAATAAATGTCCGATAATTTGAAGTATTGCATGTTTTATCAGTTTAAAAAACAAAATCGCAAAAATCCCAATTGTAACAAATTTCTATGAAATTTTGTTTAAATATTTTCTTCAACTGAACTTTTTTAAAAATAAAAAATGAAATATTAATAAATAAATGAATTTGAATTAAAGTACCTTGGAATTGCATTTTAATATTTTCTGAAATTGTAATTTAAATTTTATAGTTGAGTAGTATTTGATAAATAAATATAAATAAAAATACAATAATATGTTCGATATTGGTAAATTGAAAGAAAGGCATTTTGGTTTATTTCACCAATATTTCTTTCAATGTACCAAATGATCGATAAAGAAATCTAATATTCTGTAATAAAATATAAGTATTTAAATATATTCATATAATATAATTGCAATTGCATGAAAAACTTCCTTGCTAGAATGTTGCAAAAAAATGTAAATACAACTCAGCCAAAAAAAGTTGAGAGTCAAAACATTAGAATATCGACAAATTGGAAAAATTCAAGGAAATCTCGTTCTGCTTCATTTCATTCATAATTCCTTAAATATACCAAATGATCGCAATTCTAGTAGGAAGAAAAAAGTAATAAGAGCAAAACTTGTTGCCGCTTGCTTTTGCACAGAAATCTTTCCTTTAAAAATGTAGAACAAAAAAATGTAAACAAAGCTGACAATTTTTTTGCAATTTCCTAATTTCAATAAAATATTCAAAACGATCGCAATTCTAATAGGAAGAAAAAGGCCAAAGCATTCTAAAAAGAACAAACGTATTCCCAGCTCGCTTGTGTACACATAATTTTAAAAATACCTCTGCCCGAAACAGTCAGCAAGAACGTCGGCAGAACAACATTAGCATCAGAGCCTGAACAGAATCAAAAATCGTTGCGATCGACGATTCGTTGTTGTTGGAAAATACATGCAAAATACGCAGCTCGTTTTCTGCAACGATAAATCGCAGACTTAGAATCTGTGCTATTTCAATCGTCGGACGAAACGATTTTTGATTCTGTTCAGGCTCTCACGCTGGCAGAACCCAATCTTTGTAGTCTTGAAATAATTCTCAAGAGCGAACATTGAGTTTCTGCTCCTCTTGATACAATATATTCTCTTTGTGTTCGTTTCAATACACGCCAGTATCGCAATTACAGCCCTATTCTGGCAGCTTAACTAAGCTCACCACATTAACAAAATAGTTAATATTAACTATTTGTTAAGGTTTCGTATTCTGCTGCAACTTTAAAAGCTCTTTTCCTTACAATTTTGTTAATAACAGAAAGAGTCTTAACAACGAATGAAATGTATGTGCTTAGATAGAAAATTGTTGTGAAAATAATAAAAAAATACAAATTTTAATATAATATTGAGTTTAAATACATTAAACTGAAAAATGAAAGAATTTTTTACTTATTTTAAGTGTTGATAATGAAATCTTTTAGTAGCCGTGGCAAATTTTTCAAGCGCTTGCAAAGTCACAAGCTGCACTCGAAGCATCTGTTTATATAGCGCATCTCTTCTTTCAACAGGCATATCGATTTTCACCATGCATGGTGAACTTTAAAAGCTTTTTAAGCTTTTATGTTGTTAATGATTTTTAAGAATACCAACATTTACATAACATAACAAGCAGCTTAACAAGAGCTCCTTAACTATTTCTTGTTAAGTTAACAACCAGAATAGGGCTGTTAGTGTTGCATCCGAGTATGTTGCAGTTGAGGGGGATGACTCATCTGCATGCACTTTGGGGAAACCGAGCGGAGTTGTTGGTGAAATTTGTTTGTTAGCAATTTTGTTGGATGTGCTTCGTAGATTTTTTTGTTGTTGCAGGCTCGACATTGTTAAAAAGACGACAATGCAAATTTATTAAGCGCGGTAAAACTGAATTATTAATTTATTAATTTGTAGCAAGGATAAACACGTCAATTCAGTAATTATATCTTAGTTGGAAACAGCGACAGAAATTAACACGTTTTGAAAATTTTGGCGAGATTGACAGATTATTTACCAGAAAATAACGTTAAAAATTGCATACGCCGGGGAAAACACCAGTATTCAGAAAACATTCAGTATGCATAACAATATAACGAACAAATTTATATATAAATTTAGATGTAGTATATCACAATGAATTAAATACCTGTTTGGAAATAGATTTAACAGAGAAATTGCTAGCCCAATTGCAATTAAATATTTGGAAGAAAAGTAAAAGAATTAGGTACCATTTGGAAATGGATTGCAGGAACTCCAGACCACGCCGATTTGGTACGAATAAATTTGAAAATGAATTTAATTGATGAATAATGAACTAATTGAAAATAATAATCAACTTTTTCAGCAAACTCTAAATTATTCCACTCTATCACAGAAATAACCGAAATTATTAAAAAAATAAAAGGAAGTTCGGAACTAGTAAATTTGGCTCGAAAATGAAGTAGATTAATGATAACGGAGTTAGAAAACATAATTCAATCAATAACGCTAAGGAAAATAGGTTTACTTAATCCATCCATTCTAAATTTACGAGAAAAAAAAGACATTACAAATCATAAAAATGAAAAATTTACAATAATTGATTTAATGGACGTTTCATAATTCAAAATTGTTCAAAAAGAGGAAGCAATTCTTAAAAGTAATTGAAAGTTATATGAAACAAATGTACAGCACCTGTAAGTAGTTGTAGTAAAATTGATGAAAAATTAATAATAGAGAAAGAAATAATCAAGTATGATAATATTTTTTATTATATTGAAAAATGTAAAATAGAATTATACAATAACTATTATGTATTGATTACAAAGAAACATGTCTATCAAAAATATTGAATAAATCAAAAGGTCAGTGCTTAAAATTTAAAAAAAAAAACAAAGAAATTGATGTAATTAAAGATGGGGCCATTTTAATATCAGGAAACCATACTGTAGATATTTTAAATCTTGAAGGTACTTACTTACTAACTTTTGATAATGTGACAGCAATTCATAAGAAAACATATGAAAATCTTACTGTATAATTCGGAATAATTTAAAGACAGCACAACCAAGTCCATTAAACATTTTGGAATGCTTACAGTCAGACAACGTAGACTTGGAATCTAAAAATATAAATCCTCTAAATGAAAGAAAAAATAAGTTGAATCACATCCAGTCTTATGCGCACTTTTGTTTATAACAATAACGATAGTTACTATCTTTTGCATTTTAAAATTCGCCAAAAATATATATCATATAAACAAAAGAAAGTTCGAAAAAATACCGAAGCCTTATTTACAACTATACATAATAAAATACAAGAACTATCCTTATAGCGGGGACGTTTTAACTTTTAACAAAGGAAGAGTTAATGCACCATATTCATATATCTATATACTTTAGGCATCCCATAAGACAAATGCATGTAATTTAATATCCTAAAGTAAACATCAAGCACTGAACCATGAGATTGAATTAAAATTGAACTGTAAGCAATAGATTTTCTGATGCAGTTCAAGAATGAAAATAAATGAAAATTTAATTTTTACGCAAATTACATCAGAAAAAAATTGTTGAAATCAATAAAAAAAAAACTTCATATCAATATCTCTGTGGGAATATGCCAAATCGATGGACTTATTTCACGGACTTTGGACGAAACTGATGCACTACATACCACACGGACTACAAGAAGCGGAAGAAATTATTAGAGGACAACACTGACTAAACGAAAGGAAAAAACGAACATAAATTGACGAAGCATACATAAATTGACGAAGCCTAGCAATTAAATTCGAACGATACGGTTATAATATAAAAATATATGAAAAGTGTAGAATTTGAAAACACTTAAATATTGTAATAACCAACATAATAACAAGAATAAATTATTAATAAACCTAAACTTAATTGAAGCAACCCAAAAGACGTGTTTGTTTATATTGAGAAGGTTTCATTTTGGGCCTCATCCGAAACAATTTTGTTAAATTTGTAAAATTTATAACAAAATAGAACATAGATTGGAGTGCAGAAAGAAAATAAGTTAAATGAAAGTTTTCCTACATACAAAAATTGAGCAAAGCCTTAGTTACTAAACGACAGCAAACAAAACAGAATTTTACATAAAAAAAAAAACGTATAAAACAAGTGAAGTGAAAAAAAGAAGGAAGCTTTGTCTCATGCAAAAAGTAAGAAAACGTTATTGAAGTTAAAAAAATAAAATAAGTGAGTGGAAGTTTTGCTCCACGAAAACGAAGCTTGAGCAAAGCTACATCAATAAAAAAAAGAAAAACTGAGTGCTTTATGAGAAGATGAAAATTAGAAAGAAGTGAGTGAAAAAGAAGCTATGCTTAAGAAAAGTATAGATTAAGAAAATTTATAAATATAATTTATAATTATTTACTACATACAAAAATTTTTATATTCTATATTGATATTTATATTCTTTGATATTATATATTGATGAAACTATTGACGATGGACAAAGAGACTATTTTAGGACTGTCGGTAAAATAATTAAAAGATAAATTGGTGGGGTTATATTTATCCGTAACGGGACGAAAGGTGACTTTGGAGGACAGGCTGATGACCCACTTCGGTTTAACCCAAAGCAGTGACGATTACTCTGAATATGAAGATGTTGCCTCAAATAGGCAGCTTACATCTGAATTGTACACTCCAAGGTCTAATTTCACACTGCGAGATATTGAGGATTCTATAACGTCTTTTACTGGATCTGGTCCTCCACGTGTTGAGCAATGGCTGGAAGAGTTCGAAGAGAACGCAATGGCGGTTTAGTGGAACCCGCTTCTAAAGTTTATTTATGCCAAGCAGTTGTTCAAGGGCCCGGCCAAGATGTTTATTCGTAGTCAAGTTGGTATTCAGGATGGGAAAAGCTTGAAAGGAGTTTTAATTAAAGAATTTGGAATCCAGTTGTCTGCTGTGGAAGTTCACAGAATGCTTCGAAACCATCGAAAAAATCAGAACGAAACTTTAAGGGAATATCTCAACTCACTGATGGAGCTTGGTAAGGCAGTAGCTCTTTACGAACAGAGTCTCCTAGAGTACTTTGTGGACGGTGTTCCTGATTCTAACACCAACAAAAGTAACCTGTATCAAGCCAAATCTTTAGACGAACTTAAGACTCAAATTGTTATCTATGAGAAAATTCGCGATAAGAGGCAGCATCAAGCAACAAACTTCAACAAAACACAGACAAAACAATCTTGACAAATACTCAAGACACCGGACGAGAAAACGAGAAAAAATGTTTTAAATGTGGCGATGCCAACCACTTAGCAAAGAATTGTAAAAATGCTGATTACAAATGTTTTAAGTGCCAGCAATTTGGGCATCGATCTTATGAATGTACGACTTTAAAGAAAGATATAAAGAAAGAACATAATGTTTTACATTCCTTGAACCAATAGAAAATCACAAACTTTTTACCAACGTCTAATAGAATTTTTAAGGATATTTACATAAATGAAGTACAAATATCAGCTCTGATAGACACTGGGAGCGATATTTGTGCAACTACAAATGATACTTCAGAAAATAGGCGAAGTCGAACTAAAGCCTGATACTCATAGTTTTGTCGGAATAGGAGAAGGTGAATTCACAACAATTGGATCATTCACAGCGCACACAAAAATCGATGACATTGGACTGGATATCCAATTCTACGTAACCAAAAACAAAGACATATTATACCTGGCGGTTATAGGCAACAATATTTTACGGACTTTTAATTTATTAATTGATGTTAATAGTGAAACGTTCTTTGAAAAACAAGAAAAAAATACAATCAAACCCCACGGAAAAAATTATGGAAGAAAATATTTCTTCAGAACTTTTTCGTGAATACGAGTGTTTGTGCATGTCTACTTTGTTGGATGAAGTGTATCCCAAACTTACACCAGATGTATGCCATCTAAGTCGAGAGCATCAAATAAAAATTGAAAGTTTCCATGAAACTATCCAAATGAAAAGATCTCCAATAGAAATGAGTATAATTTAAGCTGATGAGATACCAATATTTCAAAGACCTAGACGGTTGCCATATGTTGACCAACGCGTAGGTGAGGAGCAAGTTGAAGAATGGCTCAAGGAGGGAATAATTCAGCCAAGCACATCGGAATACTCATCACCTGTAGTACTTGCAGCGAAAAAAGATGGAACAAAAAGATTATGTTGCGACTATCATAAACTTAATGAACAAATTATTAAAGACCATTTTCCGATGGTAATGATTGACGATGTATTGCAGCGATTGCAGCAGGCAAAGTATTACAAAAAAGTATTACAACACTTGACTTACGTAACGGATTTTTCCATGTCCCTATGGCCGAAAAATCTCGAAAATATACATCATTTGTTACTCATAACGGGCAGTATGAGTTTCTTTATGTACCGTTTGGAATCTCAAATTCCCCAGCAGTTTTTTAAAGATTTATCTACACAGTTTTTCGAGAGATGATACAAAGTGGAATGATCGTCATCTATATGGACGATATAATAATTCCATCGATAGATGAACAAGAGGGTATGGAAAAGTTTAAAAAAGTTTTGAATCTAGCAAGTTCTTTTGGACTCCGTATAAAGTTTGAAAAATGTCAATTTCTTCGGAAAAAGGTAACCTTTTTAGGATATGTTATTGAAAACTCTACGATAACGCCATGCGAAGATAAAGTGCGAGCTGTAAAAGAGTTTCCATTGCCAGTTAACAAAAAGGCACTCAAAGATTTTTAGGCTTGACTTCGTATTTTCGTCGCATCGTCGCTTCATGCTCTTATTGCACGACCACTGACGAGCTTACTGGCGCAGAAAAAGACTTTTAAAATCGAAGACGAGGAAGTTGCAGCGATTCAACAACTGAAGTCTGCTTTGATACATTCACCAATTCTAAGATTATATGATCCAAAAGCTCCTACCGAAATACACACAGACGCCTGTATGCACAGCTATGGCGCTGTACTTCTACAATTAGACTCTGAAGATCTACAGCTTCACCCGATTCAATATATGAGTAAAAAAACAAACGAGTTTGAAAAAAATATCACTCATATGAACACGACGTGTTGGCCATCATTGAAGCCTTAAAAAAGTGGCGTGTGTATGTACTGGGCATTAAAGTAAAAATCGTGAAGGTTTGTAATGCATTCTCTATGACCATGAGATAGAAAGATGTACCTCTTAGAGTTGCTAGATGGGCTATGTTTTTACAAGAATTCGATTATGAAATTGAGCACCGGTCAGGATCGAAAATGCGGCATGTAGACGCCCTTAGCAGAATTTCTTGTCTTATGATAGAAGATTCAACAAAACACCGAATAGAACAGGCACAGATACGGGATGAATGGATAAAGGCGGTCATGAAAGTCTTAAAAAATACTAGTTATGAGGATTTTTATATGAAATATGGCCTGTTGCATAAGAACCCTGATCTAGAACTAATTGTCATACCAACAGAAATGGAAAGAGAAATAATACCAATTGCGCACAGACAGGGGCATTTTGCGGCAAAAAAGACTGCGGATCTTGTCAAAAAATCGTTTTTTATCTCGAATCTGGACAACAAAGTTAAAAGTGTTGTGAAGAGTTGTGTCGAGTGCATATTGGCGGAAGCAAAAAACGGAAAACGGGAAAGATTGCTACAACCGATTGACAAAGCAGACACGCCACTAGGGACTTACCACATTGATCATTTGGGACCCATGGAAGATACTCGAAAGCGGTACAATCACCTATTCGTTGTTATCGATGGTTTTTCAAAATTTGTTTGGCTTTACCCCACTAAAAGTACCGGATCGGAAGAAGTAATCGAAAATTTAAAGAAACAAGCGAACATATTCGGAAATCCAGAGAGGATCATATCTGATAGAGGAACGGCGTTTATATCACATGCTTTCGAAGAATACTGTAAAGACGAAGGTATACTTACTTACTTACTTAGTTGGCGCTACAACCGTATGTCGGTCTTGGCCTCATCTAAGAATTTGCGCCAGCCATTTCTGTCTTTCGCTTGCTGGCGCCAGTTGGAAATTCCAAGCTTCGTCAGTTTGTCCTCTACTTGGTCTTTCCAACGAAGATGCGGTCGTCCTCTTCTGCGTTGACCGCCGCTGGGTACCGAACCGAATGTTTTCTTCACTGGAGCATCGTCTTTCATGCGCAGAACATGACCAAGCCAGCGAAGCCGCTCGATTTTAATGCGCTTGACTATGTCGATGTCAGCGTACAGCTCATACAGTTCATCATTTACCGTATTCGGTACTCGCCATTGACGCAGATTGGTCCGTAGATCTTACGAAGAATCTTTCTCTCGAATGCTCCTAAAGTCTTTTCATCTAAACTGCTCAGCGTCCAGGTTTGTGATGCATAAAGTAGGATGGGCATGATGAGCGATTTATAGATCGTGATTTTCGTTCATCGATCCACGATCCATTTTTGACGAAGCCTAGCAATTAAATTCGAACGATCAGACGTGAACGGTTATAATATAAAAATATATGAAAAGTGTAGAAGTTGAAAACACTGAAATATTGTTAATAACCAACATAATAACTAAGAAGAAATTATTAATAAACCTAAACTTAATTGAAGCTACGCAAAAGACGTGTTTGTTTATATTGAGAAGGCTACATCTCCTACCATTTTTTTGTAGTATTCTTCAGTTCAGAATCGCTTATTTTACATAAAGGTAAAATGCAATATGCATTTTATTATTTACTTCTTACTTTTTACGTACTTACTAACTTCCTCGTATTTTTTATCCGAAACGGATTGAGTTTCGCATCCGTAACTGATCCTTTTTCGAATGAAATTCCTCTCAAAAATACGAATCGCTTTATCCAATTAGGCGGATTCGTCACGGACTCGAAAGGGATTTATATACGAATCCACTTCGGACTTCATATTCGAATCCGTATCAGACTCTTTTTTTTATATAATGCGTATTCGCAATAAACTCGTTTTTTTTTAAATAGTTCGGATTCAAAACGAGTACAATTTTATTAAGTTCAAGGATGACTCGTACTCGTTTCTTCAAAGAGTTGAACATTATTTTTCCTTTAAGCATCCCAATAACTTGCACAGCTATAATGACAAAGCGTACAAAATAACAAAAGATTTTATAACAAATTTAAAACTGCCTTTAACGTTGTGGCCATTTTTTGACTGATACGTAACGGGTTCGAAACGGGTCCGCCGAAACCTAAAAAAGCTAAATTCTTATTGACGGACTTATTAAAGGGATATATTGTTTAGTGCTGTATTAGTGTCATTCATATATAATCTGGTGCATTACGTACACAGCTTTGAGCCTTGTTCTAGTATACTTGCAGTAGTGACAAGTATTGTTAATGTTATATTTTAAATGGTATTTTATAGTGCTTGTGTTTATTTTACTTTTTATGACCTACTTGTTTAAGATGCACTCAAATGTTAAACATGTGTTATTTATGTAGTAAATTAGAGATCATAAAAAAGATAGCAAGAAAAATTAATGTCTGCATTAGAATAATATCCAAAAGCAGACAATAAAAGGTCTATTCCCGTACTCGTTATTTAAAGATTTTCGAAGCTCGAGAGAGAAGAAAGAATAACATGCAAAATGTCATTCTCTAATCTATTACAATTACTTACACTTAGTACGGGAACAGACCTAATGCTATCGCTGTTCTGTTTTCGATAATGAAAAATTTTGCATAATTTCAGGGATGGTTTGAAATTATATGATGGTAAATAATTTTAACGCAAATTGAGGTTTCTCCTCAATGGATTTTTTCTAAAACATATTGAAATAGGATTTCTGTTCCCAAAAAAAAATCATATTTTTTTTTTCTTCATCAACATATTGTCTACGAAATAAAACAAGTGATAATATTTTTTATTTAATTTTCATATCGATATGTTTAATTTTATTATTTTATGCAGTTTTTATGTATAATTTTTGTTGTTTTGTCTTCATACTTAGCTTGATTTTGATTTATTTTTTCCATATAATTTTTATATATTATCGATTTGTTTGAATTTTTGGTACAACAACTCTACTTGCTGGTTTTACTAAAATTCTTTATTTGCGGGAATTTTTCTTAAATTTTATTAAATATGCTAAAATAATATAATTTTTAATATGGTATTTCATGTCATGTCACAATGTAAGATCTTTATTTTCTTTGAGTTAAGTTTTATCGGATTTAAAATGTTATGATTTGTTGTGGTGTTTATTATGATTAGCTTTTGTGTATAAGAGAAAAAATTTTAATTTTTTAAATGTATTTTTTTTCATTTTAAAGATGTTGGTTGAAAACAATTTTGTTTTTTTTTTGTCAAATATTTGTAAATCAAAGTTTTTTAAAACTATTAATTATTAAGAAATGTACATGTTTGGGCTTAGAGATGATATTCAAATGCTTTAAGTTTTAAATAATTACATTTAAGCTACGCTAATTGTTCATATATTCTGCGATTAAATATTATATAAATTTTATGTTTTATGCTTAACGTTGCTTCAAAGTGTTTATCTGGTAAAAAGTGTCAGGTTGTGAAACATGTGATTTCAAGCCAATATTTATTTACAATAATTAATTAATTAGAAATAGTAAAAGTTTTATAAATAATAACAGCTTTTTAACTTTAACAATGCTTATTTATATTAAAATAATTAATGTTACTATAGTATGTTTATGAGAATTTTTTGTATTCTGTATACATTTGATGTTTTTAATGAGTTTTAGCTATTTTTTTAGCCTGGATTTAATTTTGCAAAGCGTTGATTCTGTTCTTTTGCTTAATTTTCTTAATACAATTTTAAAATTTCACGATGTTAGTTTGTAGAGTATATATTGAGAGCAAAAACCATGCTTATTTATCAACATTTTTTTTAATATTTCCCTAAATATTTTTAACCATTTAATTTAAGGTTTATTTAAATTGTCTTAGAAATAAATTTTACTTGATTGAGTTTTGCAATATTATTACTTTTTTTTCTCTAACACGTAATTTTCACTCTTATTTTTCGCTAACTAACAACTTTAACTTGCATTCTTTAACTAACTTTCTTCATTTTTCCCTTAATCTAGCTCGTCTATGCTCGTTCCTGCACTTTTGTTTGAATTTTTTTTATTGTATCTCTATACCTTATTATTATATTTACAAAATTGCTTTTTGTTTTTCAAATGCTACATATTTTTTGCTTAATTTTACATCAAGCACAATTATTTTTACCTTTTCAAGTATAACTACAAAACCACAAATTTATAGCATTTTTATTGCTTTTTGAATATTTTTTGTTCTCCTTAATGTACATTTTGACGGAATCCTGTTTTTTTAACTTTTTGCTTAAAGTTTTTCTTCTTAGAATTTAAAATAAAGTAAATTTTTGTTACACAAAATTCAATTAAACAGCGAAAATCAAGTTCTGGCAGTGGTTTTGCTTCGTTTCTCTGTTTGCTTAAGTATTTAAAATAATTGGTCTATTGTTGTTTATGTATTGGTGTTAGCAGTTGCAATGTTTATTTTAAAATAGGAATCGTTGATTTAGTCGTTTTTCTCAGTTTTAGGAATTATTCATTATCTATTGTAAATGATTTAAGCTCAGTAAAAAAAGGAATCGTTGGGATTTGAATTAAGAATGATGATACTCTGAAGGATGATTCAAGCAATAAAGTCTATCATTAATACATTTGAAATAACAGAAATCTAATTTAAGCCATTTTTAGAAAAATGCATACGAAAAGAGTATCCTTTGGGGTTAAGAGAAAGAAATAAAAATAAATAATTATAGATAAATATAAGAATCCAATAACCCGATTCACTACTACAAAAAATGTTTTGTACTTAATGTGTTATAGAATCTGCGAAATATATGATAAATCAACTGGGCTAATGTCAATGCTTGTGCAATGATCCAATTGAATCCTCAGGCAGGTTGAATTACTTCTTTAACCCTTTAAGACCGAGATGTATCGTTTGTGGGGTACATTTTAGTTGTAATTTCTCCACTTCTATTTTACGATTGCTAAACATATTGACATATATTCATTGTGTAAATTATTGCGTATATTCGCTTCTCTCGTTGTTTTGCCATTTTTTTTTTAATAAGTTGCAATGCAAAATGCATACATAAGTCATTTTCTGTTCTTTGTATAAATGCATGTACAACGAGATGGTGTTAAAAAGGCATAATGTGGCACGGAATATTCCGTTTCAAACAATGCCACGGAATTATAGCAAGACATATAAAGTTTTTAAAAATGAGTCTCAGAAATTAGTTGTGTTTGCAATTACTAAAGTACTGATAATGCATAATTAGTGGAGAGATAATGCATAATGAGTGCATATTAACTAAAAAATAATCTTATTTAATATTTTTTTTTAATTTGAAGGCATTTAATGTAGAATGTATTTTGAGGAGGATAAAAAAGTAAAATTTAGATATTGCATGTTTTTTATATATTTAAAAGACTATATGGGCTATTCTACGATACTTTGCATACTTATTCACTGAGTTTTCTGTAAAAACTTCTGATATCAACTTTTGATGTAATCATGCTCTTGAAACTCAGAAGGAAGGTATATTTTAATATCTTATATCAAAATCTGTTTGTGTTGCATAGAATTTAGCGGTTTTAAGTTTAGTCATAAAGTGTACTGAAAAATGTACAAAAAAATAAATTCTCAAAACGTACGTTTTCTATTTTAATCTTTTTAATATCGTCGGTATTAGTAATTCATGCAACTTGCAGGTGTCACATAATATTCTGTAAATACAAGATTACCGATTGCTCAATGCATTATATTATTAGGGTTTTTAAATCGCAATTCGAGATACATCTGAGATGCTTTTACGCCAAAAACGTTATTTGCACAACGTACGTCGCACAGTGCTTTGCTTAGTGGAAATAAATCAGAAAATTTTTGGTCTCCGGATAGCACAAAATTTGGTATCATGGGACAGGTAATATTCCTATTAAGATAAATCTGAAACATTTTTGTTTAAAATTTACGCCTCAAGGCACGGTACTATGTTAAAGTTGACTAATTTTGCGCGAATTTTATAGGTGGTGTCACATGCTTTTTAAGGCTCAAAGAAAACGCTCTTAAAAATTAAATTGGTCAACCAAAAATAAAAAGAAAAAATATTTTTCATAGAAAAAAAACAAAGTAAAATTTTGGTTGTTTGCGTTTTTTAAAAATACTAAAAAATAGAATTTTTCTAAATTTTCAAACTTTAAAAAAAACTAACACAAACAGAAAAATTCGCAAATTTTGGAAACCATGTGTTGAAATGCGGATGCTGTTATATGCTGGTTTTTTTTTATTCATAATATTGGACCTTTTCTAGCTGGCTATAAAAAAAAAATCCACATATCTTCGCCATTTTTAAAAAGTTCATTTTGAAAAAACGTCCAAATTAGTAAATTGCTTGAAAATATGTTCAAGGGAGGTACCCCTAAAAACTAATTGATTTTAACCATTTTAAATATTCATCTATTACTTTATATTCTAAGTCTTTTGATAAAATTTAATCAAGATCGGTCAACTTTTTCGCCTGTAAACGAAAAAATTATGTAAAAAACAGATTTCAACTATTTTTGATATTTTTCAAGATAGCTTAAATTTACTAAGCATACCAAATTTCATTATCATAGGAGCACTCCTTCTATTTATTTCCAAATTTGTATGAGCGCGAAGCACTGTGCGTCATGCGCTACCAATTACTAAAAATTTAAAGCTTACTTCAGAGAAGTAAAGCACAGAGTGTTATTTTTATAAAAGATAAAGTTGATAACAAGATAGATTCGCCTGAACTACTTGAACTTATTCCGTTCTATGCCCATAGAGGGCTATTAGAGAAAGAAAACCATTTTTTATAAGATTTCATAGAACTAACTATGGCAATAATGAGCCAATCTCTAAATGCTTATCTTATTGTAACATATCAGCAAGTCATATAGATTTTTGCACGGCAAGAGATAGTTTTAAGAGAGTTATTTATGATTTTATGTCATAGGATAATCTATTATCTGTAAGGGCTAATGGTCCAATTATGTTCACGTAACGCAACGCTTGTTGGCCGTAGCAAATGGCAGATTGCACGTAGATAATTTCGTGTTGATTATGCAGGCGTACAGCTTTACAAACTTCAAATCAGCTGCTTTTGTTTTAAAAAAGTAAATAATTTCTAATTGACGACAAATTATATTTATAAGCAAATTTACCGCATTAAAACACAATACAGAACAAAAAAACTTAATTGTGCGTTAAAAGACATAATTTATCATCAAATTTGCAGCACACAAACTATTTAAGATGTATTCGACTAATGCGCACGGCTCCCATTAATTCGTAAATTCAAGTCCGAAATTCGAAGTTTAAACAACCTCGGTTTTTTTAATTGCCAGTATAAAACCTTCAGTTTTACAAGCCCCAGTATAAAACCTACAGTGGAACAACTTGTTGCCGCTTAATATGTAAAGTATCATAGAATAGCCATATATTTTCGAAATCATAAAAAATTCTCAGATCTGAGAAGGTTAAGGCGTTGTTCTGATTGTTTCTGCTGGTTTGTAATTCTTAATATGTGTAGAATACTAGCAAAAGTTTAAATATCTCTAAAATTCCTAAAAATCTAAATAATCTTTCTACATCCATTTATGTATATCGACAAGTTTTTCGCTCATTTCGATTCTTAAGTTAGATTTTCAGAACAGAAATGGCTGAACGAAAAGATTTCTGTTAACCAGTGTTAATGTTGACTTTATTTGCCATATGAAAAATTTGCATACTAAGCTCAAAGTAAACAGTTATTAAGTCAAAGTAGATAACAGAGCTGTATTAGTTTAATTAGAGTTGTTTAATAAAAAATTTTTTATTAATGTCAAGTGTTGGACGTCAAGTTTATCACGGAAAAAATAATATTTATTAAATAGAATTCTATTTTGGATGCAAGCCAATGCATAAAACTGTGCGGCAGAACTTAAAAACTTAGTAGGTATTATGATCTAAATTTAATCATGATAGAGATTAAAATAAATGCCATCACCTGATGAGAGGGACTCAGAGGTGTAACCTCTTCAACATTGAACTCATGAATTTAAATCTTTCATTACAAATTCAACGAATCACAGTAATATAAATTTTTACAAAGAAATCTCAACTTTTGGCTAAAAGTTATTATGAACAAAATAGAAATAAAGCTTAAAGGCTAAGGCTTTAAAAAAAAAACAAAAACACAATAACAAATCCAAAACAAATAAATAGTTAATTGTAAAAGATTTACATAAAATATTTGAAAAATGCTCGAAGCCGCTGAAGGCTTCCACAGGGCTATTTAGCCGTTTTCTGGTCTTCGTTGAGATTCGTGTTGGCATTATTTTTACGTAAATGATTTCTAAGCATCACTAAATTACGGCTTAAATTGAGATTATTTGTTACACTACCCGTGGTTGCTGAGGATGCGGAGGAATGTGGCAGCGTGTTGCACGCACTGCCAGCGGTTGCCATGGTAACACTAGTACCCACATTGCCTACCACACTTACACCTGCAATACTAGCCGATGCTGTTGATGTGGTAGGAGAGGTGGCTCCACCCAGAGCGCCACCCACACCCATCATCAGCTCGTGGGCAAGTATAGTAGGCAAATGTTAAGAGCTGTTATTCTTCATTGGGCCCGAGGACAACGAGCTGCTGCTTACGCCCGAATCGCTTGACTTTTCACTCAGACCCCCTCCACGCGTAAGTGTCTCATCGCCCATGAGACCCACAATGCCGACACCACCAGCACCACCGAGAAGACCTTTCTTGCCGACACGCGTGCTCAGCCCCTTAAGACCGGCTGGTACATCTTTTTGGCGACGCGCGCTTTCAACTCGTTTCATGATTTCGGTGGAACATTTAGTCACAACGTCATCAAGACTGTTGGAGTCATCGGTGGAGTTGATCGTTTGCGATGGTGTTTGCGAGGTTGGTACGGGTGAGCCCTCGTAGCACCCGGAGTCACGAGGGAAGTGGCGACGTCCAAATGGCGAAGTTCCGTGTGTTTTGTTGATATTGTTGAGGCGCGCCTCATCATTTTCCGAACTTGATCCGGCTATATCGCCATCGGAGCCTAAGTAGGCAGAGAAAAGTATGAAAGTGATAAATAAAAATCATACGAAAAAAGAATAAAAGGATGTGTAATATATTAAAAAGATGTGTAAGATCTAAAGATGTTTAATATGCATGGTACGGCAACACTTACATTCAATGTCATGCAACAGCTGCACTGCGGTTAAAAGTTTAGCGCGATGATCTTGATTAACGATGCCCAAGTAGTCCAAGTCAGCGGGTTCAAGCTCTCTAAAGAGTTCCAAATCTTCATAGCTATAAGAAGCGAAAGAGTAAATTATTGAAATAGAAAAAATGCAGATCAAACACATCTTAAAGAGGTGTCAAACTTCTAGACACTTTCTTACAGAGTTTCTGTAATAAATTGGCATAAAGGCTAAGTCATCTAATTCTCCACTTCACTGACTCTTCCAACTTACCCATTTAGTACAAAGACCGAAGTATACTCTTTCAGACCAATGCGAAAGAGCAGATCCTCCACAGAATGTGGTCCATTACTGTTCGGATGGCGTCCCAAACTCTTGCTATTCGAATTCTTCATCCTTTTTTCAGGCAACACTTCAACATTGATGAACTTAAAGTGCCCCAATCGACCGTGGCAGCGTCCTTTCCAAATGCCCGAAGCATTCATGGACAAAACCTCGATAATGTCTCCTTTCTGAGAATTAATTTTAAGCATGGTGCATAAAAAGAAAAATTAAAATAAATAAATAAATAATCATGAGTGAAAACATCTATAGCATTTTAATATTTTAAATTTATTAAGAAATGTCAAAGTAAAAAAATGCAAGCGGGGACACAGCTATGTGTAAGTGTTAGTCTGGTGCCTGAGAGGGTGGATGCTTTGTGTTCTTCATCTTATATGAATTTAACATAAATAATTCCATTTTCTTCTTACCATGAGCTGGGGATAAAGGTTTGGTACTCGTTGCCTGATCAGAGGCACCACCAGGTGTCTAAGACCGACCATTAGTGACTAAGAGTTACGTGTGGTGGAAGAGCCACATCCTGCACGAGGTGCCCCTGCTTTTACTGAATATGGCGGATCTAGAGAGGATAACTAGAACAAAATTCGCAATGCCAGGTGTAGAACTAACCATGGACTCCAGATACCGGGCGACCTCTGGTTTCAACCAGCCCTGCCAAGGCTGAGGGGGCTACGCCTTTGTCAACCCTTCCTTCCCTCGTACTCATGGGAACTACATGGATAGAACAGTTATAAAAACAAATGAGGTTGGCGAACCCGAAAACGCCATTACTGCAGCTATAGCCTCAGTGGTCATTGGTCCAATTGGCGTAGCTGAACTTATGGATGTCATGGAGCTAGATGAGGATCTAGGATCCTTAGGTGCTCCTGACATCAACACTGATGATGAGGAGGCTTTGTTGACCTCAGCCGGAAATGGTGGCGAAAAAATAAGGCTTTCAGGAGCCGGACGAAAGCGCCTAAAAGACCTCCTAAGCAAAGGCTTTGAATTGGTGGCAGCAAGGAAGCTAGCGTAGTAGCCTAGTAAAGCTACCATAAAGAACGCGCCACATGCTTTCCCGGAGAAGTCTAAGCGTGCACGGTACGATAGCACAACACCAAAAAACAACCTTCCGAAGCACGTGGATTTAGGTAAAGCTGTAAATGTAGACGAGGCACCTACTCCGAAGAGAGCAGCCTGTGCTCCAGGAGACAGGGTTGCAGTGCCCACTACCAGCGAACAACCTAAAGACGAAGGGGCTAAAGTGCTCAGTTTCGAGGAGGTTGTGGATAACTACAAGGTTGGAGTCATACCACATGACTACCCCAACACAGTCTGGACTACAGAACATTTGAAGCTCATTCAGAATGTCATTCTAGATAAAATTCGATTGCAGAGCAAGGGGGCTATCAAGCTTCAATTTGAAGGCTTCCTTCAAGCCGGGCTGGGTAATGTTCACCTGCAAGGGTTTATACACCGCCGAGTGGCTCATGGCAGCAGTGACAACCCTAATGCCCTAGAAAGACGCAAAAATGAAAGTGGTTAAAGAGGAAGACGTGTCCAAACCACATATCCTTCCCAGAGCCCGCAACAACACCCACCAGTGACATCCTCAAGCTGATCGAGGGTCAGAACAAAGACCTCATAGTGGATGACTGGAGGGTAATGAGCACATGCCAGAAAACCAGCGTTGCCGAGCTCGCCGTGGCCGTGGATTTGTTATCGGTACAGAGGCTCAAAGAGACGGAAAACAAGGTTTTCTACAACTTCAACTGGGTGCAGTTCAGGCCTAAGGCCAAGAGTCAAAGTGAGGCGAATGTGGCGGGGGTTGCAATCCCGCCAAAAGAAGCAGCAGAAGAGCTAAAGTGCTCCAAAAATGCCCAAGTGCCAGAAAAGATAGACGAGCTAGAGGCAGAATCACGTGCCAGGCCAGAGAAGAAGGACGAGCTACCGTGTTCCTCTAGAGAGACAAAATCGCGTGCCTCTAAGCAAACCACTGCTAGGCCATATAGGCCACAGAGTCAAAAAGGCAGGCACAAAACATCTCCTGAAAGACATAGACGCTCCTCGCAGGATCGATCGCGAAAGTGTGAAGGAAGTTCTACCAAGAACACCGCTCAGACGAACAGGAGCAAGAAGGTGGCTAGAAAAGCTCCGAAGGAAGGACGACGAGTGACTCACCATCGTGAGCAGGGAGGCATATCCTCTGTCTCCAGGCGAACCTCCAGCACGCTAAAGCTGCATCGGATGTGCTTTGCAGGAGGTTTGCCAAAGAATGCCTGGACGTCGTTTTCATCCAGGAACCATGGGTAAACTTTGGAGTCCAAAATCCAGAAGATAGGTAGCTTTATAACACCGGTAATTGTCGTCCTAGGACGGCTTTATTGGTCAATAAAAGATTATCATTTCTACCTCTTTCAGAATTTATTTCAGACGACCTTGTGGCCATTCGGGCAATCGTGCCCTCCCTGAAAGGAAACCACGAGGTGGTGCTAGTCCCGGCTTATTTGCCTAGTGATGTGGCGGAAGCACCAACCGAAGAAGTCATAGCCCTTGTGGAACACTGCAGGAGGCTAAACTTTCCTTGGGTCATCTGCTGCGACGCAAATGCGCACCACACCGTCTGGGGAAGCACAGACATCAACAAAAGGGGTGAGTTCCTTAAAGACTATATTTATAGAAACAATATTATCATTATAAATAGGGGTAATGAATGCATTAGAGGTGAGGTATTAGATCTTACTCTTTGCAGCTCCAATATGGCAACCTCTATTTATGGTTGCCACGTCTCAGGGGAGGTTTCCATGTCTGACCATAGTCACATTAAGTTTGATATGGGGACACATACGGAGACCTGCCACTCTTTCAGAAACCCGAGAAGTTTTAATTGGGGAATCTTTAGGAATACACTAAATCTCAACCTAAATTACTCAACTCAACCCATTGTAACTAGATAAGAGCTGGAATTTGAGGCCAAACAACTCAAAACCAATTTAACGCTAGCATTCCACGAAAGCTGCCCGATGAGGACTATCAGGTCCCGCAAAGAAATTCCTTGGTGGAACAAGGAGCTGGGCAAGCTCAGACGGTAGAAAACCTTACAATAAAGCTTAGCAAATGGGAGAGTGGACCCAATTTCAACAAGCTTCAACTTATTACAACACTGAGCTGAGAAGATCAAAGAGGGTCACGTGGAGGGTTTACTGCGAGAAGATCGATAGTCTACTAGCAGTGACCCGTCTACAAAAGGCACTAGTCAAAGATCTTCAAACAGCATCTGTGCACTATTAAACCCTGATGAAAGCTACACTGTAAACTCGGATGAAACTAATCGTCTTTTACTGCAGATGCATTTCCCGGAATGTGTATTTGAAGAAGACACCCAACGGAAACTGGGGCTTACTATGCAGTGATAGGGTAGTCAAAAATGACTTCCAGGTAAACTTTTAACTTCCGATAGTGTACGTTGGGCCATATCTAAATTTAGCACAAACAAATTTCCGGGACCTGATGGTATCTACCCGTGCCTAGTACAACAAGGAATTGATTCAATTATCCCTTCACTCACTCGGATTCTTAAATCCAGCCTTTTGCTAGGCCACATTCCTCGCGAATCGACAAAGGTTAATGTCGTTTTTATACCAAAGGTGGGTAAAAAGTCCAACAATAGACCGATCAGTTTCTTCTTTTTAAGACATAGGAGAAAATATTGGAATTAAATATTAGGGAGACTAGCTTGAAGAGCATCCCTCTAAACAGGTTTTAGTTTGCCTACCAAGCCGGTAAAATCACTGTCACCGCCATACACAGCCTTACCGGCACGATCGAAAAGGCTTTTGAAGCAAAACAAACAGCGCTATGTTCCTTCATTGATATTCAAGGGGCCTTTGACAACACGTCACACAATGCGATCAAAGTAGCAATGCAGATTAAAAATATACCATCTTAAATTATACACTGGATTCTAATCATGATGAAAAGCAGAATTATAACGCTTGAGCTTGGTGGAATACGTAACACGATTACTGCCTCTAGAGGATGCCCTCAAGGGGGGGTACTTTCATCTCATCTGTGGACCCTAGTCGTGGACAACCAGGGTTTTGACACCAGAGGATATGCGGATGATCTGGTTATTTCAAGTCTGGGCAGACATGAACCGACAATATCGGACAGAATGCAGAGTGCCCTCCGTATAACTTCAAAGTGAAGTGAGGAAAAAGGGTTAAGCCTAAATCCTGATAAAACTATTATGGTACCCTTCTCCACGAAAAGGAACCTAAATATGGTAAGACCAACCATGGATGGAAAAGTTATTGACTTTTCAAATGAGGTCAAGTACTTAGGAGCAGTTTTTGATAAGCAGGGAACACCCAATTGAATATAATACAGGCAGAGCAACACGTGTCCTTTTTGACTGTCAACGCCTCCATGACAAAATGTGGGGCCTCAAACCAAAAATGATTTATTGGACGTTTACAACAATTGTGAAACCTATGGTTACGAATGCAGCACTTGCATGGTGGCCCAAGGTCCAACAGCGCACAGCAGCTAATCAACTGACAAAGCTGCAAAGAATGGTGTGCATTAGTATCACTGGGGCAATGAGAATAATAGGGCTACCCCCTTTACTGATCATTACCAAAAAAGAGGCATGTCTTAGTGAACTAAAAATGGAGGAAATCGGTGATTACAAGGCAGAGAACTTTACGGGACACATGAAGATACTAAAAACCTTCGAAAATTACCCCTTTTTAAAAATCCCCGACAGGATGCTGCCGAAGGTAAACTTTACAAAACGCTACAAGGTCGTTATACCCAATAGGCAACTATGGAGGAATATTGATCCCGGCTCACAGATATGGTACACTGATGGGTCAAAATTCGAAAATGGAGTTATGGGAGCGGGAATATATGGTCCCAAGTTCCAAAAAGCTCTTACAATGGGATACACGCCGACAATATTCCAGGCGGAGGTATATGCCATTGAAGTTTGTGTCAGAGAATGTCTCCGCTGGAAATAAAAGGGGGCTCACATCTACATACTTTCAGATAGTCAAGCGGCTTTAAAAGCCCTTCAAGCTTACGAACTTGAATCAAGACTTGTCTCCAACTGCGTAGAGCTATTAAATACGCTGCGACAAAGCAGTAAAATAGAATTATGGTGGGTTCCAGGTCACGAAAGATTCGAGAGCAACGAAAGGGTGGACTGCCTTGCCAAAGAGGAGCGTCTCGAACTCTTATAGGACCTGAACCATTCTGTAGCTTAGCAAAAGGCTACATTCTAGAAAAATTAGACAATGGGAAGATACGAAATTTCAGTCCCACTAGAACAACACTAATGGACAAAGGCAATCTAAGAAATTTTTAACTCCAAGTAAAGCAAGTAAAGCAAAAAGCAAAAAGATGGGTACTTCTCAATAATACGTCTGCAGACTATGCGAGGAGGAAGAAGATACCCCCGAACACATTCTATGTGAATGTCCGGCAACCCATAGCTTAAGACGCCTCCATTTTAGAGAGGAAGTAGTTCCCCCGTCAAAAATTTGGAACACCAAGCTAGAGACAGTGCTAAAATATATAAGAAGCCTAAATCTGGAGTGTTAATTTAGGGCATGCACTACAGATCCTATGGTCGCGGTGCACATGGGGCCACTACAAACTAAACTAACTACCATGAGCTGTGCTTTGATTACTTGTTTAAACTCACAGGGGTTGAAATTGCCATCATACAAAATTTCATTGACAAAATTGTACTTTACAAAACTGCCCTTTTTTAAAATTGTCCATAGCATTAATCAAAACTTTCCTTGGTTTCAGCGAGGGTTTTTTACGTAAATATAATGCTTGATGAGTACATGAAATTCACTTTTTTAAAATTTCTTCGAAATTCACAAGGTTGTCTGCTTTTAATGGCTATCAAACACAAACTGAATGAAGCAGTTTGTTAACAATTTGACTGTGGTCTACTAACAGAAGGAAAATGACAGGACGAGTGTTCTATTTAAAGTAATTCAAAAAGTCGCTGACTTTCTTAAATTGCCTTCATATATTTTTAGTTTTTGAAATCAAGGAATTTCGCTGTATGAATATTAAAAGTTCAGGTGTTTAAACTCACCTTAAATTTTAGTGCTTCTTTGTCGTAAGGATTTGGCATGCTGTCGACCAGTGCTTTTGCTTTGCATATTGGCGCCATAGACGTTCGATCCTCTGTTGAGATAGAGCTGTGTGGACTTCCCGGTCGAACTAGTGCTTGCGTACCTGTTAAAGATGAAAATTTAAGCATTAAAAAAGTTTATTTTAACTCAAGGTTTGTTAATAAAAGGGAAATTGAAAGGAAGAATTGAAATCATTGAACAATAATACTTTAAAGCTTCAAGTTAATGCTGTTGATAAGCAGGGCAAGGATTTCGATGACGTCATCTTTTTTTTGCTGCATCTAAGACATTTCCTGGTTATTTAGAAGGTCCATTTATGTTTTCTAAATTCCAAATATGAAAAGCTTTTGGATTCTTTTTTCGTCATTTTTTATCGGTTTTTGTTTTTAGGTAAAATTTCCTAGAGTTAGGACATTTTTTGGTAGTTTTTACCGATTTCTTAGTTATTTTATTGTCATTTTTGGATATTTTAAATTCTTAGAGCATTTTTCAGTTTTTAATGTAATTTTAGTATAGTTTTAAAATCATTTATTTTTATGTTTTTTTCGTACTAAACAATGTAAAAATGCAAATTTTTAAACATATTCCTATAACAATAGAGTCCCTTCAATCAAAAACATTACCTCTAAAAAAAGAAGTAACTTTGTTTATCGACCTCGATGAAAAAAAAAACTTTGCGCGTGGTAAAACTGACGAAAGATTATGTAGCAAGATGGAACAAGTGTTAGATAAAAACTCAGGATTTGCTAGTTTTAATTAACTCTATTTTAATGCTCTATTGCTGAAATATTATAAAGTATTGTGGTGGTACTACTTTTAATACTATGAAATTAGAAGAGGAACTTACATTCGATGACATATCGTCTTTTAAATATGTTCCTCTAGTCAGTGAAGAAGTAGAAAGAAGTTTTTCTTTTTACAAAAACATTTTGCCAGACAATCGACGTTCTTTTCATTTTAATAATTTAAAAATGTACCTCGTAAGGCTATGTATAAAAATTAAAGAAAATAAATTTTATGTTTAGTAGTGTTTTTTAAAGCTTTATTTTTTGTTTATTTTTATGTAATCGTTTGCGTTTTTTAGGTAATTTTTGCCGGTTTTTAGGTCATTTTTGTGAGTTGGGGTCAAAATTGCCCTTATACAAAATTTCATTGACAAAATTCTACTTTACAAAACTGCCCTTTTTTAAAATTTTCCATAGCAATAATCAAGACTTTCCTTGGTTTCAGCGAGGGTTTTTTACGCAAATATAATGCTTGATGAGTACACGAAATTCACTTTTTTAAATTTTCTTCGAAATTCACAAGGTTGTCTGCTTTCAATGGCTATCAAACACTAATTGAATGACGCAGTTTGTTCACAATTTGACTGTGGTCTACTAACAGAAGAAAAATGGTAGGACGAGTGTTCTATTTACAGTAACTCAAAAAGTCACTGACTTTCTCAAATTGCCTTCGTATATTTTTAGTTTTTGAAATCAAGAAATTTCGCTGTATGAATATTAAGAGTTCGTTCAGTAATGTTTTTAAAAAAACAGCTTTTGGAATTTTCTTTAATTTTAGTGATTAAATAAGTAGTAAATATCAAAGACAGAAATTAAAAGCAAGGAACATACATGCAACAAAAACAAGATTGTCAAGGTTTGTGTTAAAATTTTGAAGTGTCTCATCGCAAAAGTGAATTAAAAATGTATGATGTTTGGAAATCAATTGGTTTCTATTACGGAAAACGAAAAACCACTTTAGAATGAAAACAAAGAAAAAAAAAACCTAAAAACAAGAACAAAACTACAACTAAACTTTTAATAGACCAATACAGTCTAGTTGTTTTCTTGTGTTGTGTGGGGATATATATATATATGTGTGTGTGTGTATGTGACTCAGTAAAGTGATGAAGGAAGTAAGGACGGGAGAGGATGGTTTAGTGAGTGGTTGGTGCATTAAAACTTACTTGAACCGGAAGCACTGGGCAAACTCTCCACCGAGCTTGCGGAACATGCAAAAGCCTGATCGCTCATGCTGCCATGGTCGGTATTATCTTGGGAGTTGCTGAAATCCCTGGAAGTATCCTTTGTGGCAACAAAGTTCCTGCCATTCTCATTAAAAGCGCCGATATCCTTTGCTGAGCTTCGCATTTCGTTGGACTTTATTGGGTTGAAGTTGTTGTTTCATTGTTGTTGTAGTTAGAAAGCAGAGAGCAAGTAACAGTAGACGCACCAGCACCAGAACCAGCACCAGCAGTAGTAGCAGCACCATTTGAAGTTGCATATTTAAAGGCGCAGCCATAAGACGCACACGTACACATGCAGCAACAACGACGCACAAAATAAAATGAAACGAAAACAAAGAACGTAGAAAGTTTGTTAGTTAAATCATTAAAAGTTTAATAGCACAAAGGAGAGCAAAAGCAGTGTTCCAATCTCTAAATACTATATGCTGCCTGTTGGCAGGACGTTCTCCCTCCAAAAGTTCCTCAAAAGACGACAACACAGAAAAGTCCAACAAAAACATGAATACCGAGAAAAAAGCATGCGGTTTAGAAAGTATTTAAGAGGAAATTTTATGACATAAAAGCTTTAAGCTTAAATTAAAATTTAATATTTCATTTTGAGGCACGCATTTAATACTAATGTACTGCAATATATTCTTGAGTAGTGTATGTGTTGCAATTTAAGCTTGCAGCATCTGGTTTTTGAATAAATGAACAAAGCTGAGAGAAACAAACTTTCAGAGTTTTGCTGTTTTGATGGTGATGCTGAAAACCAAACAAAATATCTAAAAAGTTTCAAAGTGTCGACAAGAGCTATCATGATGATCTCCTTTACCCTAATCAACAGGCCAACTGCGACGACCACAAGGATAAGTTTGAGCCCAATAAACAGAGCTGTAAAATCGGCATTCATATTCAGAGTTTTAAGTACAACTGAATAACGACATAAGAATGCATTCAATGAATATGTATCTTAGCCAATGAATTTTAGCTTAGGACTAAAATGAATAAAAAATTAATAGTGACTAACAAATGAATAATGAATAAAAAATTAATAATGAATAAAAAATGAAAAATTAATAAAAAATTAATAATAAATACAAAATGAATGATGAATAAAAAATTAATAATGAATTAAAAATTAATAAGGAATAACAAATGAAAAATGAATAAAAAAATTAATAACGAATAAGAAATTAATAATGAATAAAATAATAAATTAATAAAAAATAAATAATTGAAAATTCTGAAATTCTTTGTGAAGTGCATTCTTTGCGAATAGCATTCAAATAAATAAAAAATTGATTCATTATTCTGAATAACGAAAATGTATTATTAAAATGAATAGTTAATCATTTCTTTTAAAATGAATGTGAATTAAAAATTTTATTTGTAAATCAATTTTGCATTCATTGAATGCATTCTTATTTCGTTATTCGCTGATTCACTTTTTTGTGAATAAAATAAAATTGAATGTATTCTTTTACAGCTCTGCCAATAATATTCATGTATTCTAATTGCCCGTAAAAGGAGTAGGTTGTATTCAGGCAAATTACTCAGAAGTTTAAAATTTTTTATTAAACCTTGCACTAAATGTTATAATTAAAACCGGTTCTATAGCGTTAGCAAGTTAAGTGTTCGGTGGAAAGGAAGGTTATCACTAGACTCATTGTTTTTGCCAAAAAATTGAAAAAAAGCTATTCAGAAATATTTAAAAATATATTTAAAGCATAGCAGAACTAGAGAAGGTAGAAGCATTTCGGACTGCGTTCTCTTTCTCATATCCAAAACTGTCAAAGTCAGCTTTTTGCGAATGAGAACAAAAGAAAATCAATGGCCGCATTCAGCGGAGTTAACAGTTGGTAACTGGCTGTTGAGTTAAAATTCGCTGAAACACTGAAAGAACGCTGCATATTTGAGTGAGGAACCTTTACAATTAAATTATTTACATAATTAAATAATTATAACAACTAAATGAAATAATTATTCATTTTTCTATGGTATCGCTACCATAACAGTTCACAACAGTTTACTTTGTTGAATGCGACTAATTTTTGCTTACTCATCTGTTCAAGATTTTCTATAAGCTATCAACTTCGTTTTGACAGTTTCTGCAGTCTGTCTCTCCGAAATGCTTCTACCTTTTTTAATGTTACTATGATTGAAAGTAAAAATATTTCAATTTGATAGAAAAACCCCAGACAACATTTTTGGCCGCAAAATGAACTTAAAACGGCAGACAGATAGTCTGTTTATTGGAATAGAAATTAAATAATTTTGGCTGGGCAGGGTGGGAATTGTACCAAAACCAGCCAGTTGTCTGCCACTGTACAGAAAAGCAGACTGGCTAACAGAGGCTAAAAAATTTATAAGAGAGCATGCAAGTGGCGTTTGATGGCAGCCAATTGGCAGGGAGTGTACAGAGCAGAATAATGGCAGGTAGTGGCAGGCAACTAGATGGGGCACTCATATGGCATTGAATAGCAGATTATTGGATTCTTGGATTCGTAATTTTATAATTCCAAATAAAAATCCTTTTATATACTTGAGTTTCTTTTATTTTATTTTTATAGGGTAACCGAGTTAAAAATTTTATGCTCAATTGATAAGAACCATGGAACATAAAGAATAAAAAAATTACAAACTGGTTTACTTGAGAACCTCCATCGGTTTGAAGTCGGTTAAAAACATAAAAACAATGCAGATTTCATATGATGAAAGCAGGAACACACGCTGCGGAATGCTTGATACTAGTGCAATTTGCAGGCTTTTATGAGGGCTGATGACTACTTCAGCAGTTTTCTGAAAGTATTTTTATGTTAAAACGGTTTGAATAAAAACTAAACAACTTACCACACGTTTTGACTTTAAGATACTTGTTTATGTGTATTTTATCATATCAAATATACCAAATATATCATTTACTTTGAATGTTTAAGCTCTTTCTATAGGTGTAATAAGCCATGTGGTTGTGCTTTTCAGGTATTGTAAGTACGCAACGATTCAACATTCTGAGATATATACCTTTAGTTTACAAAATATAAAAAAATGGTGCGACAAAATGATAGCTCATTATGATGGATTGAGTTCAGTAAGTGTTAAATCCGATAAAAAAACAAGTTTAGTTTTTAAAGTACAGTTGACACGTTAAATAAGTAAAAGTACTTAACATTAAATGAAAATGGGACGTAGAAAATGGCTTAACAGTTGGCTTAACAGAAATGGCAAGTTGCTTTAAATCTTCATTTAAAAACTTGAAAATCAGTGGAATCGTAAAAAAATAAACAAAAGTCGTAAAGTGGCTACAAATTTATTAAGAAACCTACAAAGTTATGGTAAAGCCTTTAGCAGTGGATGTCCACGAGTGGTTTCACGCCGAGATGAGTGCGCCATTTTGCGGGTAGCTTCAAATTCTAACCTCATTGCCAGAAAAATTGCTGAAACAGTTGGACTGAAACCACATGTCCCCAATGTGCAAAGGATTTTAAAAAAATCTACTAAATTAAACTCAAAAAATTACAAAGGAAACCGCCACTTACAGCGAAACATCGAGCAGCAATATTGAAGTTTGCTGAAGATCACTTTAAGTGGATAAAATTATGGCGCTGCGTATTAATCACTGACGAAAAAAAAAATTAATCTCGACGGTCAGGATGGTATGTCTTTTTATTACCTCGATTTGAGGAAGAAAGAGCGTATCCAAAGTCGTCGTCAACACTAGGGTAGATGAGTAATGGTATGGGCTGGAATTGGCCATTGTGGAAGGACTGAAATTAAGTTTGTTCCCACAAGAATGAATCGCCAAGACTATCTTAATTTAATTTATAATGAAATAGTTTATCGTGGGTCACAATTAACTAAAACTTAATTCCACAAAAAATGCTGCTGTGTATACAGCAAGAAACTTCTTTCGAGAAAAGGATATTGAAATATTGACCCGCACGATCACCTGACCGGAATATTATCGAAAACTGTTAGTGTTACCTTGCAAGGGAAGTTTATGCCGATAAAAGGCAATACAAAATCATTCAGGAACTTAAAAGTAGCATAATTTCGAATTGGGAAGAAATACCGAGAAAATACACCAAAAAACTTTTTTAATCACTACCAAATTACGGTACTGAAGTTTTAAAAATTATTATAAAATATTATTATATTATAAAATTAAAAATTGATTTCTTATAATTTTTTCTTTTGAATAATATTGTGCTATCTTTTTGTCGTACTACTATATATGTTTTTTTTTGGACAATGGGTTTAGTTTTTAAATGAAATTTCTATATATTTTCATTTTGTTTTTAAATCTAATTACTTTATAGTAATTACAAATTTTTAATTTTAATCTCTTTTAATAAAATTTAGAAAAATTCCAATGTGCTATCTTTTTGTCGCGGAGTGTATCATGGCATTCCGATCGCAGCCCGCGTTAAACCTGATTTTTGAACGGTTTTGATGTTGTTACAGTTAATTTTTAGTAAAATTTTTCAACATAAGTTTCGAAGTTTTTTCTTAAAAAAGTTTATCTTTAGTATAGCAGATGTAAGACAAACAAAGAAGGGAATCCACTCCTGCAAGTATTTTAGCTTTGCCACCAATAATATTTCGTGTGGGAACAGTTTTATTGGAACCAACGTTGAGTTTTAAAATGATTGTTGCTCTTTAACAACATAATCAAACACGCAACAAATAGGGAGATTTCCTAAACACGATTTGGTTGAGAAATTTTTGTACCATATAATCAGTTAAAGTTTTTATTTAAGTTGATGAATCCTCTGGTCACTCAATCTTCTCAAAACTAAAAATTGTCCATCAGACGAGCATAGTGAAGATTCGATTGCTGGAGAAGCTCGATTCCTTCCAGGATCTCCGGTATCAACATCAGAATCCTTCACCTCAATTCTGGCATGTACGACACAAACTAAGTGTTTCTGCATTAAGCAGTTTATTGGAATGGATTGATTTCATCCATATGCCCTAAAACGCCCACCTCTTCTCATAAAAATACATTCCGCTAGTGAGTGTATGGCGCACTGCAACAATTGTTACAGACCAGTAAGAGCAAATGCAAGGAATGTAATAGCACATACAGATTCGGATATCTGCTCACCTTTTCAATAGGGGCACAGCTGCAATCAATGTTTTCTCGCCCAAATTTCTCCAAAAACGTGCTTCACCGTTTTAGCAGAAAAAAAAAATGTTGACAGGCTTGAAGACATTTACGATAGTGAACTGTATCGCAATCAATGCGAAAATGGATAAGTGGATGACCCTAGGAATTTATCATTCATGTGGTATTCTGACGGAGCAGCACTCAATTTAACTTCTACTATTCTCTAGATCTTTATGTAGTAATTAGCAAATGCACTAAAAATTATTCAATACCAAAGGCGATAGCAAGTGTTGAAGTCACTCCTGTACACCAGTATATTAGATCTTCTGAAATACAGTTAATTTCGCCAAAATGTATTAAAAATCTAATTATGCGTTAAATTTAATGAAATTTTTTATGTTTATGTTCCACAAAATATGATCGAAAATGAATAAAACACCTTTACCTTTATAAACTTTTAAATATCGCTTATTCCTGCAAATTTTCAGCAAAACAAATTAATTGTAACTGCCAAAGTCACATGTTAAAAGTTCCATCACTTTCCGATGTAAACATTTTTTCAAAAATTTGAAGTTAAAGTCAATAAAAGTTAGAGCTTTACAGAATAAAAGCGTCTTCCGTTATAAGGCGAGATAATTCTGTTATCTATAAGGCAAAACATTTTAAAGCTGCTTGAAAATTTCAATTGGATGCCAATACAAAGCTTGTTTATAACAGAGTTCATGTGCCTGCCAGTATAGGGCGAAATCATTTTGTTCTGTAGCAAACAAAACTTTTAAGCTTGCCCAATATTTCAGTTCAATGCCAATTTAATGGTTTTATTCAACAGAGTTCATATGTCTGCATTTGTAATACGTAGGAATGCTGCTGCTGAAAAAACAAAGAAGTTTGAGCTGCTTGAAAATTTCAGTTGCCGGCCAATACAATGCTAAATTTCGACACACTGCCTTCTACTGACTATTCCATGCCTTCGTGCTGCTACTTGCTGGCAGCCTATTTTGATAAAAAGTAATCTGGCCGCCACTACATTTGAGCATTCTGCCAGAACTCTGCTCATTTGTTACAATCATGCTGGTATTCCCCCCATGCAGGCCATTTCCCTGTCGAATATTTTGTCTGGGGAGTCTTATATAGGGTAACCCCCCTATTATGGATATCCATACGATACACGATAGACGCTTGCAAGCGTATTGTGAAAAGGAAGCTTTCGTATTATCGTTATCATACGCCCGATAGATGTACTATTGTGAATGACAGTAATTTTTGTTTACGGTTTACTGTGAATTCAAGAAAAAACAATTAAAATTCTCAAACTGAAGTCACTTCAATATTTGGCATGTCCAAAAATAATATATATAAACACGTTTCCGACGACATCCATGGCGTTCAATATTAAGGGTGTTCCTTATTTTTTTACTTTGGAAAATTTAAGCTCTCACCCCCTAAAAGTTTACATTAGATATAAAAAAAATACAGTGAAAATTTGAAGTCCGAAGGTCAAGTCCTTCCCTTGCCGACAAGAGCTTTTATTAACATTTAGGGCACCGTATCAACAAAATTGCACTTGTAAAGAATTTTTAATTTTGATTAAAGTGTGCCGTCTTTTATTTGCGCCAAATATAATTTTCCAAATACCATTTTTATAGGCGATAGTTTTTTAAAAACGCAAAGATTAAGAATGGCTTCCCCGCTTCGTAGTGAAAACCAAATATTCATTGTTAGAGTGATAAGCTTCAATATATTAGGCTCCAAGCTACCATCCAACAAACAGGTATTAACTATCTGTTCTTTTTTACAATGTAAGAAGTGTAAAGTTAGTAGGCCTATTACGGTTTATAGCACAACAGTAATTTCTGTTTTTATTGTGTACATTGCTAATACTTAAAATAAGACACAGCAGTGTATTGCCGTGAACCGTAATAGGCCCATAGATCTTCGTCAAAGTGCAAATTTTGTTATTAACGAAGTTGAAGTTTTTTGGAAAAAAGCAAGAATTCCTACAAGACCAGTGCAATATTGCATTTACAAATTATTAAAATTGCATGCAGAATGGAGAAGTTTTCAAAAAAATTGAAAAAGAAATGGGAGAAAGTTTCTGGCAAAAAGAAAACGCATTTACGAAAGGCTTAGAAAATTTGTTTGACATTGCACTTTCAAATGCCTTAAAAATTGGTAATATTGATGAAGGCAAACAATTCCTTATTTCAGAAAGGCAACCAGCCTATCCGTGCTGTATTGGAGGTGTCGACAAAATCTAATTCGGCAAGGAGAAGAGATCAGTAAAGCGAAAACATAATAAGAATGAGCGTGCAAAAAGACTTAAGCTATTAACAGAAATATCTACAATACCAGCAGAACTGTCGAATTCAGACAGTTCAGTGGCATTTAAAGTTCCAGATGTAGAATTGCCCATCGAAAAAGAAGTGCCAAGAGTGGCCGCAAAAAGAGAAAAAGTTCGTTTTATAACACCAAAACTAGTAGCCGTTTTGCATAGATGTCAGCTAAGTGTTCACGATTCTGTCTTCGTTTTACAAGCCACAGCCGAATCGTTGGGCCACAATCTAGATGACTTAATTATCAACACCACATCTATTCACCGTTGTCGTGAAGAACTACGAAGTGAGCGTGTAAAATTAATAAAAAACCGTTTTAAAGGATCACAGCCAAGTAACATCACTGTACATTGGGATGGAAAGCTTTTACCATCAACAGATAATGAAAAAATGTGAAAGTGAATTGTCTTTTGTTGTTTATTTTATTATTAATAAAATTCCAAGGTATTAATGATGGTGTCTCAGAGCGGCTACCTTTAGAAATCACCGGAGGAAATGTTGAAATACTTCTTGGCATCCCAGATAAACAAAATTCAACGAGGCAAAATCAAGAAATAGTATGAATTTTTTTCAAGATTTAAGATTGATACACTTTTCTTAAATGTCCTGTTGAGTGCTGGGAAATGCAAATGTCATACATAGAAAGCAGAGACATTGTTAGTTCAATAAGAGTCGTGAATGATACTACAGAAAGGGCTGTCAAATTAATGGTCTTATAACTTAAGACGAACAACAAAAGCAATATGTCTTGCAATGTGTTGAAGAACACAGAAAGTTATACCCTAATTGCCATAAAACTACTTTAAAAAATATATATTAAACCATTTTTTTATATATAAACTTATTAAAATATTTTAATAAAGCTATGTTGGTACACATATTGTACACATTTGTTTAACTAAAGACGTCTACAAATCTAAAAAATATTTTAGATAACAGTTGAAGGTTCCGAGGAGTCAAATCATGATAATTTTCCGTTTACTTAGGGTCGAATCATGATTTTTTGAATTGAGACCTATAATTTTTATGGCATTTCGCATTTTATAGACGAAAATACGTACATTTTTGTTTGAAACTTTTTCCAATTACAGCTATAAATTACAATATTTGCCATTTCAGTGTCATCTAACGGTAATATAGAAAAAATTTAATCCCAAAAGATGATCTACCTTTGGTCACATTACACATGGATCATGTTGGACCGATGACTGCGACCGATGATGAAAGGGATACAAATATATGCTCGTTATAGTTGACGCTTTTTCGAAGTTCACGTGGATATTTCCAACAAAGACAACTGCGGCTAATGAAACACTGAAAAGATTCGATGAAATTGTAAAGACTTTTGGATATCCAGAGAGGCTCATCACGGATAAGGGTGCTGCTTTTAATTCAACAGAATTCAAAACATTTTGTAATGATAATGGTATTCGACACTATCAAACAACGACACGCGTACCTAGGGGAAACGGTCAGGTGGAAAGAGTCAACTCTCTTATCATCTCTGTCCTCGCAAAGATGTCGATAAGTGAACCTGAAAAATGGTTTAAGTATGTCGACCAGGTGCAGCGATGCATTAATTCAACTTACCATCAAGTGATCGAATTCACACCGCATGAAGTACTTACCGGTGTTAGAATGAGAACAAGCAAAGACAGTGAAATAGTTAAAATCTTGCGAGAAGAACTAGTTCAATCATTTTGCGAAGAAAGTGAAAATCTACGGGATGAAGTAAAGAGAAAAATTCTTGTGACACAAAACCAACAAAAAAAAATCGTTCGACAAACACCGTAAAGAAGCTACGAAATATAAAGTTGGAGACATCGTTGCAATAAAACGAACGCAATTTGCTACTCAAACAAAACTAAAACCTAAATATTTTGGGACATATCAAATCAAAAATATCAAGCCAAGCGATCGTTACGATGTAGAGAAAATAGGATCTGTAGAGGGTCCAAAATTCACATCAACAGCAGCAGACTTAATGAAACCATGGTCATCATCGCCGGGAGTCTATGTCCAGTCAGGATTGGCCGTGTGAATGTTTATTATATTTCATTTATAAGCTACTTGCTGCATTTAACTTGTTCCAATAATTTTATTTTAAATCATATTTTATAGAAATGCTTAGTTTTAAAAATTAAATTGAAAATTTTGTAAGTTTTTGTTTTTGAAATAAAATTCTGAATCACTCATATCAACGTTAAGCATTTCACATACACATAAAAATTGCTTTTGATTTATCGATATTAAAAACTATCAATATTTTTTGTAATCAAACCCCACCCCCCTTGGGTAAATCCTGGCTACGGGCCCGTGACTTATTTTGGATGAAAAGCTGAAAACCGAAAATTTTTATCGCAAAAAGTAAGAGGGTGGTGGTTGTTACTTAGTCGGTTAAGTTGCGTGGCCTCTATACAGTAGCGGATTATCCATAAGGCAAACTAGTTACGTGCTTAGGAGCATTGGGTTAGAAGGGGCGCGAGTTACATTACCACCAACGACGGTAATAACATTGGCACCACCTAAGCCATTGAGACAACAACAACTAAGACAACAACAACAACAATAACAACAACAGCAACATTAACTAGTATTACTGAAGTTATAACAACAACAAACTACTAAAACTCGACGCAGAACCTATCCCATTGATTTCCACTTCAACCACTTAAGCTACAACAACAACAATAATGAAAACTCACAATAAGCAATAATCACATTTCTGTAATAAATTAGTTCAGTTGTTTATTTAGGTTACATTACATTTCTTTTGTATGTCACAAAAGAAAAGACATACACTTATTTTAAGTTATTCTCAGTATCTCTTTGATAATCCGCAACGTTTAACCATGTGTTTTAAAATATTGTTGCACCCATTAAAACTAGGTGACACTTAAAATTATCAACATGCATTTTTGGAATGTATGTCATAAGCAAACATATGGAGTATTAAAATATATAAAAATTATTCATAGATAGCATTTTTGAAACCTATGTCATAAACACATATGTATTCATATTTAGAATTTCTTTAGAATGTATACATACATTACAGTTAAAATTGGTGAAAGTTGTAAAGTAAGAGAAAAATTTTAATAAAACCAGATCAGTTTTGGCATTCAAAAAGAAAAGTTGTGTTGTCTGTTTTTCCTCAACTATAACTGGCGCAGTCGAAAGTTCTCGCGAACGGTTCTGTGTAAAGTGTTATAAAATAAGACCGGCGGTTTCCCGAGTTTTAAAAAATAACAATAAGATCATCGAAGGATCATCGATCATCTAGCACCAAGGGTACATTGGAGCAGCACAAACTGGAGGATTTCAGTCCTTAATCGAGAGAGAATCTACACTCAAGAAGAAAAACAGGCATGACAGTAAAACTGATACTCGTAGGATTAATGCTTATGACAGCATCCGGGCAGAAAATGGAAATTCAAAAACTTAATGAACAACAATCATTACTTACTATACAAAAAGGCATTGCAAGAACAATAAGAAATTACAATAACCTTATACATATAGTAAACTTAGACCTGTACAAGGACAACGTCGACAAAATAAATAGATCTATTACTACTTTAGGAAAATTATATAGTGATAAAGACGCTACATTAATAACAAAACTTAAACTTAAAGAAGTCCAAAATAAATTAGATTCACTCACTCCACATGCAAGAAATCGGAGAGGAATAATTAATGGACTAGGCACAGTAGTTAAGTTTATCACTGGCAACATGGACGCAAATGATGCAAAAATATTAAACGAACAAATTAAGGACTTAAAATCCGAACAAACAAATCTTCAACAAGATATAAACAGCCAAATAAAATTAAACTCAATTATGATACAAAGATTTACAAATATTACTAATCATATAAACAATCAACAACAAAAAATAGAAAATTTCGTCAACAAAATTCAAGACCAGAACACAAACAGAATTCAAGTCAATGAAGAAATTCTTCTTCAGACACAACATCTCGCACAAATCAATTACAACATTGACTTGTTAAACAATCATTTAGCTAACATTGCAGAAGCAGTAGTACTGGCAAGACTTAATATAATATCAAAATTTTTTCTTAACCATGAAGAATTAGATGAAATATACGACACACTTTCAGCCCAATCAATAAAGATAAAATCTACTAACAATATCTATGAATTGTTGGGGCTACAAGCTTATTACAACGATACCAATATAATATTTAATGTCCGAATTCCTATCCTATCAAATAGTAATTATTCCCTAATTCACATTATTCCACTCCCCATTAATAAAACAAAAGAAATAGAAATATCACCTTATGCATTATATAACTCTGAGAATGTTCAATACTTGTCTGAAATTTGTCCAAAAGTAGAAGGAATTTACTATTGTCAAGAAGCAAAACAACAAGAAGACATCACAAAATCAACCTGCCTAGGACGAATTATTCAGCCGCAAGAAGGAATACCAGCTCATTGCGTCACCAACGATATCGGTCAAATATCAAACATCTTACAACCTGAACATAACTACATATTAATGCTGAACATCCCAACAACATTAGTTAACTCAACTTGCAACTTCGCTTCACACTCAGTATCCGGAAATATTCTGCTACACTTCGAAAACTGTAAAGTAGAGATAAACAATATAACATATCAGAGTAATCCAAATATATACTGGGACGAAATACATCTAATACCAACTGCACACATACCAATTCACACCAACTACACCGTCGAAAGATTAAACCTCCACAAAATCAACAACCTCAACATCGAAAATAGAATCGCCATAAACAACTTGAAATCAACCACAAAACGAGAACTCAACATAACTATCGGAGGAATACTATTCATGGGAACGATAATAATATTCTTCATTCTATATAGCTCCAGAAAGTTTAAACGAAACATTACCCTGGATCATCCCGCTTCAACCACAAACCAAAGGTTATGGCCGTCGCTTCACACCGGGGGGGGAGGAGTTACATTACCACCAACGACGGTAATAACATTGGCACCACCTAAGCCATTGAGACAACAACAACTAAGACAACAACAACAACAATAACAACAACAGCAACATTAACTAGTATTACTGAAGTTACAACAACAACAAACTACTAAAACTCGACGCAGAACCTATCCCATTGATTTCCACTTCAACCACTTAAGCTACAACAACAACAATAATGAAAACTCACAATAAGCAATAATCACATTTCTGTAATAAATTAGTTCAGTTGTTTATTTAGGTTACATTACATTTCTTTTGTATGTCACAAAAGAAAAGACATACAATTATTTTAAGTTATTCTCAGTATCTCTTTGATAATCCGCAACGTTTAACCATGTGTTTTAAAATATTGTTGCACCCATTAAAACTAGGTGACACTTAAAATTATCAACATGCATTTTTGGAATGTATGTCATAAGCAAACATATGGAGTATTAAAATATATAAAAATTATTCATAGATAGCATTTTTGAAACCTATGTCATAAACACATATGTATTCATATTTAGAATTTCTTTAGAATGTATACATACATTACAGTAAAAATTGGTGAAAGTTGTAAAGTAAGAGAAAAATTTTAATAAAACCAGATCAGTTTTGGCATTCAAAAAGAAAAGTTGTGTTGTCTGTTTTTCCTCAACTATAACTCGCGCGCGAAAGTTTTTAAACGAAATATGTATGTATCTACTTAAAAAAACTCATATTTTCTATGTCACACAAGTCTCTAGGCTAAGGCGGCAAACAGAGTGAAAGTCGAAGTGGACAGGCACGCAGACAGGCGAGTGAAAACTATGTGGACAAGCGAGATAAAACTGTTTACTCTGTCTGCAACATAAGGCTAAAACAAAGAACATCTGTACAAAACAGCAACACAAACCGCACATCGAGAGCACTCCTGAGCAAAAACGTTGTGCAGGAGGGGAGCTAGGGTAAGGCTGCCACACTCCCTGTTTTTCCAGACATGTCCCGGTTTTGAGATCGCAGGTGCACAGTAAAAAATGTCCCGGTTAAAAATATTAAAGAAAAAATTAAAAGTATATCCGTAAAAACTGAACAAATTTTTGCAAATGAATGAAAATAGAACTATTTGTTTTTTACAAAATTCTAGATTCCAAGAGTGAAAATAAACTTGTTAAAAATAGTACAATTTTTATTCGCTAATCCAGGGCACAATTTAGTCACAGTCTGCGTGAAACCGGGTTTCCAGGTGAGGCAAGCAACGTTAGGTGCGTGAAATCGCACGCACCAAAAAGCTGTAGTGACGATGGACTGACATGCATACATAAGCGAAGTCATCATATTTTATTGAGGGGTTGACCGTCAGACTGACAAGTACAATGTGTTTTTAAATAACTGACTTCTCACGTAGACTGAACAGTACAGTGTATTTTGGGCCATTGACAATTTCGCAAAATAAAAATGTAGACGCAGAAATTTATAAATTTTTGTTTAACAATTATCATAGAATGTTAAGTTTTTAATAAATAAATACATAATTTATTACTTTTTTTTATTATAAGGAGGGTGCCAATGAGGTGCTTGCCTAGGGCACTCTTGACATTTAATCCGCTCCTGCTTCTATACCAAAAACCCCAGAGCCCCGGGTTCGAAATCCATGAAACTTCAAAAACTTAGTTAACTGAAATAGCTTTTCTGATTTACCGCCACATCCTTGTAGACAATGGCACTCTTCACAGAGTAAAACCATGCCATGTAAAGCTTCTTCAGGACATGTACATTAGCCGATCAAAGACGGCGTAAAACTTTATTTTTTCGGTCAATTGTGTACTAGCCTGCACAACACACCTGATCATCAAAAGCTAGGTCGAAATCATTTCAAAGTCTGAAATGGCCATGCTTTTTTATTTTTAAAGAAAAGAGAGGGTTTGTACCTCCGATATTACAAAAAGCTCCATATCAGTAAAATTTGTTATTCTATTGAAAAGATACCTTTTTTAATATCCCTAGAAGTATGCACTAGTTTTTATTATTATTTTTAATTGCACTTTCAGTTATAAACTAGCTGAAATAACCTATGTTACTAAGGGCATTAATCTGTATCACGAAGCAGCACACCAACGACAAGCAAGACACGAGAAGCAATACTTTTTTCTATACGAAATTCTATTGCTTCTCGTGTCTTGCTTGTCGTTGGTGTGCTGCTTCGTGATACAGATTAATGCCCTAATGCCCTAAAACTCTTTTGCAGGGATCGTAATTGTTATAAGAGATATCCAAAAACTCAAAGATTAATTATTATTTTTCGATTTTTTATTGCATTGCTCAAAAATAAGAATTATGTTTCGATTTCTATTTTTTCATCAAAAATAAGAGTTATTCTTTGATTTTTATTTTTCTGTTCAAGAATAAGACTTATTTTTTAGTTTTATTATTTTGCTCAAGAATAAAAATTGTTCCTCAATTTTTATTTTTTTCGCTCAGAAATAAAAGTTGTATCTCAATTTTTATTTTTATGCCCAGAAATAAGAATTATTTGTTGAGTTTTATATTTTCGCTCAAAAATAAAAATCATGTGTCGAGTTTTACTTTTTTTCCTCAAACATAAAACTCAAAACACCACACAGCTTTGTTGTTGCTGGCGCATGCTCGCCTTGAGTGTGACTTGTGTGCGTAAGTAAAAAGTGTGTTTGGGGGGTTTCAGCATATGGCACGATTACGATAACTCGGGCGCCGTAATTTTAAAGAGATTTTTTGTTAAAAACCACAAACAAATTAATTTGGTCGAACAAAAAATCGATACCTTAACTAGTTATCGAGTTATCGATTTTTAAATTTTTGCCTTGGTAAAAGATCTATTCAATAAAATATCTATATCTTTTCCAATTTTTAAAAAATATAGAAAATTAACATGTCATATAAAAGATAATTTAATAGTCTATTCGAAAAAATACACATCAAAAAATTTTAGCAATAAAATGAATTTTATGAGTAGTTTTATATTATGGTTGCTTTTCAGTTGTGACAAAACCGGTTTTTCTCAAAAATTTCCATTTGCAAAAAATACATTAGATATTTAAAGACTAAAGTTTTATCTTTCATCAATCAATCCAATTTCAAAATCAATATTAGTTTTTCGAATTAACTGTAAGTTAAATATGTTTGTTGCAAGGATAAACTATTTGATTTAATAAAATAAAAGCTGTTGACCAAAAGTGATCAGCTAAAAGTTTAAAATTTTTTCACTGGCTAGAAATGTTAATTCATATAAATATTACAGCTTCAATTTTGCCTTAAAATAAAATATAAAAAATAAATATGCTTGAAAAAAACATCATACAAATTAAATCACTCTTAAATGGAATACACCAAAGATAAATTTTCAAGCTTATATAATTCAAAAATTATACTAATAACGGTAGTTTTTGAGTTTACATATACATACAAATAGCTATGAAATTTGAAATACTCAATGGATTTTATTGACTTTACATTTTTGTCTTTAAATATCTAATGTATTTTTTGCAAATGGAAATTTTTGTCACAACTGAAAAGCAACCATAATATAAAACTACTCATAAAATTCAATTTATTGCTAAAATTTTTTGATGTGTATTTTTTCGAATAGACTATTAAATTATCTTTCATATGACATGTTAATTTTCTATATTTTTTAAAAATTGGAAAAGATATAGATATTTTATTGAACAGATCTTTTACCAAGGCAAAAATTTAAAAATCGATAACTCGATAACTAGTTAAGGTATCGATTTTTTGTTCGACCAAATTAATTTGTTTGTGGTTTTTAACAAAAAATCTCTTTAAAATTACGGCGCCCGAGTTATCGTAATCGTGCCATATGTTGAAACCCCCCAAACACACTTTTTACGTACGCACACAAGGCACACTCAAGGCGAGCATGCGCCAGCAACAACAAAGCTGTGTGGTGTTTTGAGTTTTATGTTTGAGGAAAAAAAGTAAAACTCGACACATGATTTTTATTTTTGAGCGAAAAAATAAAACTCAACAAATAATTCTTATTTCTGGGCATAAAAATAACAATTGAGTTATAACTTTTATTTCTGAGCGAAAAAATTAAAAATTGAGGAACAATTTTTATTCCTGAGCAAAATAATAAAACTAAAAAATAAGTCTTATTCTTGAACAGAAAACTAAAAATCAAAAAATAACTCTTATTTTTGATGAAAATTATAGAAATCAGTGAATAATAAATAAATTTAATTTTTATTGGTAAAACTCAAGAAATAAAAATAGTATCTTATTTCGATAGAGGATGCATTAAGCAGCATAATGAAGTTATTCAAAATGTGCTCCGACGATGGGAACATGTTGATTTTTTTCGATTTAATTTTTGGAAATAATCGTTATTTTCTATCCCTGCTCTTTTGTATCGTTCTATAACTTTCTTGTTTATGAAAAAACGAAAATAACATTTTGGAACTAAAAATTTAATACATCAAATAAAATTACAAAAAATTTTCGCCAAGTCCAAAGAATTATTTTTCTGATTTTTGAATATTTTACCATACAAAATTGACCATTTTTCGCAAAAAGTCACTTTTTAAAACCGCACCACTTTCTTGTTTATGAAAATTTGGAAATAATATTTTGAAACTTAAAAGCTAATACCTCAAATGAAATTACAAAAAAGTTTAATAAAAATCAAAGAATCCTTTTTTTTATTATAGCTTTTCAAACCGTCCATATTTTTTTAGTTTTTAGGTTTTTTTTTAAAGCAAAGAAAATTTTTTTACAAAGCATATGCTCAAAAAAATTAGATACATAAGAAAACTACAATTTAAAAAAATCCTCTTAACTGTTTGACGCTAATTTTTTTAAAACATTAAGTCAATTTTAAATTACTTGATTTTCTTAAAATTAAAGGGTGAAGTATAAAGGTTTTTTTTTATTTAGTATTAATGCTATATTAAAAAACTATTAAATTTTATATAACTTAATAATCTGGTTCCATATTGTATACTTTTTTTTAGTGAAAAAATTTTTTTTCTAATTTTCGTACCCATTCGATGCATTGTGCGACGCACAGTGATGCGATTAGTGCTGTTAGACGGAAAATATTATTTTTTGGATTTTTTTTGTAGGTTTTGGTGTTTAAGGTTAAAGAAAGTACAAAAAAAAAGTATTTCAGAAAATTTTTACAAGTGGGCGTTTCAGCTTCCATACAACTTAAACACATTTTGTGCTTCTCCTTAGAAAGGAGATACCATAATTAAACTAAACACATAAGCCTTATATGTGACTTTGAAAAAGTAATAAAAATGTCGGTTCAATTGGACAAGTGGGCGTGGCAGCTGCCATACAACTAAAACACATTTTTTGCTATAATTTAAACGTATGTTAACAGTAACACTAATAGAATTATCGGCGGATATTGAATATGTTTTCTTCTTCTTTGTAATTTCCCATGGTCCCATCTGGACCATTCTTCACTACCCGAATCATCATTTATAAAAGGAAAGCGAGGTTGTTGCACTGCTGCTATTAATGATGCATCAGGAGGAATAAGAAAAATTAATTCCTCTGGATGCAATTTCGAACATTATTAGTTAGGGGAATCAAGGGAAATTTTTTCTGAAGGAATCAACCAAAGGATCAGAACTGATGAAAAGCATATTCAATAAATGTCCCTTTTTTGTTTTACATGTGGAATTTTAACTTGTCATGCATTTTTTGGGTACACAATTGGTGCCCATTTTCGTCAAAATATGCTTTAGAAAAAATCATAAGACCCTTATTTGAAAGTAGTCAAAGACCAAATTTTGGGAATGTGTTAAGAAAGGCATATTTTAAGAAGCATATTTTAACTAAAAAAAAATTAAAAATGTTTTCATTTTGTAATTGTGCTTGAAACTTTATGAAAATTTTGTTGTTTTTTCATATAAATTTGCGCATTTTCGTCAAAAAATGTTCCAGGGAACAGGTCAAGCAACAAAATTGCGTGTTTGAAACTTTATGGAAAATTTGTTATTTTTTCATATAAATTTACGCATTTAGGTCAAAATATGCTGTAGAAAAGTGGTCATAAAATCCATATAGTAGTTAGTCTGAGACCAAATCTTGGGAATGTGTTAAGAAAGGCATGTTTTAAGACATGCTTACAACTAAAAAAAAAACCAAAAATGTTTTTATTCTTTGATTGTATATCCCTTTCAGATCTGACGCTAAGCTACTGAGAATTTAATTTTGATTTTTTGGAGTAAACGGTTTTTATATGATATAAAAACATATTAATATTTCAAGGATTTTCAAGAAAGGAAAGTTTGTACTGTAAATATGTTTCTTTTGCATCAAATGTTGTCAAATCATTTGAGATTTTAAAATATATTATTTTTTTAGATAAAATGTGTCAACTTCACTAAAATTGCGCTATCAGCATTTTAGTATATGAAAAATACAACTAATTTCAACGACTCCTTTAAAAAATTAAATGTGACGGAAGAATTTCATGAAAATTTAAGACAAGATAATACTAACAGCTAAACAGTATAATAAATAAAATAAAACTGACCATTTCAGCCCTTGAAAGGACTTTGACCTAGCTTCTATGGATCACTTGTGTTGTGCGTGTTATTAAATGTTTGATCACAAATGACCGAGAACTGGACCAACGTGTTTAATTCCGACTCCGAACGGCTTATGTTCTCAAGAAGCTTTTATGGCAATTTTTACTCTCTGAGGTTTGCCATTGTCTGCAGAGAGGTGACGATCGAACAGAAAAATTAGTTCAATTGAAAAAACTTAATGTCTGAGCTAGAATTGAACCCCGGCTACCGCGGTTATTTAGCTTAGGGGCCATGCACTGTACCCACGAGGCTACGGCCGCCACTGCAAAACAATATGAAAGGCAAAAATAACAATAACCTGCGCAATCGATACATGTAAAATTGATAAACATTCGTGAAACAGCAGTAAAGATGTTTAGACTAAAAGTTTCCTACACAATCGATGCATCACGGTCTGAAAGGGATATAGAAACTTAGTTTTTTTTTTGATTTCTAAGACCTTTTTTGTGGTACATGAAAGTTTTTTTATTTATATTTTTAAAGTTTTGTTTTTTAGCAAGAACGAGTAAAATATATTTTTGCTTAAGTTTCTTATATAAATTGTACTAACATTTTTGGGATTTTCGAAAATATTAAGCACAAATTTATAAAAACTTAAATTTCGTAAAATTTTCAAGGCAGCATATAAACCTATAACTGCCAAAAATGGAAAGATATCAAAAAATTTTTTAATATTCAAATAATTACGACTTCTTACTATATATTTGCTAACTTACTTTTACAAATTTATGACTTTTTTTCCAAACCTACTTCTGTCCACCTTATTAAACTGTTTAACGTGTGTAAAATATGATTTCTACTCTAGGGTTAAGTATCATAGGCTTTAGGCCATGTTATAAAAGTCACTCTTGGTGGGTTGAATTTATAGAATTACTTTATATTTTTTTTTTATTTTAATTGCAGTGCTTTGTTAGGTTTGTCCTTTTCTTCCGTTTATTTAGCAATAAACCAACCCCCTACAAAGCTCATCACCATCAACTGAGTGCTTCATAAAAACTACTGCTATTTGGCATTCACACATTTTCTATCCAAGTGAGTTAGACTAAATCTCCTGTTTTGCATTTGCTGTATAAACTTTGTGATTTAGAGATTTGCAATTGTAAATTGCAATTTTCAACTTTAACTATAAAGCTTCCGCCAGACTCTCTTCGTATTCCCCATCCATCCCTAAGTTCCTCGAAGCTTTTGCACCCCGTTGCACTGACTATTAGCCGCTTTTTATGGCTGTGCATAAATAACGGTAATTAACTTACATGATGTACTGTTGCTTTTTGGCTGATGGTGTTAGCCTTGTGTGCGATACCGTTCTTTTTGCTTTTGGCCACCAGTATCGGTGGAAGACCGCGCGTTGCGGCTATATCCTCGTAATCAGATGATGGACTTGGCGAAAGTGAGGGTGATTCACCAATCCCTCCGCTTAGTGTGCGATAGCGTGCTGTACAGTTGTTGGTGCCGATCTGTAACAAATGTAAAAAAATTAGAGACATTTATAGAAAACAAGAATTTTTCAATTGTATCTTCTAGGAAACTATCAATAAATTCTACAAAATGAAGCACAACAATTTTTTTTTATTTTAGCAACACTTTTCTCAGTATTTTTGTTGCTTAAGTTTTCTATTGTTTTTGTTTTACAAGCAAATAAATGCAACACCAACACTGCTGCTGTTACGCAGTGCAAAGTTTTAGCAGCTTTCAAGTTTTTCACTTTAGGTACAAAGTCCAAGTTGACGCTGTGGGAATTTGTGCTGTTGGTCGTAGTAAAAGTTTTTTGGTTGGGGGGTGGTGGTATAACTTTTAGAAGTTTATTTTTTAAGTGCAGTTAATCAATTTAGAAGTCGAGAATCGGCATCGATGTTTATTATTGCAGAAATAGCCAGACAGGCAAAATAAAACCATGAAAAAGTTTTTGAAAAAAGTTGGCTGCGTAGCATTTGGTTTAAATGGACTTCAAATCAATGTTAAAAAGTTTTTCTTTCCTCGATGCAAGCTTAAAGTTATAACCAACTACCAAATATATAATCTTTATTTCTTTTTTTTCATAGAAAAAAAGATTTAAAGATAATCTCTTCAAAAGAGATTGAGTTCTTTAATAAAATCTTTAAATAACTCTATTTGATAAATTATATCATTAAAAAATTTACTTCTTTAAATAAAATAATTACAAACAAATCTATAAAAAGTGTTAAAATCAATAAATATCACAATCATTGTAATGTCTATTAAGGTGCACTCGCATGCCAGTAAGTTCAAGTAATTATATCTGTACAGAATTTCAAGTCAAGCCGTTAATAAGTTTTTGAGTCACATTCCCCGGAGAATTACATTCTTTAGATATTAAATTAATTTTTGAAGTAAAAATATTTAATTTTGCATAAAGCTCATCCGCCCCTCCTCTTCAGGTGTGTTAAAAGTGAAACAGCACTTGATTTTTCCATTTGCTGAATGTTGCTTTTTAGAGAAGACATAACACCGATAGAAAGTGGTGATGCCTTGGCCAAATATTTTGTTCCCTTTAAGATTCATCGAGAGTGCCTTGCAGCATCGATAACCTTTGTCTGAAGTTATTGTTTCTACCTCAGCATGTGTCTTAATGAAAAAGGCATAACGAGGGCCTTTTTAAATATACCATTATGATCGTAATGGCTTCAGCTTCGCGAATATAAATAAGAGTTACATAAGAGTTAAAATTAACTGTTATTTTGTGACAGAGTCAAAACATAAACAAGGATTATCTTGAGGAATTGACCCGATGAACTTTTTTCTTGAGGCGCCTTATTACATATATAAAAAAGAAATAAAAATATTCTAAATAATTTAAGCAGATATACTACACAACAAATTCACATTTATAGAAGTAGTACATTCACATAATAAATCATGTAAGCCTTACAACTAAAGTATTTAATTTTGAAAAGAATATCATTATCTTCCAGGTGGGAAGAATTAAAATAAAAACTGGGTGAAAAAATCAACGATCTTTGCGTTTATTTGCTCCTGGTGACTGCAAGCTTGATGTAAAATCTGAGTAAGGAATCGGATTCAGCAACCAATTGTACATGGGGATATAATTTTTTTGTAATTTTCTGGTAACTTTAATACAAGTATCAAAATAAATAACTTTACATAAACTCAGAGGTCCAAAAAACCCCTTTTTTAACTGGAACTCATCCAGTTCATGAAAAGTGTAGTCTTTTTTTGGCGTTTTACTATTTTTGTACAAGTACCATTCATATGAGTGGGGCACGACTTATCAGAAACACTGTAGTAAGATCCGTATAAATGTGAATGTATCTAATGTATGTACATATTAACAATAAACGTTTTCACTTCCCTTTTATGTCGCATCCTGCTTACTTCATTCATCGTTCCATGCCTTTTTGTTTAATCCCGTCTCACTTTTTCTACTGTGCTTGAAAAACATCCTACCTACACATGTATCGATTTTCAAAACCATGGATCCAATATAAGCCGATATACATTATTTTATTAATAGTGCCGTACCCTTTGGTAGAAACTCGCCCATTTTTACCATCATGTTTGAAAATAAACCCAGCCACTTCTGTACGAAATTTTATTACCCAAGTATTGTGAAATCGCTTTCTTTCAAGCCTGCTGATTTATTACGCGCTAGAATCGCCTTCTACGCCACAGTGCGTCGCACAGTGCTTTATCCACATACAAATGTTGGTCAAAGATAGAAGAAGTGCTCCATTGATAATTTTGTATGATTAATAACATACGCCCATTTCAGATTGAGGTGAACTACCAGTCGCACTGACCATCTCCGATTTGGCTCAAAATTTGTTTTTAGGTTGGTTTTTTCTTAAGAAAACCAATTCCAGAGCTTAAAGTTTCAAAAATTTTTTTTTGCGTAGCCACAGCCATTCGAATGCCAAAATAGGGCCTGTTTTTAGACAACGTAGCTCAGTCAGTTTAAATCACATTTTATTAACTAAGGTATTATTGGAGAAGTTATCTCCTTTATTTTAAGGATACAATATAAAACTTTTAAAAAAGTTGCTGTAAATTGACCCATTCTTAATTTCAAAGTTTAATACCATTCCAACAACAGACGCTATAATTTTATTTCAGTTTCCTTATTTTGGTTTCTTGTACGTTTCAATACCTTTCCAACGATATAAAATTAATTTGTGCTCTTGAAGGATTCAGAAGTTATGGCGTAAAACGTGCAGTGTTAAAGAATTTTCAGTACAAATTCAACTAGCTATCAAAGCTTTACAGCATACATTTCTTTTATTTTTGTTGAATTTAAAAAAAAGTTGAATTTGTTCAAAATTAGGCGATCGCTTACAGCAGCTTGTGTTTTTGTGTGTACGTCTTTTAGTTTTTGCAAAACACAAGTTTATAATAAAAAACAATTTGTATGGCGAGAAAAGCTGTCGAAATAGACTACTTGCTGAGCATGTATATTGTAAAGCTTTGATAGCTAGTTGAATTTTTATTGAAAATTCTTTAACACTGCACGTTTTACGCCATAACTTCTGAACTCTTCAAGATCACATCTTAATTTTAAATCGTTCGAAAGGCATTAAAACGTACAAAAAACCAAAATAAAGAAACTGAAAAAAATTATAGCGTCTGTTGTTGGCATGGCATTAAACTTTGAAATGAGGAATCGGCCAACTTACTGCAATTATTCCAAAAGTTTTATATTTTTCCCCTAAAATAGAAGAAATAACCTTTCCAATGATACCTTGTTTACCAAAATCGAAATTGACTGAGCTACGTCGTTGCAAAATACACCCTATCTTGGCCATGGAAAATAGTTCTAAAAATTTATAACTTCAGATTTGGTTTTATAAGCAATAAACTAATCTAGAAACAAAATTTGAGCCAAATCGGAGATGGTCAGTGCGACTGATAAGTCACCTCAATCTGAAATGGGCGATAAGTTTAAGCCAATTAAGAAGAATTTAAAAAAATGGTCAAAATCGGTTAGACCTTAGGGGTACCTCCCTTGGACCTGTATTAGTTTTTTAACTTGACTTTGTATGGGAGGAACATACAAAGGCTTACCGATCTTAACAAAAATTTTCCGAAAACGGACGCCGTTGCACAGTGGGAGATCATGGCCATAAATAGAAAAAAGTAAAATTTGTATCTATATATATAAAATAGGATGTGTGTATGTATGTAACGTATGGACTCCAAAACGGCTGGGCCGATTTTGATGAAATTTTCAGGTAATGTTCATCTTGGTACGGTGGGTAACATAGGCTATATTTGGACCCGATAGGTGGCGCTGGGGTGGACTTATAACCAATTTAACTGAAATTCAGAATGTATTTTGTTTGATCATAAGAAAATAATTTGTGTATAAATGGACACGGTAGGTGGCGCTGGGGTGAACTTATTTCGAAAATTCGATGGCGTGAAAAATATATAAATACTTTTAATTTTATTTTATAACGAGGGGAGTAGCGAAGCACACCGGACCGGGTTCAGCTAGTAATAATTAAAAAAAGTAAAATTTTTGATTTTATAAAAAAATTTCTTACTAATGACAGTCAGATGAGGAAAACCAAAAAAATCGCGCAGAAATCTTTTAAAGTTTTGTCAGAAAATGGCTTCAAATTCAAACTTTTTTAAAGAAAAAAAATTGAGAATACCACTTTTAACAACCTGCAGTGCTTCACTTTTTTGTTTTTAAGAGTATTGAATTAAAATGAGAAAATAATAAAAATATGATAATTAGTGTTTCTTAAAATGCAGTTTATTTGTTGTTATTAAAAAAAAATATTTTTTGTGATTTTTTAAAAAAAGCATTTTTAATGCATAAAAGCTAAGAATTTTGGAAACTTTAGCAGGTAAAAAAACATCAAAAAGCATCTTTCCAAAATGGTATTCATTAATGCTGTATGATACTGGCTTTTGCAGAATCTGAAATACAAAGAGAGCGATACACAAAAAAGCATTTCAAACATTTTTCAATACGTGTCATGATTCAATTATATATAAGGTTAAGTAGCCATGAAATTGTTCTCATACAACAACAAAACTTGGATCGCAAAATGTCAAAGTAAAACAAAAAAGACAAGTAAACAATCAAATTAAAATTTCTAACTAGAAGTCAGACTATTGAATTTTAATATCAAATTTGTGTTTAAAATAATTTTTAAACAATTTTCTTGGAGTTTGAGTTTTTGTTACAGCTTCAAAATGCCGAAAAAGTACGCGATTCGCCAAAACTATTGGAACAAGGAAAACGTTTTCTTTTTTAAAGTGCCCAGTGACCATTTTAAACAAAAACGCAGGATGAATGGAATTTGGATCGGCGAATGTCAAAGTAAAAGATAACAACACCGAACAGCTGTTTTTTAATTCGCCAACAGATATGTGCTCTCAGCTTACTCAACCTTATATATAATTGAATCATGAATACGTGTAAAGAAACAACATCATGTGACAAAAAATCCTAAACTGTCACTTTTCAATACTACAAAAAGTCGAAAATTCTTCACTTTTTCAGCTGATACCGGCTAGTGTTTTCTTGTGTTCTTGCGCGATATATAAAACAGCGACACCCCAGCCGCGAAAGCAAATTGCTGCCACAACAAATTGTGTTGGAACATCAATTGGTCTCAAGCAAAAAAGCAACAATCCGAGCACGTTGCACTGCATTCCGTGCTGTTCGCAAACGCTATTGCAGCTGACCTGCAACCAAACCAGACCACAAACTTTCAAACGCTGCAGCTGATGCAGCAAGCTAGAATGGAAATACTGGAAATTCTGCTGCATATTTGTTATAAGAAGATGAACCTCAATAATATATAGAAAAGTAAAAAGAAAAATAAAAAGCAAATAATTAAAAGTAAAATTATTTTAATTTGATTTTCATTTTGATTTTTGATTAAAACGTCATATCGGATAGCCTACTATTCGCAAAGTATTTCTGTCCCTTTTATCCGTGTCTAGTCTTAAGATCTTAAAAATAATAAAACAAGCCAGTGTCATAACTGCTTAATATATATTTATAGAAAAATATGATTCTTGCCGCCGAAACTTGCCCGAAAAGAGGGTTTTATGTGATTTTTTTCTCGTGGAATTTCATTCAAAAAACAATTTTTTTTATTATGTTCAGCGTATCTTCAAAACTAAATTACATTAAAAATAATAAAAAGTGATATAAATCATCACAATTGAGTTTGAGGGAAGACTAAAAATTTGTTTTAGAAAATAGTAGGTGCAATAAGTCTACTTACACATTCTTTTTTTTTTCTTATGTCTTGGTTTTATGATATGTAGTCCCCAAAATACTAGAATATATATAAATTATATGTATATATTAGCGCGGGTCAAATTCTGGCTCAGCGAAATTCGTAAAATACATGTAATTTCAAGACTTTTTCTCCACTACAGCATATACAAATTCTGAAAAAAGCTGTGCGGACTTTCGTAAATAGATTCATACACATACATTCATACATTCATATTTTATAATTGAGAACAAAATCTATTTACGAAAGTCCGCACAGCTTTTTTTCAGAATTTGTATATGCTGTAGTGAAGAAAAAGTCTTGAAATTACATGTACATATTTTACGAATTTCGCTGAGCCAGACCTCCAAAAAATTCGTCCATACAAATTGACCCGCCCTAGTATATATGTATCAAATGCTCAAAATATTTCGTATACATGCTAATAAAATAGTTATTGGATTGATCTTCGACTGCTTATACACAGCTGCTTATATTCAGGCAAGTATACTCGAAGTTTTTATTATTGTTATATTGATGACGTCACTTTGTATAAATAATAGACGTATTTTTTCAATTTCTTCAAATATTAAACTCAGAGAACATTTTAAGTATTAAAGTTACGCATGTGAATTAATGTTTGAGGAATTTATGAAGATTCTACTACTTTAATGACGTAATTTTGTATGTGAGGAAGGCGAAGTTTTCATAAGAATGTGCCAAATTTCAAACTCAAAGTGCATATTAAAAATTAAAACATATATGAAGAATTTCAAGTCATTAAATTACTTTTTTAATATTTAAAGACACTTTACCCTTTTGATAAAGTCATTTTGTACGGGAGGTAAGCGTGGTTTTCATCCGATTTGGTTGAACTGCATATATAAAGTGGATATTAAATATCAAAGCATATATCCAAAATTTTAAGTTCATATATTAATTTTTGTGAAATTTAAAGAGATTGTTTGTATGATGCCGCTTTGCATGTTTGACTGTTTTTTTTTTTTTTTTTTTTTTTTTTTTTTTTTTTTTTTTTTATAACATGCAATAACAATAGAGTTCAGCTACTACAGCTTTTTCGCACTTTCTCCGCATTGGATCATCTTAAGAACCAGCCCAAATAACATCAAAACATCTCAATAAGGCCATTCACAGTTCGAATACGCTGGTCTGCCATTTGTTCGATCCGCTATTTGTACGCCAATTTACGAAAGCGCATTTTGCTTTGCTGTTGTTTTGCATACAAATGCAAATACGCAGGCACTCGTAAATAAAAGCAGCCCTTGGACGTGTTTTTTGTACCTCGTATTTTTATGCTCTGTCTACAGCCGCATAATCACATACGTCATAGAGTTGCACAGTCTTTTTATACGACAGTCACATGGCGAGATGCTCACAATTCGAACAATAACAAATGCTATAAATACGATTTGTTAAAAGTACGCTCAAACCGTGAATAGCCCCAATGATATCGATAAGAGCGGTCCAAAACAATCCAAAGTGAGAAAAATTTACCCACCATAATATGGGTTGGGCTCAGGGACAACACAAGACATAACAACTAACCATGCGTTTACATAGATCTAATCATACATTAGTTTTCAATCTACTTTTGAGTTGACCTTTCGATAAGTTAACATCAAAAAAGCTACAGTTGTTAACAAAGGTACTCATGCGATGTAAAGGAGCAGTAGCCATATAATTTGTTCTACTAAAAGGTAAGTAAATTAAATTGTTAGCATTTCTACTGCTTCTACGGTTAGTGTTAAAATTTATAAGAGTTAGAAGTTCTGGTGAATCGAATACACCAGTTATGAGTTGGTGTAAATAGACGATATCTGCAGACTTCCTTCTCTCATTCAGAGATTGCATTTTTAAAAGTTTTAAACGATCCTCATAAGGAGGAAGGTTTAAAGTATCAGTTGCACTTAAGCCCCTTAGAGCAAACCGAACAAAACGTTTTTGGATTCTCTCTATACGTTCAACATGTACATTGTAACTTGGGGACCAAACTTGACTTGCATACTCTAAGTGAGGTCGCACAATTGCATAATACAGCGTTGTAGTTGTGATCATACTATTAAATTCTTTGGCCCAGCGTTTCATAAACCCGAGCATAGAAGATGCTTTTTTACAAATGTAATCAATATGAACGTTAAACGATAGCTTAGAATCCATGCATATACCAAGATCTTTGACAGAATCTACACGATTTAAAGCCGTATCTTTTATCGTATAATCAAAAATTAAATTATTCCTTTTTCGCGAAAAGGTCATAGTTTGGCATTTATCTGGATTTAGAAACATATTGTTTTTAGAACACCAAATTTCAAAGGATTTCAAATCAGACTGGAGCAGATCTGAATTGTCTTTAGCATCTATTGTTCTGTATATTTTCATGTCATCTGCATAGATAAGTAGATGAGAGTGTTTGATGATGTGGGTTACATCATTAATGGCTAAAATAAACAGAAGTGGACCAAGGTGGCTACCTTGAGGAACACCTGATTCAGCAATAAATTCAGCTGACAATACGCCTCGAAATCGTATTTGATAAGATCGCTCCGTCAGATACGATTGAATCCAGCTTACAAAAAATTGTGGAAAACCCATTAACTTTAGTTTAAATAGAATTAAGTTATGTGGCAGTTTATCGACTGTTTTTATAATGCCGCTTTGCATGGGAGCTAGGCGTAGTTTTCATCCCATTTTGCTCATTTTCGAACATGATTTTTATTTTGAAGATATAAGCTAAAGTATCAAATTCCATTACGATAGCTTTAAAATTACGGCTGTAATCGTGATCACAGACAGACAGAAAAACGGACAGACGGACATGGCTAAATCGACTCGGGTGATGATGCTGATCAAGAATATATATACTTTTCTATACCTACTACTATACCTCCTTATGAACGTTACAAATACAGTGAAAGAAAAGTTCGTATGGAAGGCGGTCGTTTCTGTGGGCGGAATTGATCCAAACTGTAAATATTTCATATTTAACTGTTATTTTAATTCAATTGAATTTTATTGAGAATTTTTTTTTAATTAATTACACTTTTAGTTATTACTTAAATTTTAATTGACATAGTGAAAGCAGCCTGCCTTGTGTAAAGTAGTGTAGCAATAGATTTTTGATTTTAAGAATATGAAATAATGTTTGCTCACGGCAAAGGTTGGTGTCGTACAGACGTGATGTCTCTATATATACTTACAAACTAAACAAAACACTTAAAACTAATCTTAAAGCTAAAATAACAATTTTTTTTCTTATTTTTTGCAAAACAATTACCCTCTGAGTGTGCTGGGAAAAGTTTTGTTATAAAATTTAGGTAGCAATGTAGTGTCAAAATCAAGATTAGTTTCAATCTCTTTATTCAAGATTCCAATTGGAGACAAATAGTTAACAGAAGACCAGTTGAAATTTTTTTGAAAGTCATAAATATCCCTCAACAAGTCATTTTCAAGAAGAGGGAGACTATTTATAAATTTTTTCTGTAAAGATCAAGCATAGCGAAACAATGGATTTTTAATGGCTTTCCTGTAGATGTATTTATTTTAGTATCGTTTATGGAAGGATTTAAAATTCCTATTAACACAACGTCTTAACACGTTAACTGTACAAAGCAATCATACGAAACTTTAAAGCTTTAGGTTTATTTTTATTATTTAAAAAAAAAATTCGTATGGAAGGTGGGTGTGTCTGTGGACTGATTTGATCCAAACTTATATATATTTGGTACAAAGCACTCATACCAAATTTCAAGGCTCTAGGTTTATTTTTACTATTTTTTTTTTAATCGTGCCTGTGAGCGAATTTGATCCAAACTTATATCTATTTCATTCTTAACTCTTCAAAGCACTCATACCAAATTTTGAAGTTGTAGTTTTATTTTTGACAAGAGTTTTTTAAGCTCTTTCGATTCGAATTTTTTGTTACAACACTTTATGGAAATGATACACCGGTTGTATCTTTTGGCTGAAAAGTGACAGCAATTCGTGTCAAATATTTTGGAAAATTACACTAGAAATCCGAATTTTCATTATTTGCTTACTCAGATCTTTCTTATAACTGGAAAATCTTTGAAAATTTAAAAATGTTTTTAAACTCCAAAAAGGGATTGCATATTTTTTTACTTTCGCTTTTAACGATTAATTAATTACACGGTGCAATAAAATTTACTAAACTGAATACACTTTTGAAATGACCTTGTGAAGGTTGTAGGTCTGGTAAAAATTTAGACTTACCATAAAAAACCCGTTTTTGCGCTCCTTCAAGCAGTTACTGCCCAGACTCCTAATCAGTATTAAGCCAATTTAAAATTTTTTTAGTTTAAGTTCGGTAAAATAAAGATCTTTCAAATGACAGGTATTCAATACTTTGTGGAATTTGTTTATTTTTTGATATTTTTTTCAACTTATTTACTTTTGCCTTTGTTTTTTCAACACAGTATCTTCAAAAAGCAAAGTAATCGTATAACTACGCTTGCCATACGTCCGGATTTAGCCCGGATTGTCCGGAATTTTCAACCCTGTCCGGAATTTGTCCGAAATTGCGATTTTGTCCGGAATGTGGCCTAAGAAATTAAAAAACATTCAAATATTTTTCAAAATGCTATACTTAACACTGAATCAGATACGATAAGCGCTACTGAAACAGCTATTATTTACAATAACTTCATCAAGAAAATTGAACACCGCAAGATAGAAGCGTTTATACCATTTGCTGCAAGACAACGTTGGCTTCAATTCATGCGTAAATCCAAATGAGGTTGTTTTTAAAGAAAATATCTTGCGTTTTTTTAATGTTGTGCTGAAGTATCTAGCTTAGTGGCAAGAAAATTTTAAAGAAGTTTTGCAATTTCAGTGGGTAACTGTTGAAAAAAGTATTATTTGGGATGATATTGAAAAAAACTATTTCATTTATCAAACACCACTCGCATATAACAGCATATGAAATAGATGCAGATGAAAAGTTTGATGAGATCACTTTAGCGAACCATACAATTAATTTTGAAAAGCTCACTGAAAATTGTCAAAAAGGATCATGCGAAAATAAATGGATGAGAATTAGTAAATTAGCGCGAGAAATAAATGTGAGCTTAACAAATTTATTAATGGTTGTTGAATTTATAACGTGCATCCCAGGTACATTTGTCGTCATGGAACGAACATTTTACTTATGAAACATCTATGGACACCGGATCTTGGTCGGTTGAGAATATCTGTTGTTGGAGTTCTCCTGAATATTAAAATTAATAGTTACGAAGACTGCTCCGCTTTCTGCGAAAAAATTAAAGTAGATGCGCAGTTCATAAAAAAGGCGATTTCATCCAAAAAATACGAGTGATTTTCGGACCCAAACAAAGAAACGGCTCTAGAATAAATGTGGCAACTTAGTAGCCTTACATTTGACACCTATTTAGTGCAAAAATAATTTAAGTTCCTTTTTTTTAACATTTATGTTTTGTTGAATTGTTACTTTTTTAAATTCATTTTATTAATTTTTTATTTTGAAATATTTTTTAAAATAAATACTAACAAATAAAAAAAGTTTTGAGCAAAATAACATGCCCCACCTCAAAAAAAAAACCGGTTAAATGTCCGGAATTTCGTGCTTTAAATTATTGCAAGCCTACGTATAAGGTTCGTTTACGAGTAAATTGAGTTATTTAAAATCGGCCAGCAGTTGACAAAGTTACAAAACTTTACCCAAAACCGTATTTTTTACATTTCATCAATTTTGAAATAATTTCATGAATTTTGTTTTTTTAATAAATTGTTGAAAAGTTGAATGCACGTCTTTCCAAAACTGGCATTAAATATTGATTCATTTGATAACTGATTGAGTTAATGCACTGTATTCGACCAGACACACAACCTTGTTTTGTTGTGTTGTCGGAAGACCCTATATGTTTTTACGGGGATGATTTTTTGCCAACACATAATATTCAAATACATTTCTCAATAGTTTTCAAAATAAAGCTATGCTAAAATAAAGTTATTTTTTTCTTGTATATTTATTTGTTTTCAATACACTCCAGTGAGTGTAGCTACTTAAAAGCAAGATAATATTACGTCTTAAATTAGTTGCATAAAGACATATACAGGGTTGTCCATATTCGAAGCGCCCATCTGGCAACACTAACTTTCCGCAGTGATGCCAAATCGACTAATGACATACCGCGTTTGAAGCGTCATTCCAAGCAAATGTTTACAATGGAACAGTACACGCCACGCGAACGCTCTAAAATTGTTGAAATTTACATTCAACAAAACAAGTCAATAGTGAAAACTCAACGTGCTTTCAAAAAATGAGCGATGAAGCTCATTTTCAGTTGAACGGAACGGTAAACAAACAAAATTGCCGTATTTATGCCACTGAAAATCCACAAGAGATTCAAGAGGTACCTCTTCACGATGCAAAAGTCACTGTTTGGTGCGGCGTTTGTGCTAAAATGCTCATTGGGCCGTTCTTTTTCGAAGATGATAATGGCCACAGAGTTACTGTCCATCAGGAGCGTTATCGCGATATGATAAACAATTTTTTCATGCCAATCGTTCGTCGAAAGCGTATCAGGCACTACTGGTTTCAACAAGACGGCGCGCCACCACACACAAGCCGCACTACAATCGATTTTTTGAAGCAATTGTTCCCTGGCCGTTTGATGTCAAAAAATGGTGATTTCGATTGGCCGCCAAGATCACCAGATTTAACGCCTCCAGACTTCTTTTTGTGGGGTTATTTGAAATCAAAGGTTTACGTCAACAAGCCAAAGACCCTAGAAGAGCTGAAAACCAACATCCGTCAAGAAATAACCGCCATTCCCATCGAAATGTTGAAGAAAACCATGGAAAATGCTGCAAAACGGGCACAATATGTCGTAGAGGCCAATGGCGACCATTTACGAGATATCATATTCAAGAAATAATGTAAGCAAATCTACTTGAACCCAATTAAATGATATTCATGACGAACAGACAAAAAATTGTGGTTTCTTTGATTTATTTAAAAATAAAATGGGCGCTTCGAATATGGACATCCCTGTATGTAATAATTAATTTTACATATATTTGAATTTACTTCTTTAATTTTTACGTAGAATTCACGATAACTTAAGTAAGATTTAATTAGCTGAAAGTAGGGGCAGGACATAGTTTTTATTTTATGCAAAAGTCCTGGATGCTAGACTCCGTCAAAAGCTTGCTTAACGTCTAAGAACACACCGTTACAATATTTCTTGTTTTCAAAGCCATCAATTATCAGTTTTACGATTCTGTGCTATTGTTCAGGTGTGCTGTGTGCACTTCTGAACCCAAACTGATTTTCAGGGATAATAGCGTGCTCCTCTAAGATCGGCAACATTTTACGCAAGAATATTTTTTAAAAATCTTCGAGAAGACCACCAGTAAGCTAACTGGACAGTAGGATGAAATCATATTTTAAGGTTTGTTTGGTTTTTGAATCATGATAACCTCGGTGCATTTCCATTGAAGTTGGAAAGTAAATAATTCTTAAAATTGAATTAAATATTAGCGTTAAAAGCACAATACCCTTTCTTAGTAGACAGCTAAGTACATTAGCATAAAGTATTTTTGAAAAACGTTATAATCAGGATAGAAATATGAAAGAAAATTTTTTTATCAACTTATAACAAGCATCTTTGCCACAGACAAAATTCGGATACAATTTTTAGTTTCGACGCTTCAAGATAATTTCTCTCAGAAGCATTTTTTACCTTGAATTACGGTTTTCTCAAAATCCTGACGTGATAAAGAAATTTGGACATAGGCGTCCGCAGGATTTGTTCTAGGGAAAGGCATAAGAAACGTATAAGAATCTAGAATGAGCATAAACAAAATGTAGTCTATATAATGCTACTTACTACGATTTTTGGTACTTATTTTGTAAACATGATACGCATACTACATCGGTTGATACACGCTTGTACACATAAGAAAATGGAATATGTTTTAAAAATCTTTCTCGTATCATGTCCGAAATATTTTAAAATTTTATTTTATTTGTTTGTCATGTCATATATTTCAATAATTTTTTGCTAAAGCAAATATTCTTAATGTGTATTCTGTGAGCCCTATATTCTTAAATGAAATAGCATTAATTGCAATTGAGCCCCAAATTTCTCAACTTTTAGAATAAGAATACTAAAATATCCAAACATCCTAAATATCCTAGTTGGAAAAGTGAAAATACAAACTAAATTTTTAGGCCATTTTTTAACTTTGAAAACTCCTAAACCAATTTCGAGCGGACTAAAATTTTGAGATTTGGATTTAGGAGGTGAAAATCCATATCATCCGCAAAAATTAAAAATTGAAACTGTCGCTATTATTTAAATGTTCCATGCATGCAAAGGGAGATATTTTTCACCGGATCTCACACCACATTGACACCAATCTACTTATTTCTTTTTCCGACATGTTTCAGTTGTAGCAGCTTGGAAGTTACTACAATCGAGTACGGCAACATACCTATTATCTGAATGATATAAAAAATTTATATGTTTTTTAATTCAAAACGTATGAATAAATATATAAAGAGGTACACGTATATTAGATGGGATTTCATAACATATTCCAGAATCTCCCTGCAAAGCTTGATTCCTTCATCAAAAATTGGCCTACTTTATTAAATTTCCTAATTTTTTCTTTCGCTTTTGTATTAGAAGCTTTACTCTCGCCTAGATAGCTGAAACTTTCTTAAATTTAAATATTGCAGAATTTTTTGTCATTTTATTAGATTTAGGAAAATTAGAAAAGTATCCTTATAGATCTTCATGATAGAAAAACGCGCCGACTTTTAAGAAGCATTAATTTTTTTATAAAATGTATTTACTTTGCTTCGGCTTGTTTACAATGACTTTAAAACATAAATTTGCTTAACGTCAAAGTTTATATATGTTATTGAATTAAATGCCTTTTGCCATCTGTTGCTACGAAGAATGATCTTCGACTAATAAGGGATATAATTCCTTAACATTCGTCAATTTCTTGTAGGAATAACTTCGTAATTTCTTTCATTACATTTGTAGTATTTACTGATGGTTTCGTGCTATTTTCGAATTAAAAATAATTTTAGTAAAAAAAAATTCATTCGTAAGTTGACCGAACGCATTATACGTAGAATTTACGAAGTCTTAGTTGAATTTAAAAAATTTACAACTTAAATCGTTCAGACTTTTTTGTCAAACAATTAATGAATATAACGAAATGTGTGATTGCAAGGTGGCCGTAGCCTACTCGAAGAGTACGTGGTCCATAAGCTTAAGAACAGCGGTTCAAACCCCAGCTGAACCAAAAGAGTTTTTTCGTAACTAGGCATTTGGATCATTCGTAAATGTAACAAATATATTCGTACAATACACATTTGCTTTTGTATGAATATGAATAAAATATTTTCGTATTTTCGCAGATATAATTGGAAGAAATAATTTTTTTTTTATTTTAAGAATACGTATTGAAAAGTATCTGCGAAGCAAGGATAAATGAAATGGTATCGTAACTAATTAGTAGCACTTCTCTCACATTTTTTTTTTGCAAACGCGGCTGAAAAATACTGAATTTTGCATGTATTTAAATACATTTATTTATGTAATGTATTTTATCATTTATTTATTTATTAAATGTATTATTATTTACGTAGTATTATTTATTTAATGTATTTAATCATTTGCTTACATGCAAAATTCAGTATTTTTCAGCCGCGTTTGCAAAAAAAAAAAACTTGAGAAACACGGCCTTGCAGCAACGGGTACAACATACTATTTAAAAATGCATGGTTTAGCTTAGCTTAATTTATAAGTTAGCCAAAACAAAGAATTTTTATATTCTCTTCCAAATATATTAAATGCATAATGAACATATCGTTATTTAAAGTATTTCGTCTAAGCTATCTAATATGTAGGGTACCCTACAAAATATAGACGTCTATTTATTTGCCCTGTGCCAAAGTTATTAATGTTGTTTCTTTTTTGCAGATTTCAAGTCCAGAAAAGTAAACAATAAAGGAATTATATCTTAAACCTGCTGAAAGTGAGGGCTGAAGTATGCCCAGATGGGTTCATATGCCACAATTCTAAGAAAAGGTTTAAAATTGTTCAGGAAACAAGGAATTGAACTTCTGTTTGGAGTTTCACTTGTCAATGCTTGGGTAATATACAAATCTGTAAAAGGAATCAAAATTTCTTAATTGATTTTAAGTTACCGCCCATTTCACATTGAAGTGTAATATATGCGAAAATTAATTTTGTATTGAAAAATCACTAACACTTTACGTTTTTCGCTATAACTTCTGAACCCTTCATGAGCACACCCTTTTATATCGTTTGAAAGGTAATGAATCGTAAAAAAAAATGAAAATTATGAAAACAAAAAAAATATAGCGTCTGTTGCTGGCACTTATTAAACTATGAAATTAAGAATGGGTCACCTTACTGCAAGTTTTTCAAAAGTTTAATATTGTTCCCCTATAAAAGACGAAGTTACCTTTCCAATTATACCTTATTGACGAAAATTTGATTTAAATTGACTGAGCTACGTTGTCTCAAAGCAGAGCTTATTTTGGCCGCGAAAAATGATTCTTAAATTTTGTAACTTCGGATTTGGTTTTGTAATCAATAAACCAACCCAAGAACAGAATTTGAGCCAAATCGGAGATGGTCAGTGCAAATAATATTGCACTTCAATGTGAAATGGGCATAATATTAATGAAGTAAAAAAAATATAACGACAATGAAATGTGCCTAAGATTATATACAATATTAAGGCTATTTACAGTTTAAGAGTACATTCAACAAATCGTATTTAAAGCATATGTTCTTGTTAAAACTATGAGGATCCCGCTATGTGACTGTCGTATTCAATAATTATGCAAGCCTGTGATATATTTAATTATGTGACTGTAGACAGAGCGTTTGCGAGTGTTTGCGTATTTGCGTTTACAAAACAAAAACAAAGCAAAGTACGATTATGTTAGTTGGCGTAAGTTGACTGTTAGTCATTCCCCATTCAAAATTTTGACAGGACTTAACAAATTTGTTAAGTTTTGCAAGATAGCAGGGCTTAACAAATGTAGTGAATACCATTATTGTATTTTTAAACTTCCAAGTTTTTTTATTGTTACCCAAAATAAATGAAAATAAATGAAATGTTTAATTCTTAATTTTTTTAGGTTTTGTTGATATTTATAGAGGACTTATAACTGGAGGAAACTTCTGCGAAAGAACTTCAGTTCAATCTGCTACAATAACGAGTTATGACTAAGGTGCAACCACGATCTGCATACGTTTAACAAGTAAGCCACAGAAGATTACTGATAAGTTTGTACAAAACAGTGGTCTAGTATGCTGCTTTCTATAGTCTATAATCATTCAAGTCTACTTTATGAATTATTTTGCATTAAGTGAAAACATGTTTCTTATAATATATGATTTTTAAGTCTATATATATAAAATAGGATGTGTGTATGTATGTAACGTATGGACTCCAAAACGGCTGGGCCGATTTTGATGAAATTTTCAGGTAATGTTCATCTTGGTACGGTGGGTAACATAGGCTATATTTGGACCCGATAGGTGGCGCTGGGGTGGACTTACATCGAAAATTTGAATTTATGGACCAATTTAACTGAAATTCAGAATGTATGTTTGTTTGATCATAAGAAAGTAATTTGTGTATAAATGGACACGGTAGGTGGCGCTGGGGTGGACTTATTTCGAAAATATATAAATACTTTTAATTTTATTTTATAACGAGGGGAGTAGCGAAGCACACCGGGTTCAGCTAGTATTATATAGAAATAACACAAAGTAATAAATTATGCCGACATTAAAATTTCACGTATAAGTTATTTTCATAATCTATATCTATGTTGACAGAACCAAGAAACGAATAATGCGTTTTAATTTCAAAATGTATTTTTGAATCGAAAAAGGTGTTTGATTTAAGTTGAATTTCACAAATGAATTTGATTTTTTAAAACAATAACCAAAATTTAACGAAATATATAAGATGTTCTGTAACCATTAAAATACTTAAACTAAAATATGAGATTACTTACCGATACAGTGCTTAAACGAGATGTTACACTTTGAATATCTGATATAGAACCAGCATAGTCACCACTTTCGCGATCATGTGATCTGAAATAAAAATAAAAAAATTTATTGACCTGTATTAAAAACTTAGCAGCAAGAGAAGAATATTTTTATGTGAAACCCAAAAACTAATTTTATGTTTAGAAAGTAAACGAAAATAGCATAAAATCCATTAAGATTCCACAAATGTTTGCTATTTGGTGATACCTTACCACTCCGCAAAACCCACAACAGGAGACTGAGCACAAAAAGAGCCATAAAAAAACCAAGACTACACAGAGAAAAATAGTGCCACATATCAAGGGCGTCGACAGCCAATGACCCAGGGGGCAAGTTGTTCTATTGATGATGGGAAAAGTATAAATTATAGGTAGAGTAAAGATCACTTTACACTTATTTGTAGTGTAAGTCTTACTACCTTTACTTACAGCGATTGTAATAAGAACGGTAAGATGTCCAATGTGTAAAGCTCCTCGAGCTCTTGACTAGACAAAAATTAAAAATTTAAATAAAAGTTATCTTGTAAGTTTTCAAAAATAAGTTTTCTGTGCATACTCATCATGGCCAGACCATTGAGGCGATATTCCCCCATGGTGCTTCGTAACAAGGTTTTTAGTCGCCTGAGGCTGCTAAACGATCGTTGTACTGTACGCGTTATGCACGGTAGAGTAGGGATATTCGATATACATCGATTCATCAGATTTAATCGATGTTTACAATGCGATACATCGACTCTATCCGATGTTATGAAAAGCTATTGATTTACTCGATGAATCGATGTATTTTCATAAAGCATCGAATGAATTTTAACCAGCTAATGAAATGATTTTATCAAAGAATAAATAAAGAAAAAGCCTGTTCTGCGCTACTGGCAGTGTAAACACCGAAGTTAATGTAGACGTAGTATAAGCGGAAACGCGGATATTGGCAACGCGAGAAAAAATAAAAACAACACAGCAATCCAAGTCTTAAAGAAATCTTGAATGAATCATGCACAATTTTTTTTTATCTTAGATGAAACATGCTGATTCGTTTATACAATTTATTGTCGAAAATCTCATATTAAAGTTCAGAATTCGTGCACTGTTTGAAAAATTTCTGTTTTCGATGAACGAAAACAAGACATATTTTGGTAAAAAATTATCGACAAATGTATCTAATGCAGTAAGTTTCTTTAAGAAATCATCATTCGTGCACGAAATCATCATTCTTGCTCGGAAAATTCTTTTGTTTCTTCTGTCTTGGTGAAAGCTTTGAATAAAAACGTTATATTAAATTTAGTTTTACTTCTGTCGTGAATGTCCTTTTTTTATGACATATTACAGAAAGGGCTGACTTCAGCATTGTGAAGTAATTCTGGAAAAAATACTCGGTTTAAAGAAGACATCGATGTTACTAAACGATATATCGGACAATATCGATGCACTGTGTCGATGCATTACATCGAAAAAAACATCGATGTATTTTCCAAATGGACACCCCAACGGTAGAGCAATCCAAATTTTCAATGTTTTCCCATTTCGAGAAAGAAAGTTTTGGCCTCTTTTAGGACATCAACAATAGTTACATTTTCTAAATTTGGTTTTTTATGCCCCAATTGCTGCTAAAGTTCGATTTCATTTTTAGTGCTTGGTAAATCATAAAACTGGGTGAAAGTTTTGCAAGTTTCTGCGATATTTGTGACTGACATCGATTGCATTTGCGCAGGGTGTAATTTAGATAATACAAATGATTGAATGTTTTCTTCAGTAAAACGCACTTTAAGAGATGTAATAATGGAGTCTAAGTATGGTATTATTAATGACTTCTTCCAAAATTCTGAAGGGTTTTCTGATTTGTAATTTCTTCGATGACGCTGTTTTCCAACAATTCGCGGCATTGATGTGATGTCTTCCTCAGTCCCACTTTCTCCGCAACAATAGTAGCATCGTTTATAATTTCAGCTGTGACTTTTTCAGGATTGTCACGGTTGCTCTTAAGTAATTGTAAAATGCGTGTAATGTGTCGAAGAATCGGGATCCGAGTTCAGATTTATGGATGAGATTGGTCTTGGAAGGTAATCCAAGGAATCATTACAAGAAAATGCGTTAATATTTGGTTCTAGAGCTACTGCCTGAGGTTGAGTATCTCCCGTTCTGGTGATCGAGATAGGAAAATGCGATATTGTCTATATTTTGCTTTCCTTTTTACTTACTCCTTCAGACATTTTCTTTTTAAATTTACTGCAAAGCAAAAAATTTAAAGTTGGTGGGAACTTGTTGGATGTCCGTTGTTGCTACAGCAAGTTAATTAGTCCTTTTTATTTAATTTGGCGTTATCAACACTAGCGAATATGAAAAAGATGATACAAAAATGATTAAAATAACACTTTGTGTCCTCTGCTCATTTCGCTGTTACAATGGTGAGAAACGAGCCGAATAAAATATTGACATTTTTCAGAGTTGCGTTTACATTTAAAAAAACTAAAAATAATTATTCCCATTAAAGAATTTTAAAGCTTATGCAATGTTATAGGGGTATCCACGATGGCCATAAATGCTTTTTAACATCCAAATTGGGGAATGTGAACCCAGTAACACATTTTGCTTAAAATGGAATTAGTGAATTTATTCGAGTTTCGACGTTCGGGAATTATAGGTCAAGCAAGTCTAGTGAGTAAACTAAGAACTTTGGTTGCTTTGCATTGCTCTTATTTTTTAATCTCAAGGGGAAGGGGGCAGAGAGGAGCAGCTGGCCATGGCACATATATTCAATAAGATTTCTTCTTAACATATATTTAGAACAAGAGGTATGAAAGACGCAGGAGAGAGGTATTTTTTAAGAAGAAAACTTCTTATATTTTCATCAAAAATCATCTTTAATTCATTTAAAAAGCTTTTTCTCAATTTCTTTTAAAATAGCTAGTAGCTGAATAAGATTTCTTATTAAACAAAATCAAGTAGAAAACCCAGTCACTCTATTAGATTTCCTTTTTAAATTTATTCAAGAAGATATAGTGAATAACTTAAAGAAGAAAAGCTTTTTGGATAAAAACAATAGAGAAAATTTCTAAAATTTGTTCTACGTTACTAGGTTCTATGTGGCGATTTTTCTCTGTGTAAAAGATTGAACAAAACCTTGACTTAGGTAATATCTGTCAGTCTACTGGTCAGTCGAACCATCTGTGTGCTGTTTGCGTTTGTATTCGATTGTCCTTCACACTTCAATGCAGTGTCAGTTGAATGATTGTCGAAAGAGGTAAAAGAAAGGATTAAAATAAAATCCAAAGCAAAATTAAACGTGGAAAGCGACGAAAAGGATGACTTGAATGTTGAAAAGAATAATTTTCTTATCTTAAAGCAGCAGCAAGCCAAGCAAATAACAGTATTTGCAACAATAAAAATCATCATCGAATAAAATACTGAACATAATATTGATACCCCAAATCACAAATCCAGCCATTTTGAACAAACTCACAGAAACGTGCACGTATACAACCAATACTAACCAACCAGCTCCCACATGCACATCGAGCGAGCTAAATAAAACTAATGAAAATTTCTATCGGTTTGGGTTTTCATTCGATACTTCATATAAGTCATTCAATCACATAAATGAAACGACCAACACATACTCAATCAAAATTGGATCGTATCCTTACTTCCACACGTACGCATTCTGACGGGCAACGTATAAGAAATCCGAAACTACCGCAGATTTGGTTATAATAAGGTGAATAAATGGTTAAAATGTAGCAATAAAAGAAAACTTTTTAATATGCTGCTGAGTGATAGATCAAGGTGCTGCATGAAGTTAGGAAAAACAATATAAATAAAATAAATGTATTCAGCACTTGAAATGCTACCAAATGATGTCGAAGTATGGCTTGAAGTTAAATTTTGAAAAGCAGATAGAGTTAAGTAGATTTTTAATTGCAGATAAAGAGATTTGCCCTCTCCTAACAAAAGAAAATTGCTTAACAAAATCATAACATTAGACAATCTACTATAACTGAGATAACTATCGAAAATTCGGAAACTACTGTAATATTTAATTTCGACATCGCAAGTTTATTAAAGTTACAAAAATATTAAACAAAAAATTTAAACAAATTAAGATTGTGAGCTTATCAAGTAAGTTTTCAAGAAGTCAACAACAACAACAACAACAACAACTCTGTATAGAGTCAATCACTTAGCTGACTAGACAGTCTGTTTCGGAAATCGCTACATTTTCCTCTTCAGTAGTCTTTGCGTGATTAAGCTGTGATCAACTCACTGTTTAAACTAGCATATGAATGTGCAGATTTTGGAATTTCATTGTTATGAATTGTATGGCTGCTAATCATATGACTCTTCAAAGCAGTAGGCATTTATAGATCACCGCCATCAACTCTATCAAGGGTTGCCATCTTGTTCTAGTTGCTTCTTCATTTTATTTCAATATTCATTGGTGCTCGATAGTTTGTCGAAATGCACCATAGAAATGAAACGAGTTTTTGCTTCGCCAAAAGCTAGTGTTCTAACTGAAAGGTGGCTATTTTCACAACCAAGTGTTCAATTACACATGACTTTGACCGAAAAATCGATCAATTATTAGATTATTTAATTAATTTGACATTAATTAAACTTATTTGGCCGTGCTCCGCCATAGTTAAGTAAATATGTTTTTATGATCTATTGAATAATTACATGAATTAAGATTGTGAGCTTTAGATCAAGTAAGTTTTCAAGAAGGCAACAACAACAACAACAACTCTGTATAGAGTCAATCACTTAGCTGACTAGACAGTCTGTTTCGGAAACCGCTACATTTTCCTCTTCAGTTGTCTTTGAGTGATTAAGCTGTGATCAACTCACTGTTTAAACTAGCATATGAATGTGCAGATTTTGGAATTCATTCCTATGTAAGTATATAGTGTATAGTGTAAAGTATAGTTCAAAATTGTGAAAAATACCAAAATTTTGTTAATACCTGTATTACTTAAATCAAAATATCTCGGGTTGTGCTGTTCCGATTTAGTTTGTTTTGAACACGTCGACTAGATAGTTCGTTTTACTTTAATTCTACAGTAAAATTAATTTTTTTACAATTTCAAATAAATGCCAGCAATTTCATTTTAAACGTACCGGAAAAATAACAATTACGGAATGACCATCTCCGACTAGGTTAAATTTTGCACGGACCATCACTGACGGAAATAAAAAACTAAGTTTGGAAGAAAAATGCTGTGTGTAATTTTTGGCGGAGTATCTGGGTGCTCAAAATTGACTAATTGACAAAAAAGTGGAAAATAGAGTTTTACGAAAACTTTTAACTGAAACATTTTTTAACGGAATGTTAAGATTGAACTATCGTTGGAAAGACAATTAATTGGAATTTAATTCAAAAATAATAATGTTGATTTTCTATGATTTAAATACAAATTCAAAATGTTTGATTGTTTAAATCATACATGATTTTAAATACAAATTCTTGTTGTTTGATAGTTTAAAATCGTTTATTGAGCTTTAAGTCAGGTTAGAACAATTAATTGCTCCAACCTTTCGAATTTTTTCAAAAAAACAACGTTTTCAATATGAAAAGGAAAACATCACTTGCTGATTTTATTGCAATTTCGGCCCTGTTACAGGCTTTATCAGAAATCTTTGTGATACGCCGTGCAAGCGCATTAGCGCTCAAAACAACAGAGGCGATGAGATTTAAGTGTCAATTTCTCAGTTTACCTCCTTTCATATTTAAAAGTTTATTATGTCCTACTGAAATTAAACGTAGATTAGTTATACAGCTAATTTTACCAATAATTTATTATGTTCTAACCTGACCTAAAGCTCAATAAACGATTTTAAACTATCAAACAACTAGAATTTGTATTTAAAATCAAGTATGATTTAAACTATCAAACGTTTAAATTTGTAAGTAAATCATAGAAAATCAACATAATAAAAAACATTGTCATAAGTAAACTTTTTTAAAGAATAGTTTTTTAAAATTTTGGTGGTTGGGGGTTCTCCATCCCTTGCGGTAAGGAAATTAATTTCGATGTAGGGATGCGAAGATAAACACTTTTTTCTTAAGGCTAGTAAAATAACCTTTCAAACAATATACAAATTAGGGTAGAACTCAATGTGTTAATGTTCTATTGTCATTTTACCACCTAAGCACAAATATTTTTTATTTACAAACGAATTACTCAACCGAATTTCAATATTAAACTAACATTGGAAAGGTAATTTAACGGCCTTTAATCTAAAATAATCTTGAAAAATTTTGGTATTCCGGAGTTCCATCTCTTATGGTAAGATAATTGATTTCGAAGTAGGGGTTCGCAGAACAGAATATAAAAATTCAAAATAATTGTTTTCATTAAGCTATCAAATTAATATTGTGACTCAATGGGTTCATGAGATGAAATTAAAAAATATTTTTATTAAACCGGTTCTTTTACGACCACATATAATCATTTTGCGTTATTATTGCGATATTTTACGTAAAATCGGCACCATCCTATCCCTTTCTAACACACTCGCCACACGAAATTTCCTATCTAGTTATCTGTGATGAATGGTATACTACAAGGAGCACAAGCGTATGAAGTGGAAGAATGTGATCTTGCCATGTACGTTCATTGCGCGTCTCATTCACTAAGCCTGTATATATCAAGCTCATGCGATATAAGCTGTATTCAAAACAATTTTTTGGACCTTAAAAATAATATTGATAAATTGTTCTATACTCCCAAACAACAGTTTTAAGTGACCCAATTGCTGCATTCCCGTGATCGTTGATCTAGAATGGAATGCAGATAGTGTGTTTAAAAATGTACTTGCCCAAATGAAAAAAAAAAATAAAAAATGGATTAATATAAATCCATAAATACTAATCAATAGCTACAGGATTTTGTTATGAAGCCTTAAACATCGCAACCGAATTTCGTAATACCTCAATAGCGTTTCTCTTATTTCAAGATTTAAAAACAATAATAACTTTTGATTTTCAAATTGCTTTTTTTATGGTCGTACACGTATTTTCAGCCCCCCGCCCGCTCGAGAGTCTGTGAAAACTCAGTTCCAACTAAATAAATTTGTGAACAAGATTGTCTATTCACATAGATTGTTGTTTTTTCCCAAAAATATCATTTTTAAACTTCTTATTACTTAAATGCAGACATTTTCAGGATTTTTGAAAAAAATCTCAAGTTTCGACAGCTATAACTTTTTTATCCAAATTTTGGTTTTTGTAATTTTTTTACAAAATAGCTAAAGACCCCCGTTATGTAATTTTTTTTTAATTCTGCATTTTTGTATGTTTGGAGATTTTAACGATTTTTTTTTTACTAAAACAAGAAAGGAATTAACATATCTTCAAAAAGTAAAAAATCACAACTCTGGTACTTTTTATCCTGTTTTTCATGTTTGATGACTCATTTTAACCCTCATTAACCCATTTTTCTCACAACTATTTATTTCAATGTGTTGGTTTTTCTTGCATAAAATCAAGATAAATTGGCTAAAGAAAGCAAAAATATGTAATCGTATTAAATTTTATAATCTTTTTAACTGAGGTTTAACTTTTAAATAAGAAATGAGAGAGAAAGTTTCTGGTATTTAAGTATTTTCTATTAAAATCAAGATAAAAAAATAAGACCCAAAATAACGTTTATACAGTACAGAAGTGAAAATGGTTTGTGATAACAAAAATATGAGATATGTGGCCGTGATTTGCTATTTGCGACGTGAGAATAGATATTGTAGAGGGATCTATTTTGGCGGTCGCATACAAAGAAAAACAAAATTTAGCAAAAAAGTTTATTATAGTTCATATCAATACATCTATGACCCTGAGGGAGGTAAAATGTGTAAGCTGCTCCTATTATTTTTTCCCCCTAAACATTTCTTCTCGACACCTACACTCAATCTGCTACCCTTCTGGGGTCCCCAATAAATTGATATCAAAAAAATTGTTGACCCCTAAAGGAGTCAACTGTATTAGCTGATTCTATTAATTTTTTCCTTTTAACATTTCTTTTAAGCACATCTACACTCTATATGGCACCCCTCTGGGGGTCACCATACAATAAATACAAAAAAAAAATTAAATATCATTGCTCGTGTACACAAAAACGTGACAAGACTAAAAATATTTTTATGACGAAAATTTGTCATGACGAGATTCGAAAATGTTTACCCTAAATATCAAATCGCCGCCTGAGAATTTTCACTTTAAAATCTATAAAGCAGCTTTTAAAAAGCTTTGTAAGCTTTGCAAAAGATGTGTCAGCTTTTCTGTATCTACTATTGCCATATAACTGTGGGTTTAGACCGCCTGAACGAACGAAAAATTTATCGCGAACAATTTATTGCAATAAATTCTTCGTTCGGAGTACTGTTTAGACCGCACGAACATCATTCGCGAACAAACATTGGCCGCCATCTTGTTCGTTCAGGCGGTGTAAACAGCAATTTGTGCATTAGGCCGAACATCAATAAATGCAGGGTTGATAACTCCTTATTTTTATATTAGTACTAAAACTTATACTCCGTTTCTCAACAACAAATGGTTTGCCACTCCATAACAATATATTACTCGTATTAGTTATTATAGAAAAGACGTGTGTTTAACTTAAGGGCCTATTTAAGTTTTTCGACAAACAAAAATTGAATGTTTTCACATTTTTCGTGTGTCAATAAATTTCGTAAATTTTAAGTCAATTAAATAAAAATTGTTCCCAAATTGTATACACTTATTAAGCAAATACAATTGATACTTTCAGTCGTTCGATTTTTATTTTAGAGAAATCCTTTTTATGTTATAACTTTAAAGAATTGCTTTTAGTCACAAATCAAATTCTCAACTACCATTTTGGTTAATATCCACATTTTTCTAAAATCTTCGATTAAAAACTCATAAAGTTTCAGGAGAACCTAAAATATATTTTTTTTATTTGAACGAGCTCTATTGCGGACTCCTGCTATATATTTAATAATATTTTCTATCCATAAACTCAAAATTTTTATTAAAAGTTATTTAGTTATTAAAAAAAAAAATTACCTCAAATAAATAGTCGCCTCAAATAAATAAAATATAGGGTTTTCCGCTTAAAAACTTCATTTGGCCCTTTACACAACACAATCATATTGCAGCGAAAGTTAACAGAACACTTTTAAAAACATAAAACTAAATTACTACATATTTTAGTACTTTTCATAAATTATTCTCTAAAGCTACTCCTCTTTGCTACTTTTCTGTTTTTAAACACAGCGCAACACCGGATTCGCCCAAAAAGATCGAAGCTTGTTCGATCAGAGCGAACGAAGGAATCTTCGTTCGTTCGCCCTAATTTACTGTTTACACCGGGCAAACATTGTTCGCGATAAATTTATAGCGAACACTGTTCGTTCGGGCAAAGTGTTTAAACCGAGCGAACGAACGAGGTTTCTTTCGTTCGTTCAGGCGGTCTAAACGCACAGTAAAACAGCTGGCACAGCTGTATATTTCATTTTTTGAAAGTCAAATACCCGCGCAGCGGCTCCTTATGGTACCGGCTAAGAATATCATTAAATTGTTTGCACTTAAAGTAAAAAAAATATCAAAAAAGATTATTTTGGAAAAGTGTATGTTTTTTTCTGATTCTAAATACATATCAATTGGAAAAAATTTGCATAAAAATGGAAAAAAATTTCTTTTTCATTGCCATGCTTCTTAAAACTGCTATTTTCTGCGTTTTTTTCTTAACTGTTTTTATCAAGAGTCTAATGAAAAAGTTATGCAATCTAGAGAGACAACAGTTATAAGATCTTAAAAAAAATGTTTTAATAAGTAAAAAAAGTCTTTAGTACAATGAAATAACATTCTCCTGATAAAAACCTAAATAAACTTCACGAGTATATTTTGTGGCTCCATATGAAGAATTTAAATTTCCTTTTAAATATAAGCACAAAGTTTTGACATAAAGTCACAACTAAAAAAGTTATGAGCACCTAAAATAAAAAAATACGTGTTTTCTTAAAAAATTTAAAGTCAATATTCTCGAAAAACAACCAAATTTTTAATTATTTGTTATGACGTTCTTTTTTTTTGTAAATTCTTCATTGATCCGCCTTACATTATCCTATTCTCAGAGCAACTATTTTTTTTTTTTCTTTACACTCTTTCCACTTTTTCCTCTCCCAAGGTTTTTATATGCAAGCACTGCGACTTCGTTTACTTTGATTACAATAACTAGTAAAACAGTTAAATTTAACGGAAATTTAAAAAAATAGTTTATTTGTTTTCTAATTTTCATTATTGAGTGCTTGACATGCCTAAATCGATACAGTCTTTCACCGATCCTAGAATTATAATGTTCTCCTACTCAGAGTACGCAGATATTGTTTTTTGTTACGGTTTTGCAAATGGAGTGCAATCCAGGCCATAAGAGAATACGAGGCTCAGTTTCACAACAGACAACTTCCCACAGTTAGAGTTTTTAATGACACATTTTATAGGTTTAGAACCAGCGGTTTTGTCCAGCGAATAAGAGGAAAGCTTGGCCCTGGTAATCGGCTAGCACAGGTTGATGACGAAATAGAACGAATAGTGCGAAATGATCCCACTAATAGTACGCGTAGGATTGCACGCAGAGTTCCAGCATCGAAATCCCATGTGCTCCGGGTGCTGCGTCGTTAGCGTTTGCATCTTTATCATTATACGTTGGTCCAGGAGCTCCAGTGAGGAAAAGAGTGGTTATATACGAAACTCGTTTTTTTACGATAAATGACTGCTCTGAGAATAAAAAAATGTAAAGCAGATTAATAGATAATTTACCAAGGAAAAAAAACAACGTCATAAAAAATTATTAAAATTTTGGTTGTTTTTCGAGAAAATTGCCTTTAAATTTGAATTTTTTAAGAAAAAAAAAAACGTAATTTTTACTTTAGGTGCTCATAACTTTTTTAGTTATGACTTCATAGCAAAACTTTGTGGTTATATTGAAAGGAAATTTAATTTCAGATGTGTTCATTAATGCACATCATACGCACGTAAAAAACAGTGTGTTGGTCACAGCTGAATCACTCAAGACTACTGAAGAGGAAATGTAGCTATTTCCGAAACACGCTGTCTAGTCTGCTCTGTGCTTAGCTTTTATAGAGTTGTTGTTGTTGTTGCTTTTTTTCATAAATTAATTGACCTAAAACTAAATATAACCTTGTAAGATCATGAAAAGTTGACAATTAAATTATAAATCTAAAACTATTGATATTTGTTTTTAATTAAACCCCCCTTGGGTTAATTCTGGATACGGGCGACTTAATACTATAACTGCTATCTTCAGGCTTAAAAATAATTTAGAAAAAAAACGAAAAACTACATTTTAAATATATCGGATAAAACAATCGTTTTAAAACTTCTTTTTATAAGTTTTTTTTTTTTACTTTTGTCCTGGTAGATTGAGAAAATCGCGTGGTTCTAGTTTGATTTTGATAAATTTTAAACTCAGTATGGATATTTGAGCTAAGAACTTATATTTTAATTTGAAGGGTTTTTATGGATTTTATTAAGTCACTTTGTATGGAGGTAAACGCAAAATTCATTCGATTTCGTATAGAGATTTTACCGTTTTGAAAAAGTCCCTTTGTATCCAAGTGCGTAGATTTTATCCAATTTTTCTAATTTTTAAACATAATCTGAATTTCTAAGATAGCAACTTAAATATCAATCTTTCATTACTACGACAGACAGTGGGACATGGCTAAATCGACTCAGTGCGACCCATCAGTACGAGTGGGGTTATAAAAATAGTTTAACCAAATGTCGTCAAAGAAGGAGCAAACATCTTGAAAATATTACAATGGCCTATTGAATTGTATCAATTTTTTATAACATAGTTTCTTGGCCGTGTTTTTTTTTTTTTGTTTCATGGATACCACTTAAAGGATTATAAACAGAAATATGATGAATATCATTTTAACGGGAGATGAAAAAATTTACATTTTTTAAACTACTTTAATTTGCATCGAATCACAAGGCACTGGTTGTTATTGTTACCATGGATACCTAAGCTATTTTTGTAATATTTGTTGTTTAAAACTATTCACAGTTTTTGTTAAAATGGCGTCGAAGCAACATGTCCTCCGTGAGCGCGTTCTAAAATTTTATAACATCAATGAAAAGCTTGACAAAATATTTAAAGTGCATCATTTTAAACGCGAAGGTGTTCCAAAACTCTGCCGTTTGAAATTAGGTAGCGTGCTAAATATTTCTTCTTCAAATTCACGTCACTTAATGAAGTTTAACTATTCCAATTTACAGATATCGTGGAAAAAACCGCCCGATGCAGTACTGGCGGTAATTTGTTGGTGGAATAAAAAATACACTCGAAAACAAACAAGAAGAAGAATGTATAAGAAAAGAATTCTCACAAAATCAAATGGGAGATCCCGTTGATGCATACTGGGATTTTGATAGTGGTGATAGTGACGATAGCAATATAAGAGATAATTTAGATTACTAACCGCCATACCAACAAGTTCGTACTACGTAAAGTTTTTTAAATAAATAGTCCTATTGACCAAAACCCTATGAAAGTGTTAAATCTTTGGAATTCCTTATACAAAAACAAAGCAAAAATACACAAACAAAATTTTTATTGGCATATTTTGTTCTGAAAGGTTGTATATAAAACCCATCAGAAAAACTTTACCAAAGAAGCTATGAACGAATTCTAAAACTCTTTTAAGATTTAACCAGCACAAAAAGGTAACTTCAAAAAATTTTCAAAATTTCATTCGAATCTCAAAACTTTTAAATGGAATCAAAAAAAATGTTAGCTAAATTTTTAAATTTTTAGCTAAATACCATACACATGACTTCTTTAGCTGGGTTCCTGATTTATTCCGTCACGAGACGTTGACCTGATATTTGTCGCATACTGAAATAATAACTCATGACGTTTTCCAATGTTTTGCAATAACGGGGAATTTTTTCCCTAGCAGTGGATGTGAAAGTTCTAATGTGAAAATTAAGAATCAGCAGAAATTTTAACCAAAGAAGAATTTGACCCAAGAAGTATATCAGAGCGAATGCTTGGCTAAAAGTTTGATTGCTTTTTTCAAAAGTTTGTTTGCTTTCAAGTTTGATTGAGGGAAAATAATAGGTATCAGAGCATCACTCTGATGGCAATTACGTCTTCTGTCCTGAGAAGGCATCATCACAAGCATAAAGTGAATTTTTACCAAAGAGCGAGTTTACCACAAACTTGTCCACAAATGTTGTCCAAAATGTTATTTGTATACAAAAACGATTGGAGAGATAAAAACTGGAAAGAACTCGAAAAAAAGAATTTATGCGTGTATTCGAAAAACAAACAAAAATGCTGTCCAGAAGTTCTTCAAATGTATCCCAACACAGTTGTGCCATACGGCTAATCAAGGAGCTTTTTCAACCATACATTTATTTTTTATCACCCGGTACCAGAGCACAAATAATAAATACAATACAATGTTTCATCACAAAACTCCATAACTATAGCTTTCAGGTCTGAAATCGGTTACAGGAATTTTTGATTACCGGCAGATTTTTTTATCAACTTCTTTTATGTAATTTGGCTTTTATGTAAATATTTAAAAATAGAATGACACGTAATTATATACGACTGAAATACTCTCTTCATTTTATTATTTTAATACTTTCAGGTAGGTTCTGTAACTCAATAATTGAAGCACAGCCACGAATAACGTTTTAATCGACAAAAAGTAAACTGTTCACAATACGTAAAAAACGCCATAAATGCAGCAGTCAATTTCTAGATACATGGTTTTAATACATTATGGAAAAACTTAGGAAAATAAACTATTTTTGTAAAAAAAATTTGTTTAATAATAATATTTAGTTAGTAAATTAAGTACGATTAATGTATAAAATGGAAAAATGTTACATATTTAAAAGACATTGGTTGTTAAAACGTTATCCCACGTTGCAAGGCAGAGAGTGCGATGGTATTTAAAACGTTATTAGCGCAATTAAAGCATACCCAGAAAGAAAACTTATTTGATTGGAGCCTCTTCGTTAAATGAAATGTAAATGATAGAACTTAAAAATCTATTTATGAAACAAACCCTTAATAACAAAATAAAAGCTCATTTGAAGAACTTAAAAAAAATATTTTAAAAACAACAACAAAATATATTCGTTTGCTTGAGAACACAAACTTAATATTTTTCTTAATTTAACTGCAGATTGATTTATAGAACTCGGCGTACTTTTCAGGCAAATATGAAGTCATTGCAAGGATATCCCTTTTCTTTTCATCCCTTACTTAAATGGGTTCTTTTCGAAGAACTGTCATCGTATAATTTGCCAAGTTTTTAGTTCTTATGGAGTTACCTCGCACAATCCGATTAAAGATGTTAAAAAAAGCTGTTTGTTCGTTTTAGCTTTTTTTTATAGAATTAAAAATAATGTTCCTTTATTGCACTTATGCTGAATTTTTTTGCAAGAAAAGAAGCACAGACAATCACAAATATATACAATAACAATTCAATTACCTAAAAACGTAATGTGAACTTACAACGTTATTCCATTTTACCTGCTCTGGAGCGTTTTTTTGGATATATACTTTTTTTCTTAAATTGTTTTCAATACCACAATTCTTTAAACTTTTATTATTATTATCAATTCAATTTTCCACATTGGACTTCCTTTTTGTGCGTCTGTTGCACTTATCAATTACATTACATAATTCAACTCTAATAATTTTGAATGTAACGTTCTTCCACTGACTGACACTTTCTTATTGCTTTTTAATAGCGATAAGGTGCATATTTTTGGCTGATTTGGTGTTAAAGCAATGAAAGTGAGTCATGTTAACGGTTATCTGTAATAAAATTAAAAGTGGCTTTTGCAACGTTATTCGCGGCTGTGCTTCAATTATTCTGGCGAGTTTTTTAAGAACCTTCTACGAGAATTTTTTTAAGTCTTCGCTAAAAGAGTTAAAAGTTTAAAAGTGTTGTCAAACAATCTTTACGAAGACACGTGAAGGGAGCTTTGAAAAGACTCGTCAAATACTTTTTTCGAAGAGTCGTATAGAGCCAAAACTACTAACGAACTCTTTCTTATCAGTTGCGATCTGAATAAAGGGTGGCTTAATTTTAAGGGCCGATGTTGACTGTAAACCACACCTAAATGTTAAGTTTTTTCTGCATTTCATTTGACATTTCTCAATATCGGACTAGTTCAATTTGAACCATGGAAAGATACACAATCGAGCAACGCGTAAAAGTTATTCAGGCTTATTATGAAAATGGACGTTCAAATCAAAATGCATATCGTGCACTTCGTGATTTTTTCGGCCAATTTAATCGTCCAAATGTGCGTACAATCGGAAAAGCCGTGCAAAAATTTGCGCAAACCGAGTCTCTAGGAGATGTGAAAACACCAGTGCATACTCGTACATCTCGTATTGCAGAAAATATTGCTGCTGTTCGCGATAGTGTGGCTGAAGTGCCGTCCACCTCAACTAGTCGTCGTGCCCAACAATTGCACCTCTCACGCTCGTCGTTGATGAACATTATGCATAAAGACTTGCATTTACACGCTTACAAGGTGTAATTGACTCAAGAACTGAAGCCTCTTGACCATTTCAAGCGTCGTCAATGGTCAGAATGGTGGCAAGAAATGGCAATAGTGGATGATCAATTTTCGAAGAAAATCATCTTCAGTGATGAGGCATATTTTCACCTCAGTGGATTCGTCAATAAGCAGAATTGCCGTATTTGGGCGAATGATAATCCAAGATTGATTGTCGAAAAACCAATGCACCCACAAAGAGTGACTGTTTGGTGCGGTTTATGAGCTGGTGGCATCATCGGGCCGTATTTTTTTCAAAATGAGGCCGGTCATTCGATAAGCTTGGTTCTATAAGGCAGCAACAATTCAAGAGCTAAAGGATGAGATAATTCGGCACATTAACGGCATAGAACCTCAATTATGCCTCAGCGGCATCGGATGGAGGTGTCCAAAATTTGGACCATCGGATGGAGGTGTGCCGCTGAGGTCGTGGCGGCCATTTGGCCGATACTTTGTTCCATACATAATTGAACCATACCAATATTATCATAATAAAAAGAAATGACAATAATTTCCTAAATAATTTGCGTTGTATTCAAAATCAACATCGGCCCTTAAAATTTAGTAAATGAAGGCACAACATTTGAAGCGTTGCCGCGAATAACGTTGTTGGCGACAAAATTATACGTTTTCCGGAATTGATCGGAAAAAATATCAACTCAATTGTCGCTTACAACGTTATTCGTAGCGACGCTTCATTTGTTGCTCTTAAAATTTTTCAAGAGAATGAACAAAAAGATTTTTGACTAATCTTACCAAAAGTTATCAAGCAACAGAAATAACGACCAAATAAATGAGCATGGATTTATTTTACGATGTGAAAATAGACAATAACATCTTTTGAGTACCTACTATTAACAATACACATAAAACAGAAAGCATTATTTTTCAAAAAAGGGTTTTACTTTAAGCCTAACACATGTCCTTTATGCGAACATCATCCAGCAAAGCAATTATAATAAAAGTTACTCATATATCAAGATAGCTCTTTGGCTTGTAAACGCTTCCAATTTGATAGTAAACAATAAAAAATTCACACACAAATTTCCAATTTTATCAACCACATGAAATTGCCAAGTTTTTTATTACAAATGTCAGGAGAATAATTTTGTTCCTTTATTCTAGTGAGAGTGAGTGTTTTGTGTGTGAGTGAAGTAGTTATTTCCGTTTCTATACAAATGTTGGTTTTCAACCAAATTGTGCTTATCGCTTCGCATAAAATTCACAAACGAATAGAAAACCCGCAACAAAAACAACATAAACTATATACATATAGCAGCTAGCTGAATGAAAGAATGCAGTAAATGTTTTTGTTGTTTTTTTTAAACATTTAGCTATCCTCAAAAAAGTGAAAATCGATATTGTGGAAAACACAAACATTTTATGGCTCATTTTGTTTAAGTTGTTGTAGTAAGTGTTGCCAAAAGATATTGTATGGAAAATGCACATACGTGTGTAGTTTTTTGTGTACTTTAGCTACAAAAAACATACAGAGATACATATAGTGCTACCACTACAAATGCAATCATCACATATTTTCTATAAAAACTTCAACTTTTCTAAATGCTTAAGGATATAGCGTTTATAAATGGATAACCTCTTGAGTGTGTATGTGTGTGTGTGTGTGAGTGTGTATCAGGGCAGTAGCCAGGATTTACCCATGGGGGGTTTTTATGAAGATATTTTTATTCAAAATTAAAAAATTGAAATAGACAAATTTTTGTGTCATTTCGTTTTCAAATTAATTTTTTTTATATCTCTGCAGAGTAGCCAACTAGTTAAAATACTAGTACTAGGTAAATGTACTGGGTCAAAAAATACCAGTACTAGTTCAGCGCAAATGCTTTTTACATTACGCAAGCTGGTTATTTTCTTGTGTTGATGTCATAGGAAAAGACAGTAACTTTTAAACCCGTAAAATACAAATAAAATCAAAACTAGGCCTTGTACTGGTAAAATTTGAGCCACCTTTCTGCTGGTATATTTTTAACTAATTAAATACTGGTTTAGTATTGACCAGTTTCGTATAAGTATTATTTTAGCCAGTTCAATTCTAGTAGTAGTTTTCATACCAGCTGTATGCTAGTATTAGTTTTGTTCTAGTCTTTTTGAAACCAGTTGTATGCTAGAACTACGTAAACTGGCTTTATACTTGTATTATTGAAACTATATTTAAATTTCTCATTTTAAGCAGATTGTTATTTTTATAAAGCTGCGAATTTATCTTATACAAACTAAATTGAAAATAGCTTCGAATACCTGTGTTTAATTAAGGATGTAGTCCTGTGCTCTGCCCTAATTTTCAAGGTTTATTTCGAAATGATTTTTTTATAAAAAATAAAATGCAATCGTTTTAATATTTTTATATGGTTTTATAAACATCTCAAACTGTATACAAAACACTTTTTTATGTGACAATTTTTTTTTTTTAATTTGTACGTCCAAAGTAGAAGAAGGAATAAACAAACAAATTAAATAGGTTTTTTGTTCTGTAGACTTGTCATTCTGGCAGGTAGTTAACTTAAACATTTTCATTAAAAAATAAAAAAATGGCGGACATCAAATTGAAATTTTAAATAGAAAGTTCTCCTTTTAAGTTTGCTTAGTCAAGCTTAATAACTTTTAAATTATTTTAAATTTAATATTTAAACTTAGTTATACTAATTAAAATGGTATTGCTTGATTGTTTTTTGTTATAATTAGGCTTTTTTTTAATTTATACCTTAAAGCGCTCGAAATTTGAGGTATTTTTAGGATTTTTTTAAAGTTAAAAAATGAACTTTTATTTTAACTTTTAAGTTATATTAAAACACTCGTTCCACATTTGGGCAAAAACAAAGCAAAATGGAGGAGTTTTGAATATTTTTCAAATTAATGAATATATATAATTGTACTACATACACATTAGAGTGGGTCGGCACCCATACAAAAAAAAAAGTTGCAGAAGTCCCCCCCTCATATGAAAGCTTATCTTAAGAGGATTTCAGGACATGAACAATTTTTGCTCCTGATACGGCCCTAAACACCGCCAAAGTAGTTTTGAAAGTATAACTTTGGTATTTGATGTTAGATTTTTAAGAATTATATGTCATGCAAAAAGTGTCAATGAGTACAATACTTTGAAAATAGGTGTTGATGAATTTTGACCTCGTCTTCAGGGTCAATTTCATGAAAATTTTTTTTCATACTTACCCCCAAACATTTTATCACAATTAAAAATATCTCTTTAAGTTATTTTTTTTTTTGCATTCAAAGCGCTTAGATTTGTTCATTAAAAAAAAATTACAGCATTTTAAAGTTTTTGTACAAACTGAATTTAGTTTGTCTTTATTTAATAACTAGTACTGCTCTGTAATTGTATACCAACTGCATGGTACGAAAAAAATTCGGCTAGTTAGTTAACTATAAATTAAGCAACTAGTTCCTTTATAACTAGTAAAACATCTTGCATTTTTGAACTAGCTGAAATAAAGATATTAACTTATATTGTAACTTTTTGGTTAGTAAGATTTTACTAGTTAAACATCAAGCATTTTTTTGACTAGTTTTATTTTAGCTAGAGAGTTTACTAGTAAAATTCATAACTATTACGATTTATCATCGCAGGGATATAATAAATGTAAGTAAATATATAAGGCACCTCGACTTCCATAAGAAAAAGTTCAATTTGTACCCCTTGAAAAGTTAAACTTGGTCTTTTTTATAACGATTCCCAAAATATTTTGGCTGTTACGATAGCCACCAGTAAGCTCAAAAATTTTGCAAAATCCTCAAAAAATCATGATTATCGTAATTATATTGGCTGGTAGAAGAGAATTTTCTTAAAGTTGTAAGAAAATGAACTGTCGGATATTAAAAGCCGGAAAAAGCTCTTCCAATCTACTTTAAAAATTTTTAAAATTTTGCAATAGCATTAAAGATAATGCTGTTTTTCGAGCCTTTTTACATTTTTTTTTTATTTATTTTCAATAAAATTGAAATAACTTCATTATATCTAATGCGATCCTCACTTTCAAGATATCGTTGGAAAGGTTTTGAGTGCTTGCATTCATGGCCAGAATTTCTAAAATTTATACATATTAAAGCTAAAATATTAATAACACCTTTGAAAAAATTTTGTGTTCCGGCTTCAAAACCATGAATGCTGAAATTTAAATTTTTGAGAACCGCTCAAGCTGAAGTAAACTTTAAAATCCTATTTTTTTAGGCGGTTCGAGTTCGAAAGTTTTTTAGTATACCTACATGTGTATGTCGTTCTTGTTGACTTCACTGTTATCATCACTACCATCATCTACAACTGCCGATGTCAAGGGTAGTGAAAACAATACTGATGATAATTTTAAATGTATCACGTTTGATCCGATAAATCACGATACACTTGTTTTCACTATTGTTGTTCACACGAATCAACTCATAACAAAGACTTTTACACTTAAACCCAACTACAGTATATGATTTGTTAAGTTTTCTTAGAACATATTTAAGTGATTGAATGAGATAATTATTTAAACGCATTAATTTGTATTAAAATTTCAACCTTCTGGGGGGGTTTTAACACCAAAAACTCCCTTAGCTACGGCCCTGATGTGTGTGTTTATGTCTTAAGCCTGGCAGAGCCTTTGTTTCCTTTTTGTTGTTTACTTGCCAAAACACAAAATAAACTTGATTATCCCTTTTTAGCAAAAGGATTGAATTCTCTCCACACAGTTGTACCCTTGATTTGTTACATAAACACATAATATTTTCTTCAGGTAAATTTGGCCAACAACTTGAGGCATTTCATGGTCTTGAGCCCATCCACTCATTAAGCCGCAAGCAAATAAATTGCCTGCACTAGGAATTTGTAATAAATTCGTAGTGAAATGTTACTGTTTAAAAAAAATCAATTTAAATTCTGGCAGCCTTTAAGTTTAGTAAATGAAGAAACTATTTGTAAGAAATATTTTGTTTGGTCTTATTGGGCATATTTGTTTTCTTACCTAGCATGTGTTAGTGGTATTATTGTTGGTGGATTGGGTGGCTGCTGCGGCACTATCAGACCGCGTCGTGGTGGTCCTCTCTGTGGCAGCGAAATATCTCCAGCTGATCTTAGTGAAATCACACCCGTGCTCTCGCGGTTCGAGGTGAAGCGTACTCGTCCCCCCTGGAATGAAAAACAATTTAAGTTATTTTTAGATGTTGCAAGATAGGTTAAAAGAGATTTTTAATAAAAGATGGTAGAAGAAGAATATCGCACAAGCCAATTGCTCGGCGAAAATTTTACTCGAATTAAGGATAAAGTCTGGTGCTCGAGTTCTAAAAAATCGATTGTTGTTCATGTCTTTCGAAAGTACAATATATTAACAGTATACTATAAAAATTTGAGACCAAAGTTCAAAATATTAACGCAGTTATGCACATAGTCAAGAGCGCCTCATAAGTGCTCCTGTATATTGTTAAAACTTGAAAAGTATTTTTCTCGAAACGTTTTTTTGATAGGCCCAGGTGTTTAAAAAAAATCTATCGAGAGGATTAGACTTAAATTTTAGTACGTTTTTTTACTAACAATAGCTCTCGCAGATAGTAGAATTGTACATTTTAAATATGTTTTTGTTTTTATTCCCGATTTTCCAAAACAGACGCGATATTTGAAAATTTCTACTTAGATTTAGAAATCCACCATTTTATTATTTTTTAAAGAAAATGTTTAAATCTACTTCCTGTTAGAACGACAAGCCCACAGAACAATTATCTATTTGAATTGTTTGTTGCAGATGACTTTAAGTGCCGTTATCACTCGGACCAGCAACACACCTTTTTTGTCCACTTTCGATGTAAAAAGTTAAAAAAGAAATTGTAAAATAAAAAATTTTTTTTTGGTTTAAGATGTTTATAAAAAAATTGGTTACGATTGTATTTTATTTTCTAATAAAAAAAATTCCCAAAAATAAACTTTGAAATTAAACCGGAGCACAAAACTACATCCTTAATCCACCGTTGGTGTGGTGGAAAAAAGTCACGCCATTAGTGTGGTGTAGTAAGACATACCCCAATGTAAAAGTCGTATAAATACTCAAAAAAAAATGTATCGAAAAATTCAGATCGCTTCTGATTTCTTGATTGACTATTAGAAAAATAATTTTTTTAGTGAGTTGCAATTTAAACCAAAAAATAATTTTATTGAAACTTACAAATACAACTTACAAGATACGTTCAAGACCTATTTCTGCGATTAATTTATCATTTTAGTAATGTCTGCCTGATTTCCGAATGCTTTTAATTAACAATCATGTGTGCTCGGGACTGTAAGCTTACGTAGACGGTCGGATGTCTACATTTGTAGCAAACATTTATTTATATGGGAAACCTTGTCATCATAATAATAAAATAATACACTTTGATATACGTTTTAACATATTTATTAAAAAAGTTATTTTATATTAAAAAACTGAAGTGAAGCAGATTATTTTTTTTACAACATTTACCTCAAGTACATGCGACAGCATGTTCGTCGCACACTGGTGTTTTTCACCAATTGCAAATCTTGTGTGTATTCTTACGTTTTCCAATTTTACAAAACTGATAGCGGGGGATAGCATGGGCTATTTGCCATAAGAGAAATCGGGCAAGCGCTGCAAAATAGTGCCAGAAGCAAAAGCAGTAGAAGGACAGTGACCTAGTGCCATTTCAATAGACGCGTCCAATCAGCACGAGCAGCAATGGAAAACTGATCACTGCACTGTAGCACTCTTCAATTATTGGAAAATATGCAATAAAGTGACACATTGGTATTTCCATTCCATTGTAACGCACGTAACGTTGTAAGCGTTTTTTTTTTAAATAAAAAAAAACAAACATTTTTAAACATTTTTTGTCATATTTGGATTTTTAGCCAGCACTCTAGTAGTACTATATTTAGTGTAAAAGTTGGAAACGATCGAAAGTATTGTCAAAAAATATAAGCAACCATAAAAGGACGCGTTACGATACAAATAAAAATATCTTCTATACTATTATATAAAATTGAGACATTTAAAAAGTTAGCATGTTTGTGGCTGCCGGTAAACTCAATAACCGCTGAACGGATTTATGTGAAATTTTCACTATTCGAATCAGAAGTGGTCATAGATGGTTTATGTATACTCAAAATTTTGATATATATAATACCGAACAAGTTATTGACTGAGAAATTGGCTTAAATCTCAATTTTTGCGAAATTCAGCACATTTTCCCATTTCCTGCGTAAACAGTAAAATTTATCTGAAAATGACTTACGAACATATGAAAGATCTTCCCAATGGATCCGCGAAATAACTCCTAACGAAATAACTCCTAACAAAAAAAAAATTAAATTACTCCTAAAATTTCCCATACAAAGTTAGGAGTAATTTCACATGAAAGAACTCCTAAGTGTTAGGTGTTCTTTCACCAATGTTAGGAATTATTTCATCTTTGACTGTTAGGTGTCTTCAAAAGTTGCTGATGAAATAAGTCCTAAATAGGAGTAATTTCATTTAGAATTGTTAGGAGTGTTTTATTTAGAATTGCTAGAAGTTACTTAACTTCTATGGCTCTATGAAATATGGTCATAAAAAAAGGGCATGTCCGTATAAAGCCCAAATGGTTTTCCCTTAAACAAAATGTGGTTTAAAAATTCCGTGCAAGGGAAAACCATTTTATCGGCCTAATATAAATTTATGTGGTGGTGCAATATTTCATGTTAAAAAAAGATCCCAAATTTGGGCCCTTATTTAATTTTTCGTTTTGTGTGCATTTTTCCAGAGGTCTAGAGTCTTCCCTGCTCGCTTTATGGTCTTCTGAACCACCAATTTTTTTGGTAAAGAAAAAATACAGTTTTTATTTTAATATTCTGAAAATTACGACTTAATTCATCATTTAAGTTTTATTTCATAATGAACATACTCCTAAAAGTTAGGCTTTATCTCATCTTTTCTTTAGGTCTTATTTCACCAGGTGTTAATTTAATCTTTCAACGTTAGGACTTTTTTCATTTAACGTTAGGAGTTCTTTCATTAGGAGTTATTTCGTTGGGACTTATATCGTTAGGAGTTATTTCGCGCAGCCCTTCCCGATTCCAACAAAAAAGTCGAAGTTGACATGCATCTACGATCGTGGTTTTGTCGTAAAATTGACATTTTAATAAAAAATTAAATAATTTTCTTGCAAGCAGTTCGTCTGTTGATTGGCTTTAATGCTGCTACTGCTTGCAGCTTTGGTTTCATTGTTGTTGCGTGTTTCTTTGTAACTACAACAACAGCTGTGCGTTGGGATGAAAAGAGAACAACGTGTGTAGTTTTTATTGCATTAACTTCAAAAACCACGAAATAAAGCTAGCTATTGAGATATTATTAGCTATTGAGCAAAATAATAAGTGACACATTTTCATTGTAATATTTTGTTTGGCATATAAGCATTTCCAAACTGGCGTTACGGATGATTAGTACGAAGAAATATTAAAAAAATAGAATGGAAAAGTCTAATTTTTAAAAAGCTTTTTTTATACATATTTGCGTAGTAATTAAGTAGCACTATATTAATTAAAAACAATGACAAAAATTAAATATGAATACGTTAAATAAAAATACGTTACAAAAAACGGAAGTGATTTTTAACTTGGATTACAAAAGTTGTACAACTCTCTACATTGGGCAAGACTTTACAACAAGTAAAAGTCAGTAAAACGTTTTTAGAAGGTTTAAAACTAACATAAGTTTATTTTCCCAGTGTTAAAAGATAAAAATATTTTCTGTTTTTTTTTTTTATTAGAATTTTTGATTTGGCGTTACGTTACTAATATTTCCATTGCAGTTTAATTGGGTGTTTAAGTAATTAGGTAGTAAAGTAATTATGTAATTAAGGTATAATATACAGATAAAAATGGAAAAACAGGAGCTTGTTTTCAAACATTTTTTTGAAGTACAAGGAGTTGTTATATTTTTTTGAAATTTATACAGGTTATTGTACATAAAAAATACTTTAAAAAAACATCCAAAACGGTTCGATAGATAACACAAAATTTATTGTTTCAATTTCAATGAATCTTATTGCGTTTTGTTCTTAGTTTTGTTCTTTAAGCATCCCATCTAAATTCAAGTACCTATTTCCTTTTATTTTTTTTTTTAATTTAAACTTTAACCTTAAACTTAAAAATTTAAACTTTCATCATAATTTCAAAAAACCCCCCGGGGCTTTCAATTATTGACCTATACTTTAAAATGACATTTGATTTGTTTGTGTCAGATGCATGGGAAAGGCCATATCTTTTAGGCTCCGCTAAAAGAAAAGTTACAAAATTTGTTGATATTTCGTTGAATAATCTCAAAATTTTAGCTCCGCTGTGGCACATGACACGAAAGCGGTTGATATATTGATGGAAAAGTTGATATTTTTTCTCCAAATTTAAAAACCTTAAAAGAGCATATGAAATAGTTTAATAAATGGAAATTTAAAGATATTTTTTTACAATAAAACACTTTTGGCGTCCTTTTTAAGAGAAAAGTAAATATTTTAGACCTTTGCTATAAAAAATAATAAAAATGGAAATGGTGAGCTACCTTCTAGTTTTAAGAACAAAGTTTTAAAAGAAGTTGTAAATTATCAAAAATTAACTTTCTATGTTAAAGGCGGACCAAATAAGAATGATGTGAAGTTAATTTAATAATCTAAAACTATGCAATTGATCGATTTCGGTAAAAGTTATGAATAACTGAAAATCTGGTTGCGTCACTAGCCAGTTTTCAGTTAAACACTTAACCTTTCTAGCGGAAGCAAAAACTATTACAATTCATTGGAGCATTTCAGCAAAGTAGTTGATCTCCAAAAAATAATAATTGAAAAAGGAAGAGGCAACTAAAATATCAGACACAAACCTTGGTAGAGCTTTGAGCTTTGTTATCTATAAATAAATTCACTGCTTTAACGTCGGTTGAAAAATGGCCGATGAGAAATAAATTCGTGCGATCTCAACAAAGTAATTTATTCCAACAAGTGTCAAATCATAAAAGATTTCAAAACAGTGCGGCTTACTATTAAAAAGCATAATATTACAAATCTTACCAAAGAAAATTTTATTGAAAGTTGGCCCAAAAATTATATATTAAAATTTTTGTTCATGAATTTTTTAGTTATACTTAATTATCATTTTAAAATATTTCCCAATATCTAAAAGAGTTTAAAATCGGCATACTTTATGATTATAATATGTTGTTTTGAAATAAAATAAGTTTAATAACGTATCTTTTAAAATGTTGGCGTAATAAAATAGCGTATATGCGTAAAAACGGAAAATTTGGTAAATATTTTGTAATATAAAAAAGGGCTTCATATTTGCAAAATTTTCTTTTTATTTAATAGCTATTAATTCTACATTAAGCCCTGGGAGTGCCAAGGTGCGGAACTTTTTTTAAATTTGTTTTCTAATCTATATGGTGGTCCTAAAGATGCCTGTATAAACTTGGCTCTGACTGTTTCGTATGAAAGGTATTGAATTTGTGGTAGATGAGACTGTATTCGTGGGTTTGAATATTCTGAACACGTAACACTATATTTTTAAACTGAAAAAAAAGAAAGTTCAATACATAGAAAATGAAAAAAAATATTTTAGTGGTGGTTTTTTTGTTGTAAAAACTTAAAATTTGGTAAACATTTGGTAAGATAAAAAAAGGGCCACCTCAAACATGAACTCTAAGTTTGCCAAGGGGCGCAAACTTCCGGTTTCTTTGTTTTTCACCTGCTTGATAGTTCTAAAAATGCTATTTATTTTAGTTTCAAAACCAAGTTTCGACAGTTTTTTATAGCTGTGATATTGAGAAATTGACATTGAAATAGTTTAAGGTCGATGAGCTCTAATACGGGTAATAATTTAACTAGTTATCTAAATGATTAAATACATTTTTGTAGAATTTAAAGAAATTTTGTCGGTTTTATAAAATCACTTTGTATGGAAGTTTTACCGTTTTTATAAAGTCACATTTTATGGGAGGTAGGCGTGGTCTTAATCCGATTTGGTTTTTTTTTCAAACTGAAAGTCTTTAATTTATATTTAAGCTCACTCGCAGAATTTAAAGTTATTAAATTAATTTTTGTGGAATTTAAAGAGATTTTGCCGTTTTTTTAAAGTCACTTTATAAAACGTGACTACTCCTTTATGGGAGGTTGGCGTGGTTTTCATACGATTGGGTTCACTATAAAAGTCAAGGTACATAATTAAGATTTAAGGTTATTTAAAAAATTTTAAATGATTTAAATAATTGTTATGGAATTTAAAGGAAATTCTTACTGCTCATTTTATATGGGCCAAAATATATATCACATATATGGGAGGTGCTATGTCTACTTGTTTAATCTCACCGAAACTAAGCAAGAATTTTACATATTACATATGTATTAGTCTTAACTGATAATTATATTAGTGTTGCTATTAACTTACGTTTAAGATATAGCCCAAAATGTATCGATAGCAGCTGGCACGCCTACTTGTCCAATTGTGTCGAAATTTTTAACACTTCATGTTTGATGTTGTTATTTTAGTTTATCTCATTTCTAAGATAAAGCGGAAAATCTGTTTTACGTGTATGGCAGCTTCCACGCCCACTTTTCAGATCACGCAAAAATTTTTTACACTTTTGAAAATCACATATTAGACTTCTGTGTTTAATTTTGTTATCGTAGCTTATCTCCTTTCTAAGATATAGCACAAAATTTATTTTAGTTATATGGAAGCTGCCACGCCCACTTGTCCAATCGAACGAAAATTTTTAACACATCTTGGAAATCACATAGCAGACTCTATGGTTGATTTCGTTATCGCAGCTTATCTAATTTCTAAGATATAGCGCAAAATGCGTTTATGGAAGCTGCCTCGCCCACTTGTCCAAACTTTCTGAAATACTTTTCTTTGGTACTCTCCTATACTTTTAACATCAAAAACTACCAAAAAAATCAACAAAATAATATTTTCGGTCTAACTTGCACCAATCGCATCGCTGTGTGACGCTGAATGTATAGGCCATTTGAGTGTTTCGCAAAAAAATTTGTAAAAACCACCTCCTATATCAAAACTGACCTCGAAAAACTTCCAAAAACAACAAATTTTCTTGGACCACCGAAAAAAAAAACCGAAATGGTGTTTTTTTTATAACTTTAGTAAAGAGTGTTTTTTATAGAGTGATACAAGTTTAAATCATAACAAAACATAGTAATATCAATAAAACGGGCTTTATTGAATAGTAAAATTTCTGACATTATTGTTAAATATGATTTTGGCCATGTGGCCACCACGGCTGGCGCGTACAAGGCGCAATCTGGAACACCAATTTTCACAAACATTTCGCAGCATTTGTGGCCGTATCTCGCCGATAACTCTTCGAATATAGATTTCCAGGCGTTCAATTGTTTGTGCTTTATCGACGTAGACAAGTGACTTTACATAACCCAAAGAAAATAATCCAATGGGGTTAAATCACACGACCTTGGGGGCCAATTAATTGAGCCATTTCGTGAAATTATTTTTTCGGCAAAAGTTTCCTTGAGTAAATCAATTGTAGCGCCCGCTGTGTGGCATATGGCGCAGTCCTGTTCATATCAGCAAGATTAATGCCAGCTAATTGAGGTACGAAAAAACTTCGAATCATGTTCCTATACCGTTCACCATTGACAGTAACATTCTGACCATCATCGTTTTTGAAGACATATGGGCCAATGACTCCACCAGCCCGTAAAGCGCACCACACAGTAATTTTCTGTGAATGTAATTTTGTTTCGACAAAAGATTGTGGATTCTCCTCTCTCCAAATACGACAATTCGTTTTATTTACGTACCCATTCAACCAAAAATGGGCTTCATCGGAAAATAAAATTTTCCATGGAAATTCAAAATCAATATCAATTTGTGCTTCAGCCCATTCGCCGAATTGGCGAGGCATACGATGGTCGTTTGGCTTTAATTCCTGCACAAGTTGAATCTTGAAAGGTTTTAAGCCAAGATCTATTCGCAAAATCTTCCATAAAGTGGAAGGACACAACCCCAGTTGCTGAGAACGGCGACGAATTGATTGATTAGGATCATCTTCAATGCTTTCCTGTACAGCGGCTACAGATTCTTCAGTGCGCACTGTTCGACGTCTCACGGGATGCAAATTATCAGTAACAGTCAATGTGGTCCGAAAACGTTCTATTGTTTTTCGAATTAGCAGCTCTGAAGGACGATTATGTACACCATAAAATGGACGAAGTGCACGATAAGTTTGACGAAGAACCATTATTTTGGTTAAAAATTTCCACAATTTTCACGCGTTGGTCTGGTGTAAGTCGATTCATAATAAAATGTCAATGCAAACTAAACAAAAAGCAACTATCAGCTGTTAAATTGGTGGTCAAATAAAATAGTGATGCCAACTCAAAGTTGTATCACTCTATAAAAACACCTATTATAACAAGTCCAATCTTAAAAATTGTTAAATCGTACGTCGCTAAAAGAGGCTTAAAAAATACTGCGTTTCTTCTTCAGAGCGTTTTCATTTCCGAAGTCATATTCAACTAGTAAGACCCGTTAGTCGGATTTACCCCCTTAAATTGTTTTTTAAAGACTAAAAACCGTTAAATTTCTTTACTTTAAAAAAAACATTATTTATTCAGTTTCAAAAAAAAAAATTATCAAAAAACTTACAGTTCTCTTTTTTTTAATTCAAGCAAAAGGGAAAATTAACTGAAAAAAAAAATTAAAGAGTAAAATTTAATTAAAAACAATTTCTTAAAATATCTAGCTATAAGAATGCAGCAATAACATTGTTAAAACAATATTAACCACAAAACGTGACAATTTATTCAAGTTGCCAAAAAAACTAGTGAAATAAATCATAATAGTGTACCAAAAGTTGAATAAATTCTTCAGTAATTATGGTAACGTGCATAAATTTGCACGATAGTGGCATAAACGCCGGGTAGGAGGTACGAAACTTTAAAAAAAAATACCAAAACTAGAAGTTTACAAAATGTTGCACTTCTAGTAAAAAAAGGTCATAACCAAAAAGTTATTCAACGTAATCAAATAATATTGGAGTTTTTGTGTTTGTTTTAAGTGTTGTTTCTGAAAACATATCAAAAAAATTTCATTACAATTTTTTCAAATTTAAATTTTTACGATATTTTTGCTTTATTACAAGTAGAATGAAATTTTTTTCTGAAATAAAATATCACAACTTACGTATTACTTTTAATACGATTTTAATGTTAGATAGCTTTTTTTTAAGAAACAGTTTAATAAAAAGAAGCGCATACCAGTTTTTTGACAAAACTATGTTTTATGAGTAGAAATCAAAAAATATGTAAAAAGTCACCAAACTTTTGCATTTTTTTCCATATAAAACACAAGACGATCCACATGCGGTCACTCGGCGTCCTCGTATCGAACTGATATCAATACATGTAGGTTTTTATCCTAAACCTCACGTTTTTAACTAGTCATATTTCTCATTTTCGAAGTATTGAAGTTTTGCATACAAATGCTTGGCCAGTCTAATACACATCAACCATTTCAACATCTTCCACTGGCTCTTGTATATTATCAAAAGATAACAATATTGGTCCACATTGATCAATATAAAACTGTTAAGCATTTTTAGAAATCTTATCAAAATTGGATAAGTTAAAATTTCGTTCAATTTTACTTCATCGTATTTACATGGATATTTAAGTTAACTATAATGTTTTAATGAGAGTAAATACCTTTTACCTTGTACCTCCGACCCATGGTTTTTACAACTATCGTGGAAACGGTTGCACTTTGCCACAATTACTGAAGAATTTTTTCAATTTTTGGCATAATACCATTATTTATTTTACGATTTTTTTTTTTGGCAACTTAAATATATTGTCACGCTTCGTGGACAATTTTGTTTTAACAATGTTTTTGCTGCATTCTTATACCTAAATATTTTAAGAAATATGTTTTCATTTAATTTCACACTTTCATTTTTAAAACTATTTCAGTAAATTTCCATTTTTTTTTTTAATTGAAAAAAGAACGAATTTTTAGTTTTGAACTCTTATATTTTCAATATTTTAAAACTTATTAAATTATTTTTGTTTTGCAAAACGTACAAAATTCAAAGTTTTTTATTTTTGAGAAAAAGGAAACAATTTAAGGGGGGGTAAATAGGGCTAACGGGGCTTACTACTCGAATATGAATTCTTAAGTGAAAACGCTCTGAAGAAGAAATTGTAGTATTTGTTAAGCCCTTTTGTTCTACTGAAGTTATAAAAAAATACCATACCAAAATACCAAAGGTCAGCTTTGATAAAGGGGGTGCTTTTTTCAAAAAATTTTTTTTTGTATGGAGGCCGACTACTCTACTGTACATATACTTTTTATTTTTTTTGTGCATAAATGGGTGAAATAAAAAAAACTTAATAAAAGTGGAACTTTTTTTTTTTCAGATTTGGCTGAAATTTTGTATGCAAGCTTAACTATATTGCTTTGAAAAAGTAATTTCTTAGTTTTTTAGACTTTTAATTGACTTAGAATGTCTGTAAAATTTCATGTTTCCAAAACATGATTCTAGAAAATATTCCAAAATAACAATTTTTATAGCATTTCCATGAGTTTTAGCTTATTTCAAAGGAAAATGCAAAACTGTTTTAAAAACTGTTTTTTGGACAAGACATATACAACTTTTAGGGTGGACTCTGAAGGGCTTGTCTGGTACAACATTTTAAAAAATGTTTTAAAGACTACAAAATGAGGCTTATTTTTTATAAAAAATATTTTATTTTGCTATTTTATGCTATAATTTCGAAAGTAGTACTGAAATTGTCGTACAATTTTTTACCTTACAATTGTTGATTAACTGTGGATTACTGTGTAAACTCCATTGTAAGCTCGTGAAGTTTTTAGTTATCTAAAACTGCAAGAGTTTTTTAGTACACTTTTTTAAATTATGATGTAAAATATATAAAAATGATATTAGCTATCTATGTAATTCATCCATTTAATTATAATTTAAAATGAGCAACTATCACCGACTTCAAATATTCATTGAGTTCATTTTGTGGTCACAATTTTTGTCATTATAGAAATTCAACATCAAAGAAAAGAAAAAATATTGAGTAGCAAAATTATTATTAAAAGAAAAAGGGAAAAAAAAAACACTTTTCAAAACCATAGTTTGAAGTATAACTAGAAAAAGCAGCAGAAATTTAGCAAAGGAAAATTTCCAATGACAAGAAAAGAATCTCAAATGGATGTGACAGAACTGCTTAAAAGTTGGTAAATAAAAAAAATACTATAAGAGGATATGAGGATGAATACGGCGGCACACAGTGGTTGAAAAGTGGAAATAAACTTTCTGAAAATTCATAAAAATTTTTTGGTGAATAGTTTTTTTACTTTATTAAAAAACTGTCTAGTTAGCATGATTCAAAAATATTGCAGAGAAAAATATGTTTGAATTAAAATGTCGTTAAGAATTTATGTTTTTCAAGAGTTATAAAAGACTTACAAAACAATATTCGCACCTTGATTTTTTTGCTAAAAGCACTATTGAAAAATATTTTTGAATGCTTGAAAATTATTTTTATTTTTTTAATAATTTCTTCAAAGTTCATGTGAAAAAAACGTAAGAAAATGTTTAGCAGACTTATGAAAAAGCTGTTCGAAAAATAAGTGCTGCATTTGTGAAAATTGAATTCAACAAAAAATGAATCGATAACAAATTTCTCCGCCTAATTTGAAGCGTTTTAAGCAAAATAAAACAAATTCTGTGCGTTAGTTTTATAACTATGGATGAGAATTGCACCTACTACTGTGATCGTAAACTGAAAACAGGTGAAGTCTGAACGATTAGCAAAAAAAGTTAGGGCATTAGTGTTTTGGGATTGATTTCAACACGTGATTTTGTTGATTGATAATCTTGATAAAAGAAAAACATTCTAAATACTATTGAAACCTTTTGGATAAGCTGAATGAAAAAAATTCGTGAAAGACCTGGTTTGCAGAGAAAAAAGAAAAAAATTCTTTTTCATTAAAATAATGCCCGAGTTCTTTGTACACCAACCAGTATTCAGAAACTTGAAACAATTTCTTCGTGGAAGCGTTTTACGTCAAATGAAGAAGCTATCGCAGCCGTGGAACAGTATTTTTCTGAGCTACCGAAAAATCATTACAGAAACAATATAAAATTATTGAAGGATCATTAGAAAAAGTTTATTGCAGTTAAGGGAGATTATATTGAATAAAAAATAAATTTTATTTAGAGATTCACATTCTATACTTTTTGCTTTTAATAATTTTCAATCAGCCTGTATTGCTTGATAAACCGAGCTTTTACTATCCCAGCAGCGGATTTGCCAGTGGCTACCATAGAACTAATACAGAATAAATTACCAGGTAAGGAAGCATTACTTTTTTCAAAAAGTAATGCGTCTGCATATAGCAGAAGTAATTAACTCATACCTCATTACCTGTAATGTAGCATACAAGGAAAAGTAATGCAGTGATTTTTATAACTTTTTATAACACCAATTCGCTTCAAAACAACATTTTTTTAAAAAAATATAATTTTTTTAAAAAAATATAATTTTTTTGGTGAAATCTTTAGTAAAAACAAAACTTTAATTGTATCTCTGAAAAATATAAACCAACAATTTGATGAGTTAAAATGATGTGATGTTAAAATTTTCGTGTAGAAGGTACACATCTAAGAAAATATTTCACAAAGCTGTTGAGATATTGGATAAGAAATATAGCACCTAAGATTTTTTGAGAGGATTCAAAAATATTTTTGTATGCGGTCTAGTTGAGGTAATTCCAACAGATATACCAAATTTAATTGGTCTACGCCGAATTCTTTTTCTTATTGACAATTGTTGTATGGGTCTCAACCACTGTGCAACGCTTTAAGCTTATGCAATTTTCGATGTAAATAAACATAAAGAGAATTTTTATTTGAAGGAAAAGAATAAAAATAAAATTCAAGCAATCGAAAATCAATGCTTGTAAAAATATATTCAGCGTATAATTTAATAAAACGTAGTTCAGACACAGATACACTCATACATACACACACACAAGCAAATAGAAATAATCACAGTCACACAAACATTACTGGCGGAATATCCCTTTTGCCAGCATGACAAGGATTTGCTGATGCTGAAGTCTACTCTTAAAAAGTCAACGAAGCGGCGAGCCTGAACATCTTGCAGGAACTTGAACTTAAACCGCAAAAGAGTCTTCAGTCAACTTCGAGACGATTCGATTTGACTCACAAATCGTTGATGATGGTGTTTACTTTGACAGAGTTTCTTTGGCGAATGACAAAAAAAAAAATCGCCAAAGTCAAGAAAAGATGTTTTATAGTCTGCATGGAGAAATGCAAAAGATTATCAATTGAAAAACTAAAAATGGCGAAGCTTGTGGAAGATATTGAAGTTGTCAAGGATTCAAATTACATGCAGAATATTACTATTTTGCATCAAATCAAAGTAATTTCTGCTATTTGTGACGATAAAAAAAATGGAAAAAAAACAACTATGAACTAAAGAAAATTGTTCATGCTCTAATTTTTCATTTTATGTTCAAATATTAATACTGTCGTAGTAGTGAAAATAGCATGTTGGAGGGAATAGCTCGCAGCCGTTTTTCATAAAAAATATGATAAATTTAACTGTATTCCTGAAGTCACTTTAAGTGGTTTTTTCCGATTTAGCTTATACGATAGCTTAAACATTTTGGATGTTATCGTGGTATTTACATATCAATATATGGTCAGAACAACAAATTGGTCAAAACCATAATCGTTTTTTTTTTAATGAAGATATTTATTTATATTTAATATAAATTTAAAAACTAAAATTAAAAAATATAAAAAAGATTTGTTTAAAATATGTACACAAAACATTTCTAAAATTTTATGAAATTTTGATGAATTGTTTTTGTAAAATAAATTTTTAGCATTTGAGAAAAACTGTAGAGCAAATATTAAAAGAAAAGTAAAGAATATGGTATTCATTATGTTTCACCACCAATTGGAATTTTTTTCACTTGAGTGGTCCTATGATGTTAATTAAAAAAGAAAATTTGTATATCAGATCAATAGCCGATAGTCTTTGTTGCTCCTGACGTACTTTATAGTTATATAATTATGTTTCTAATAGAAAAGAACCTTAAAAAAATATATCTTATCAAAGACTTTGTGTAGACTGAAAAAATATCGACTATGATTGATTGATTGATATCGAATAATGATTGATTTTTATTTGTGATCGAAAAGTGATGATACATGATTGATTTTTATCGGATCAATATTAAATCCATTAATGTTTAATTTATTTTTTTTACTGAAATAATATTCGGATTGATATTAAATCCATCAATGCTTCTTTTTTTTGTCATTGATAATCGTTAAACTAGATTACAAAGACACTTTCGAAGAACGTATTTATAATAAGATTGCTTTGAATTTTTGAATACTCTTAAGTTTATTAAGAAAATTAAACAAATCGTTTTGAGTTGACTTCATTGTTTTTCGTTTAAGTCAGACCTCCAAGAAGGTTGTGTTGTTATTTGAAAACCCTTTATGTTTTTGAATACGGAAAAGTTTTGTAAAAGAAATAATATATACAAAACTCAGTACCCAAATAATTTAAACAATATTAACAAATCTTATCGAAGTAAAGGGACCAATTGAGTGGATGCGGAGTGCATGTATCAGCAAAAGTATTTTTAAAGAATCATTAGATCTAGATCTTTCAGAGCAAATAAAAAACATACAGGACTTCAACTTGTTTCAACAAAAATTGTCTTCACAATGTCCTCCTTCAGAAATATACGATGTTGCATTCAAAAAATTCTTAATTGTGGGGCAGTGATATCGGTCAGAGATTAATTTTTATTTTAAATTAAAATAAATCAATCACTGATAGATTTTGTTTTTATCAAATGAGTTATGAATTGATAAATAACTGAATTTTATTTTATTTGATACCATTTCGATAAATGATTGATCATGTTTATTTATTCAATTCAAAAATATCGCTGAAAACTAACTTTCATCAAATGATTTGATAAATAGCAATATCCGTTATTTGCAAGCCTTGTTATTTTAATTTAAAAAAGGGACAATCGCAAATTCTTATACGAGTTCAAAGTAAAGGGGGGGGGGGGGAATTGTTCTGCACTGCTGAAAAATAAAATTTTTTTTCTTATAGTTAAATATTTAAAGAATATAGTCCAAAAATTTAAAGCCAATCAGAGTAAAACTTTTGAAGTTATTTACTAATTAGTGCTCTCTCATTTAAAACTGTGCCTAACCCTTTTGAGATTTGAAATGCGTTTTTCACAAAACCACTTTTTAAAAGTACGTTAAAACTACATTACTTATTTAGTTTAAACTTTGTACATACTTTCTAAATATAAATTACCTCTCCCTAACGCTAATTTTTATATTTTTTTAAATTAAAGGTGTTTTCCGCTAACAAAATGGCGGAATTTTTTCATGAAAATTTCACTTCAAATGACCACAAAAATTTAATAAAGAAATTAACAATATTCAGAGAACGTTGGGGGAATATCATCAAATGATACTTCACGGAGAAACTACTTTGCGCACAAGTCATGATGAAGCTGTTCATAAAATACAAAATATGTTTATTTTACATATATAAGTTTTGATCATTTATTATGGACTACGCTCAAAATTTGTGCTATAATTCTGTATAAAATATGTATTAAACAATAGTGGCATTCAAAATGTGGTGTATTTGTGATAAATTTTTAAAAAATTTACAATACTTATAACTTAAATATAACTATATATATATACTTATACTTATAACTATAAACAAACCTTCACTAAAGTATTGTATTTTTAAAATCAGATGATTTTTGTGTGTCTTTTTGTTTGGAAATATTAATTTAAATCATAATTGTACTAAATTAAATCATACAAAAATTGAAACGAAACACTAAATTATAATAATTTTTATTAAATAAAGTCACAGCGTAGCCAGTTGTTTCCTCCATGCCAAGTAGAAATGCTTTTGCGATCAGCTAATCTAATACACAACAAAATTTATAAAGAATACAATAGGGTTCCTCCGTTGTACTTTTGCCACAGAGTTGTATTTTTAACACTGTGGATTTTTTTGTAATTTTACAAAATTGACTACAAATATCAAAAATACACAATATATACAAGGGCAAATACACCAGGACTTGCCCTGGTATATTGAATATCCCTACTGATCATATATTATAATAATTTTTTTATTTCCATAATTTTTATGATCAATGAAATTGCGTTTATTATTCCATTGATGGACTAAGTGCTCTTAAAAGCATTTAAAATTTATGAACGTTGATCACTAATTGGTATCAAGTGCTTATGTCGAAGAGTACAAAGAAAACAACTCAGAATATAAAAGAAAAAATGTGGAAAATTTGACTACTGCCTGGCTTAATTATAAGATTTTTTTTATTTATTTATTTATTAGCCAAGCAAGGCAATTGACTTATTCTAACAGGTTTGTTTATTTTATTTTTTTTCTCCTCTCCCTTGTCATTGTTTTGGTGTTCGAAGATATGCATATAGAAGTGGGCGTATCCGTCCACCTGATCGACATGAATTCAAGAACACGTCAAAAAGAAAGCAAGAGAAGAAAACAAAAAAAGAAATGGAACTTACATACTAACATATTTTATAAATAGTAGCATAACTAAGAATTTTATTTGATAAGAATAGGAGAGATTTGAGAATGGAATAGGGAATTGGAACAGATACGCTTAACAAACTGACTATTTGTTATCTTAGCATTTAATTCTTAACGACTAAAAGGACAATAAAGGAAGAGCGCAGGATTATTGGGCTTTTAGTAGGGAAAAAAGATTAGGAGGGGGCATGCTTAGTTAAAGATTAAGTTTTCAAATATTTACATTTATCAAAAAGCCAAGCAAAGTTATTTGAAATAAACTTGAATTTAGCTTAGATTAAGGTGTTGGGAGCCTAGTTACTTGAAGGAAGGTATTATGACGGAAATAGGGACTAGGAAAGATTTTTCTTAAAAGTTAATTTAGACATAGAGGGTACTCGTATAGTACTGTACTCGCTGATATTATTGATTTTTGTACAGCACCTATTTATCGGCTCATTTCTTGCGTAGACAGTGTGATGTTGATATTCATTTAATAGTAGTGTATGCCATGTTCGTCTAATCGGGTCAATAAATCGTATCTGGTTTGATATATATACTATATACTCGCTATCAACAACACCGATAATTACATCGAAGGTAAAACATGAACACAGTAAAGTCCTTCTTGTTGAAACGGGCATTAAATTCAGAAGGCTAAGCCTAAAATCATAAGGTGACAATATATTGTACTCACGAGGGTTATACGTGTCCCTAAGCGCAAAAAGCAGAAATTGCTTTTGAATAGATTCAAGTCATTCACTGTGTGATTCAAAAGCAGGATTCGAAATAATTCATCCATATTCAAGAAGAGGGCGCACTAACGCGCAGTATAATGCCTTCGTATAATTGCTGGCCCTAGATACAATTTTATCATAATGTAAGTTGGAATGCAAATTGTTGTCCAAAACTACACCAAGATCAACAATATGGTTGACTCTTTCAAGTTCAATGCTATTGAGGAAGTAACTGTCATTTGTTACTAAATTTTTACGGGAGAAGGTTATTACGCAGCATTTGTTAACATTAAGATAAAGTTTATTTTGATTGCACCAGTGGTCAAGAGATCACAGTTTTGATTGTAAGTAAATTACATCTGTTTCCGATTTAATAAAATGATACATTTTCAGGTCATCTGCATACATTAGGTGTGGGATATAGCAAAGAATATCAGATAGGTCTGAGCTAAAAATATTAAAATGAAGTGGACCTTGTGGTACGCCGGATGTAACTTAAATCCGTTTGGATAAGGTGCCTTGAAATGTATGAATTAAATTTATTATGAATTGGAACCTGTCGTGGAGATAGGGCTTCAGCCAACTGAGCAAAGATCCTGAGATACCAATCCTTTCCAATTTGGAAGCCAAGATATCATGATCGACACTATCAAAAGCTTTGCTAAAGTCGGTGTATATTGCCTCTACGTTTTGATGTCTTTTTTCCATTTTACTTAAAACATCAGAGATCATAGACATTCTATTTGTTGTGGTTTAGGGAAACCATGTTGCTTTTCATTGAGTAGAGGATTTATAATAGATGTTAGTTTTGCGCATATAATTTTTTGAACAATTTTGGAATAGCCGATAATATGGCGATTCCTCTATAATTTTCAACAGACATTTTATCACCATTTTTGTATATTGGTTTTAGGAGTGATATCTTCCAATACGATGGAAAAGATCCTTGGAGCAGAGATTTGTTAAATACTATATATAAAGGCATGATAAGAGTGTCTAGGCATTGGACAAGTAAGTGTGGGGGTAACAGGTCTGGGCCGGGTCCTTTATTTTGATAAATGTCTTTAATCACATTGGATATCTTTCACTGGATTGGATATCATCACGCGTTAGTTGGATATGATTAATTATAGGGTGTATTCCTGAAAAGGGAGGGGGACTATAAGTATTACTTGTTAAGACACACAAATCCTCTTTAAAATAGTCTGCATATAAGTTGCTGTTTTCATGAGGGTTGGAGCAAGTGAAATTGCCTTTAAACTTTAGATATTTTTGTAAACAGGTAAAATTTTTCGGATTCAATAAAGCTGTTGAGATCTTCGGCAGTTTTTAAGACCCCATCGACCTTAGTAACTTGCTCACCTATTTGTTTTACATGTTGTTTAGTGTCAGGCCGTAGCGAGTTTGTTGTATCACTTAGGCACTTTACTGCAAGAAGGACGTGTAAAAGTGTGTGAATATCGTTGCCCTCATCGCATTAAAATGAAAATTTCGCAAGGTAGTCATTTAAATATGTAAGACTTCTCTTTGATAAGCCTATACAACAGGCGTGGAAAGATTTATCACACAAGCGCTTTCATGCCACCATTGTTGCATTCCGGTCTTCCACAATGCATAGAGATGAAGCACAGTTTTTTCCATATTTTAATGCTTTTTTTATTTTTTTAATTGTTCTTAGCGTAACTAGGTCAATAATAAGTTCTAACCAAATAGCAGTTATTTACCCCGTCTGTAGCCCCCTGCTTAGCGCTTTGGTACTATGTAAATAGTTTTTATATTTTTCTGTCTTTTTGACTTTTTTGTCTATTGACACATTTTGTAGGCGTAACTTACAAAAAAATTAGAGTAATGAAGTTTTTAAGTACAAAGTACCGAAATACTTCGCACTCAAACAATCAAGTTTGATTCCTAATTAGTGGTATCTCCAGGAAGGTATGATGGTCAAAAAATTCTCTAATGGCCAAAATGCGATTTGACTAAGGGTGGGCCCATAAAAAACATTTTTTTGTGGTTAGTTTAGTCATTCTGGCTTACCCGTTGTTTGAAGGTGTTGTTCAGAGAATGGGGGGTGGCCCGGGTAACTGGGTTACTTTTCTCCATCTCTTTTGAATGGGCGTTATTGGGGTATTTACTGATAGTTATTGGTGAATGCTTTGGTAGCGTTCGTTGACAGAATGATCGACGTTCAATGATAGTTTTGCTTGGGATTGATTGATTCATCTAATCCATTGTTTGAGGGTATCATTTGGGGAATGGAAGGTAGCCCTAAATTTTGGGTTATTTTTTCATCCTTTTGAGTGGACGTTGTTGGAGAGTTCATCGAAAGATTATTTTTCGAGAATGCTCTGTTGGCGACCGCTGTCAGAGTAATCACGTTCGAACAATAGTGATTTACAATAGGTTAGAACTAGTTTCCCAATTTGTACGTGGGTGTCATTCGGGGATTGGAGCGGTGGCCCTTAGTTGGGTAATTTTTTCCATCCCTTTGAGTGGACGTAAGCAGAATGTTTTTGAATATTTTGTTGGCGTTTACTGTCAGAGTGATCGACGTTCTACTAAAATGGAAATAGAATAAGTTTATAGTAAGTCTTTAAAATAATGTACCTATTAACACAAACATTTTTGTTATATGGGAATGGGGTGGTAACCCTAAGTTCTGGGTTATCGTTCCATCAAATCTCCTTCCTAGATTTACCCAAATACTAACATATCAGTAGTAGTAGGCTCACGTTATCGTGGTCACTACATATCCTCTTCTGGTCTATTAGTCACCGCATGCTTGTGAGTGACTATAGATGAAAAAATTTTTAATGATTATTTGTCTACAGAGGCAAATTATTCATACAGGAAAAGTGGGGGTTTACCCGTTTTTAATTGTTCTTGTAGGTTTTCTGGGGGACTTAGAAGGCGGCTAAGGAGAATCAGTGCAATGCTCCTTAGCACTAAAAATTATTGCCTTTAGCATACAGATTACTCACCTTTCTTAGGCGTATTGTTTTAGCGGGTTCCACTATTAACGGTTCCGTTTTGGAGCGTTTTCGGTGGGATTTACTGGAGTAGTATATTTTATATATAAGTTTCAGGTTTTTTACTAAATTTATTATTTATTAGGTTTTATTTATTTTTGTCAGGTTTTTTAGTAATTTTTTGTTTTTTATTTGATTTTTATTTTCATTGGTTTTTTTTTTGAATGTGTTGTATGAATGTGCTACATATGTATTGCATGATATGTGCTACACATGTATGTCTGAATGTGCTGCATGCATGTGTTGTATGTATTTGAATTTTATTTGTCATTAGATTATCTTACTTCGAATGCGTAGCATTCTGAATTAGAGTTTGGTTAGGTTTTCTAGCTTTTTTAAAGCCTTCTGATGAGACCATGTGGCCATGGTCGAAAAACGTTTAAAGGTAGCTTTTATGCCAACACGGCAAGAATTTTAGGTTTAAGGTTTGTTGTTTCACTCAATATAGATGGGACGTTTATCTTTTTATATATTAATTTTTTCAGGTTTTTATATTAATATTTTTCCGGTTTAGTTAGTTTTTAATATTATACTATGATTAACGGTGTATAGTGTTATGTCGGATTAAGGACATGACATTGGATAGCATGTTTTGTATAGTGTTTTGTCGGATTGTAGACGTGACATTGTATAGAATGATCACATTTAGGTAGATATTTTGAGAAAAAAATGTTTTCTTAAAATTATAATAGGAATTATAAGTAGATGGACAGTGTTTTTAATAATTTGTTGTAATGCTTAAATTTGAAGATAATTTATTTCTATATTTTTCTGTCTTTTTGACATTTTTGTCTATTGACACATATTGTAGGCTTAACTTACAAAAAAATGAGAGAAATTAAGTTTTTAAGTACAAAGTACCGAAACGCTTCGCACTCAAACAATCAGGTTTGTTTTTTTATTTTTTTTTTATTTTTGTTTATACAGGGTCTTCTAAAATTCTATTAAAAAAAAACTACTACATATTTTCTCAAATTTCTTTTTTTATTTAAAAGTACAATCCTTCCGGTTAATAATGAAAAATAATTTCATTCAAATGGCTGCCTCGGCTGGCCATGCAGTAGCCTACACGATCGGTCCAATTTTTAAGCACATTATCGATTGTGTGCAGCTGAATTTCACCAATGGCTTCACGAATATTGTCCTTTAAAGCGTCAATTGTCTCTGGCTTCTTGGCGTAACACTTATCTTTGAGGGCACCCCACAAATAATAGTCCAAAGGTGTCAAATCGCAGCTCTGAAGTGGCCAAACGACATCAGCTCTGCGGCTGATAATGCGATCTTCAAAAACAGGGCGCAAAACATCGAGTGTAGCTTCGGCTGTGTGGTACGTAGCGCCGTCCTGTTGAAACCAAATGTTGCCAATATCCTCCTCTTCAATTTTTGTGAACAGAAATTCGTTCAACATGGCCCGATAACGATCGCCATTGACTGTAACGGCCACTCCTTGCTCATTTTCGAATAAAAATGGCCCAATTATGCCTCTGGACTAAAATCCGCACCAAACAGTGACTCGTTTTGGATGCAGCGGCTTTTCAATGTATGCGTGCGGGTTTTCTGTGCCCCAATGCGACAATTTTGCTTGTTTACATACCCGCCAAGATCAAAATGAGCTTCATCTGAAAAGATGATTTTTTTGGCAAAATCGGCATCATGATTTTCAAAGTAATGTCGCAATATTTCCCAGCGTTGTTCAAGCGTATACACAACCATATTCGTTCAGCGGAAGGATAAAACTAATTACGTGTCAAATCAGACATGAGCTAAGTGTTACCATTCACGAAATAAGCACTAGTTAAAAAAAACGTTAGATGGCGGACCCTGTAGTTTATTTTTGGCTTCGCACTGGATTGTCACAAAGAAATGATTTTGCTGAATTACAATTTGACACTTAAGTAATTCCAGTATTTTTTAATTCTTTGCATTTTTTCGCAATCATAAATTGTTCTAACTAGGCCAACAGAACTTGCACAGAGAGTAAGGGCTTTTATATTTGATTTAGTTTTTATATTATGAACTATGAGCGAGGTTGCGGAGCTATTTAATAACACGTCCGATCGGTTTTACTTCTTGAAAAGGTGGTTTATATTCAAATAAATAGCATTTGTAATAAAATAATAAAAATCTTTAATTTTTTCTAAAAAGATATATTCAATTCAATCTTAATTAGTTTGATCAATGAATAATTTAGTCGTAACTTATACGCAAGTTATCTTCAATTCATCTCACTTGCGTATGACCCATGAAAAACTTGGTAACACATCTTACGGCAGGTGCTCATACATAATTAACACTTTTTTAATACATCTATCACAATTTGCTCATATATAATGATTTTTCTTGCTCCGGTAAAACTTAGAGCTTTTAAAAGATTTAATTTCTTGTACGATGCCGGAGCATTTAGACTTTTCGCACTTGCTAAATTCTAACATTTGTGTTAACGTTAAAAATGTCCGACTGTAAAACTTAAGTGCACTTGAAAAGTATGTTAGTTGTGCCTATATATGTTTGTCTACATTGCTTATCAGAGATTTAATTTTTAATTTAATAATTTGTTATGTTGGTCACTAGATATTGTACTTATGCTATGATTCGTACTTTTTGTAAAATTTAGTCGGGCTTAAAAATATGTCAGATCAATGCTCAGAGTTTAGTGAGGAAAATTGATGAGTTAAGGTATCTATTTGTGAATTCGAATGTCGATGTTTTTTGTATTTCCGAAACGTGGTTTTTGCCCACAATGCATAGCCATATATTGAGAGTTTCTGGCTATAGATTGTTTAGATCCGATAGAGAAAGTCATGCGGGGGGGTGGGGGGTTTCAATTTTTGTGTGAGAAGGTTTAAATTGTAATCTGCATAGTAAGTCAGTTAGGAACAGTGCCATTGAATATTTGTTTATCCACATTACGAATGGTAATTCAGATGTTCTTGTAGGTTGTGTTTACAGACCACATCGTTCCATAGACCTAAAACCGCTACTTGATACGTTATAAGATATATCCTTAAACTGCATAATAACAGGGGACTTCAGAAGCAAAATTTTTACTGAAAACAGGCTTGTGTCGTAAATGACTGCTTTAGGTCACTATATTGTTAATACAACTACTCCAACTCACTTTAGTAACACAACTAGCTCACTCTTAAATTTATTTTTTGTAAGTAACAAATCAAAAATTAAATTTTATAATCAGCTTATTTTTCAAAACATGTGGAAGTGGATTCCCTTCTCTGTTTGGGTTTGCTTACACCTGATATACTAAAGATAAACATTTTTTAAAAAAACTTAGAAATGTACGTTTGAAAAATCTCACTCAAAATTGTATGTCACAACATCAAAGTTGTTCAAAATTTAGGTGAATCGAAAAAATCGACAAACCCAATTACCAAAAACTGTTAGTTGAATAAAAACAGCTCAGATATATAAAATATCCTAAAATATATAAAAGAAACCAATATTTTACATTCAATGCCATGTTAATGCCCCATCCAATTGCCTGCCACTACCTGCATGTATTCTGCTCTGTACATTCCTTGCCAAGTTGCTTCCACTGAACGCCACTTACATGCCTTCTTATACATTTTTGAGCCTCTGTTAGCCAGTACAGTGGCAGTCAACTGTCTGGTTTTGGTACAATTCCCGCCCTGCCCTGCCAAAATTGGGTCAAAATAATTTCATTTCTACTCCAATAAACAGACTACCTAAACAGACAACAAGAAGTGTTTAAACCAAATAACAATGGAACCAACATCACATCTCTTTCGCTCTTTACGATAAGAGGTGTTCCTCAGGGATCAATATTAGGACCTCTACTTTTCACAATTTATATTAACGACCTTCCGAAAGTGTTGCGCGGCTGTAAAATTCATATGTATGCAGATGATGTGCAACTTTACACTAGTTGCTATCGTGACCAAATACCTAACTGTATCACAAGACTTAATGACAATCTAAGTAGCATGCACAAATGGGCTGGTAACAATGGCTTGTGCCTGAACCCTAAAAAAACGAAATGTCTAGTAATAAGCAAGCATCAAATTGACTTAGAATACAAATGCATACTTCTGAAATTGACTATGTACAGTCCGCAAAGAACCTAGGAATAATATTTGACAATAAACTTTCCTGGAATTCTCACATTGTAGGGACGTTTGGAAAAGTATATGGAAAAAATCAGGATGACAATTGCTAAAGCTTACCTGGTACCTAAATTGCTCTATGGCAGCGAAATATTTACAAATTGTGATACTGCAAGTAAACAAAAGCTAAACGTCGTATTTAACAACATCGCGAGATATGTATTCTGCCTCAAAAAACGGGATCACGTATCCTCGTTTTCAAAACAAATTTTAAAAATTAATTTCAACAAATTTCTTGACTATAAAACTGTTATATTACTGCACAAAATTATCTATACTCAACAACCACCTTATTTGTATTATAGACTCACCCTTTCATGCTCATATCGTAATAATCAAATTGTCCCATTTAGACACTTTAATGTCAGAACGTCAATTTTCTTACACTCTGTCAAACTATGGAACTCAATACCATCCCGACTGCAAATGATAAGCAATGTAGAACAATTTAAAAAAATGCTTATTCAAATCTATCAAGTGCAATAAATCTATGATATTTAGTTAGTTAAATAACTTATATGTGATGGTTAACATGTGCTTTGTAATGCTTATTCTTTTCTTATTAAACCTTTTAAATACTTCCTTGCTCTTTCTCTTCCTTTATTTTCTTAAATTGTAATTAATTTTTAACATACATTGCAAAATTTTAAAAAATTGTTAATTTCCATTACATATTTCTTTTAGCCATTTTAATTATTGTTTATATAAATCTCTCATGATATGTTATATTATTTATTAGATACTTATTTCATTAAAATTATGTTGTGCCAAACTATTAAATTACTAATCGCATCGCATTGCATGCGCTGAGAGAGTTTTTCTGCCATAAATTTAAATAAAACTGATATAAGAAATCGGTTAGACAACCGTTCCGTAAAAGGTATTTTACACACCAAAATACATATGAAAAATGAAATTGCATAGGATTATAAATCAAAGGGAAGTGTTTGCAGTTCAACTCATGTAAAATGTAAAAGTAATAAATGTGATATATTTTTTTAAACCATATTTTTAACTACATTACTAAGGTTTGTATTGTTATGGCTCCTATATAAAATAAAACACTGACGCAAGAAATAAAATGTCGGTAATTTTCCTTTAATTTATTTTAAAAAAGGGGGAAAAACGGGGAAATATTAAGGGAAGAACGGGAAAAACTTATTGAAAAGCATGAAAAAACGGAAATGATCTCTCCCAAAATCTGGCAACACTGGCAACACTGGCAACACTGGCTTAAATAATATCTGCGCCGAATTCTCTTATGTTCGACTAAATTTGAATGTCGTTTGTTTTCAGATAATTTTCTGCTGAGATACAGTGAACACCGCACATCGTCTTTTTCCTAAGGACGTTCTTGAAATAGCTTTGTCACCTGGTTGTTTGCTGATATTTTTGCATATATTAATTACATAATGTTATTAAACTGATACTTAATAATGTGTAAAAGTTGTCAATACATTTTTCTAAAAAGAATTCGTGAAAAAAGTTTTTCAAGATGAAACCCTACACCCCAAATGGCAATCAAATCAATGTAATTGCCAGCTAGTTAAAAGGACAGATTCTGATCCCAAGAGAAGATAAGATGGAAAGGTTATTTCTCTCTAACCAACAATTGAGAAAAGATAATTTTAAAAATATTGATATCGAAATTGTGTTTTGAAAATGAAGTCAATCAGGTAGGTACTTATCAAGATGAATTTTCTTCATTTTTATTCGGGAAAATTCTTTTAAATTCAAATAATATTACAATAGAGTCAAATAAAAACATGCATTTTCGTGGAAATAAAAGGAAACAAACTTCTTCTCCCTTGAATTGTAGGCATATTAAAGTCAATTACATGTGGTGTGTGAAAGACTCGATTGAAGTTTGAACCAATCCAACAAACTATTCAAACGTTTGCTATAGATTGACTTTTTGCAATTTCTTGCCTTTCGCGTCATACTCCTTTTAAATTCTATGCTATTTCTTGTTCAATGCATGACTTAGTCATTTCTACATATAGCCTCAAACTTTCACTCTTGTTCACTACTGTGCAAAGATATATGGCTTTTGGAGCAAGAGCTGCAATTGCTTTGGCTCTACACTGTAGTATAAGTGCCCAATGTGCACAAAAACGGATGCGGATCCGTTACGAACCCGTTACGAGTCCGTCAGTACGCACTACGCTTTCTTTTGTTTCAACGGACCCGTTACGAACCCGTTACGAATCCGCCAAAAGGGTCTGAAACGGATTCGTATATGAAGTCCGAAACGGATTCGTATCTGAAGTCCGTTACGGATTCGTTTCTGAAGTCCGTTACGGATTCGTTTCTGAAGTCCGTTCTGAGTTCGAGGCGGATTCGAAAAAATGGAAAAAGCAGTTCGTATTTTTGAGAGGAATCGCTCTTATGTTTTGACGGACCCGTTACGAACCCGTTACGAATCCGTAAAAAAAAATACCACAACGTAAACATAAAAGACAGTCTTAAATTTGTTTTACAATTTCTTATTTTATTTTCAGTGGATTAGGGATACGAAATACAATTGTGTACTTATTTTTATTTTAAACAACTTTTTTATTTCATTAGGCTCGTGCTCCTCAAGCTCTCCTTCAAATCGAAGAAAAGTACTTGTCAGAATTTTTAAATAATTATCATTAGTCATCAAGTTAAATGTGACTATAGGATAGCCGTACACAAGATATTTTTCGGAAACTTTTTTTTATTGCGTGAATTTTGTACGCTTTGTCATTATAGCAGTAAAAGTTATTGGGATGCTTCAATGAAAAATAATGTTTAGCTGTTTGAAGAAACAAGTATGAGCCATCTTGGAACTCACCAACATTGTACTCGTTTGTTTGATATTTTGAATAATTTTTTTTACCATTTAAACTAGCTTCCACTACTCTCTTATAAATTTGATTACAAAATAATTTTTTTTGTTTTAATTTACGTTTAATTTCCTGCAAAAAGTTTTCGAATTTGAATGCGTCAAACTTGTTAAGAGAACCTATATTTTTAACATCTGTAGCTCAAACGAGTCCGTCAAACGAGTCCGTTGCGAGTTCGCATTATTTAAAAAAAAAGAGTCTGAAACGTCTGTTTCGTATATGAAGTCCGAAATGGATTCGTATCTGAAGTCCGAAACGGATTCGTATCTGAAGCCCGAAAAAGATTCGTATCTGAAGTCCGAAACGGATTCGTATCTGAAGTTCGAAACGGATTCGAATCTGAAGTCCGAAACGGATTCGTATATGAAGTCCGAAACGGATTCGTATCTGAAGTCCGAAACGGATTCGAAACTGAAGTCCGTAACGGAGAGAGGAATTTCATACGAAAAAGGATCCGTTCCGGATGCGAAACGCAATCCGTTTCGGACAAAATGTACGAAGAAGTGAGTTCGTTACGGATTCGTAACAGATCCGTTTGGCACACTGGGTGGCTTTACAACCTCTCGACTTCGTTTGCAGATTAATGTGTGTATGTGTATTTTTGAGCTTGTATGCGTTACGCTGTCTCCATGTTGTTATTTATGTGTGCGTATTTGAACACTATTTGATTTCTAGTGTGGAATTTCTTATTTCAATTCCCAAAGGAATCGAAATAAGTCTTTTTGCGAATTACTCACTTTGTAAGTTGATTTCCGATTTTTTTTCTGTTACTCTTTGGTTTTACTGCAGTTAATTTTTAATTTGTTATTTATTGTTGTTGTTTTTGCGAACGTAGAAGTTGTTATATATGAAATGAATTATATTTTCTCCTGGACTTCTATTACAAAGGGGAAAATTGTAAGCTGCTTCAAAAATAAGAATATTTTTTCGAAAGTTGCTTCTGTAGATTTTCTGTATGCCTGAATTTTAATGAAAATTAAATATTCTAATTATTTAACTTAATATTAAAATAAAAATTTTGTTATGCAAATGAATCTATTTATATAAATAATTCATGTTCGGTTTAACTCTTAGTTATGCCTGCAAAAGACGGCCAAGTTGATTTAAAAACCGAATGGGTTTTCAACATTGTCAATACTCGTTGCTTTGAAATCAATAAAAAAGTGAATATATAAAGTAAAAACTTCTAGCCAGTCACTTCCTTAAAGATTTTTCCAATAAGCTTACAAACAAAATAACACTGAGAAAAAAAATATTGTTTTTATTTTGTTTTTTGTATTTCAGTACCGTTCCAATAATAAAAATAAAAAATGTTGCAATAATGGAACAGTACTAATAAAAAGAAAATACGTATCTTTCAAAGAATTGTAATAACTTATTTATTTAACATGATATATTAAATAAATTAATGTAAAATAATTGAAGACTTTTTGATGAAATGTTAAATATACTTTCATTTGAGACACATTTTTACACAAAAATCACACTACACAAAAATTAAATTACAATACGTAAATGCCATGAATATTGAAATATGCTAAAATTATTTGACAGCTCGTTACTTCAGTACTGCCATATCACAGTAATAATAAGTGGATGGATTTGGAAACAAATTAAAAAATAATGGAGCACTAAGTGCTCCATGATGATATGGGTTAAAGTAAGAATAAAAAAGATTACATCGAATTGGTTCAATATTTCCTGCAATAGAGTTGACATCGATTTATAAAAATATGTATTCTTTGCACTTTTTGCAGGCACAAGTAAGTATTTTGTTTAAACATATTTAAATACTGCATGTACATTAGTCCGGAGCGATTTTATATAAAAAAAGGATGCGTGTCAGCTGTGTTTACTCCTTAAGATCAACTACTTTGGAATTGAAATACACTCAAGGTCAATAAAAAAGCAGACTTAATAATGTAATAACAAATACAGGGGCGTACCGAGGCCATTCGGATTGGGGGGTTTCAATGTATTTCGGCCGACTGTATACCCTTAAGTCCCGACTTTTTTTTAAATACAACATAGTTGAATTATATAAAGTTACTCATCCGTTCGATCAATATAAATAAATCTTAAGGAGTCTTTTTTATTTCAACGGCTGAGAAAAACAATTTGTAATTATTTTTACTATTGGGGGTTGGAATTAATTTTAAAGGTTTTTTTCGGTTTTTGAGCATTTATTTAGAAACAACGGTACAATGTATATTATTCAAAGTATTGTCCATCGTTAGCTACAACATTTTCCCATCTTTCTGGCAGCATATGGATTCCGCGCCGGAAGAACGATTCGTCTTTTGAGGCAATCCACGAATCGACCCATTTTTTGGTATCCTCGTAAGAAGTGAAGCGCTGCTCAGCCAAGCCATGCGTCATCGATCTGAATAGGTGGTAGTCGGAAGGGGCTATGTCTGGGCTATAAGGCGGGTGGGGTAGCACATCCCAATTCAGCGCCTTCAACGTTTCCTTGACGGTTCTTGCAACATGTGGCCGTGCGTTGTCATATTGAAAACCCACTTTGTCGTGTCTTTTGGCATATTCCGGCCGTTTAACCTTTAATGCTCGGCTCAATTGCATCAATTGTTGTTGGTAGCGTTCCCCAGTGATGGTTTCGTTAGGTTTTAGCAGCTCATAGTACACGACACCCTTCTGATCCCACCAAATACACAGCATAAGCTTGGCGTCATGAATATTCGGCTTGGCCCTCGATGTTGATGCATGGCCGGGTGGTCCCCACGATTTTTTTCGCTTAGGATTATCGTAATGAATCCACTTTTCATCGCCAGTGACAATACGATGCAAAAAAACTCTTCCTTTTATGCCGTTGAAGCAGTTGTTCGCACATGCAAAATCGCCGTTCAACGTCTCTCGGCTTCAACTGGTACGGCACCCAATTTCCTTGCTTTTGAATCATTCCCATGGCCTTCAAGCGTTTGCCGACCGTTGATAAGTCGACTCCCAATGATTCTGACAATTCTTGAAGGGTTTGGCACGGGTCTTCATCGAGCAAAGCCTCCAATTCCTCATCTTCAAACTTTTTCGGCTGGCCCGGACTCTCTTTGTCTTCCGTATCAAAATCACCACTTTTAAACCGACGGAACCAGTACTCACAAGTAGAAATCGATGGAGCATAGTCCCCGTAAGCCTCAGTAAGCGTGCGTTGTGCTTCAACCGCTTTTTTCTTCAAATGGAAGCACAAAAGTAAACCTTCCCGCAAATTGCGTTTTGTTGGAACGAAAGTCGACATGTTCACAGAGAAAAAAATATATGTTGTTTACACTTCAGTGGAATGACACTTACTGAAAAATGAAGCTTAGACAATGTGCTTTGAAATGAATATAGTCACAGGTGTACCCGATGCGATCTATTAATAGTTACGCCATCTCTTAGAAAACCTTTAAAACTAATTCCAACCCCCAATAAAAACTTTTTTTAATGATGAAATATAAACTTGTGCGCATCAAAATACATAGAATTAAGTATGTTTTGAATTTTTTTTTGGTTTGGCCTTTTATATGCTCTCTTAAGTTTTCGCAATTTGGACATCATTTTTGAATCCAAAAAATAATACTTGAAACTATAAGATTACGTTTAATCAGCCAACTAAACCTCATAAAATTGAAAATTACCCGATTTTTCCATTTTTAACGCTCTAAGAACTCGAGTTCTAGATTTTAATAAACGATTGCAGGTAATAATCTCAGAGATTCTACAGTAATAATTATAATGCAAAATAGTTTCAGCTCAAACGGTAATCTTCGCTCATTAATCTTTGGTACCGTTTTAAGAAATCCTGAAATTTTTAACCCACATATAGTAAGACTTTTCAATTTTTCGAGCTTTTTCAAGTGAAGAAGATCCCTTAATGGCAGTTTTCATATCGTTCCCTTTATCAAAGAAAATAAAATAAACGTATTTAAACATTATCGAATCAGCATTTAAAAATTTATTTTTGTTTTAAAAATACATAGTTTATAAAATGTTAAAAAATTCATGTTACAAAATAAATGGGGCTTTCAATTTCTTCTACATTTCTTCTTTAAATTTTTTAAACTAATTACAGATATTAATTGTTCTTTTTTTTAAGGTAGCCCATTGCTGCGCAATATTATCTAAGTTAATGAGATAAATTATGTCCTTTTCCGATGAAAGTATTAATAAGTCATTAAGACGTGAGTCACTTTGCATGGTTTTTAAATAATTTTTAACTAATTTTAATTTGCTGAATATTCTCTCATTTTCTGAAACAGTAAAAGACACTATGCACAGCAAATGCGACATTTTGTTTACTGCAGGAAGAGATTTTTTATTGCATTCTGAAACATTAGCAGTAACCGATAGAGTTTCTTCGCATTCGCATAGATCATAGAATACTTCAAATTCCGTTTTCAATTGAAGTGAATTCAACAAACAATTTTATTGATTCTAGAATTCGCTTTTGAGTCAAGTTAGTAGTAGATAGAATTGGATTAAAGAGTTCACTCAGAGGCTTTATGGTTTCTAAGCAACTGCTTAATTTATCTCGCATCAGTGAGGTTATCTTATCCAATACAAGTTTAAATTCTCTTCTATAAAAATAGTTCATCGAAAAATAAGCCGTGTTGGCATTGTTATCATCCAAACGTTTTGGCACAAGACGACGGCGATGGCGAATTGAGAATTCCTTTTCAGCATCATCATTAAAAGATTTTAAAAATGTGACAGCACTACTAATAAGGTTAGCCGTACCTTCAGAGTCCGAATTTATTTTTTCTAATGATTCAAGGGTACAAGAAAAAATTTCATAGCATCTTAAATATTCAGTTCAACGGCTTCAAGAGATTCAGTCAAGAGTTTCATATTTACTTGCACATTTTTCATAAAAACAAGACTTATAATAAAGTCCATAGAAATGAGAAGGTTTGATAGCGAATATTCAGCATTTCGAGTCCACATGTCAATTTTCTTTGATCTTTGGGAAATTACGTTTAGAACATCAACAATGACATAAAGCAATGCTTTTATTGTATAATAAATGAATTTTGAATGCAGATTTAAAAATGGTGTTCTTTTTGCCATCATCTTGAGTTTAAAAGTTAAAACGGACCTTTTTTCAATAGCTTGACTAAATCCTTTAAATTCATTATTTATTTATTTATTATAATTGTATTTAAATTAAAATGTTAACGAAACGCAACGAAACTAAAGATTTTACATCAGAGTTCTTGAGCTAAGAAAATTTTTCTAAATATGTTGGCCGATTTCGATCATTAAATTTTTTATTACAAATGTTGTGTATTTCTGGATAAAAATTTCAATCTCAGAAAGTTCTACAAAAATGTATTAAATAGGTTTTAAAAAGGGGAATATGTGTGGCGACTGAGTAAACCTTTTTGCAAGATATCAAGTTTTTTTGTAAATATAAAAATAGTAATCTGATTTTATCTTTTAAATCTAAAGTAAAAATCATTAATATTTTTTTGGTCAAACAAAAATATCATTTTCGGTTTGTATTTTTGGACAAGGACACGGTTGTACAACTGGATTAAAATGGTTAATTTTTTCCATTTGGTCCACTGCTCTGTTTTACATTACTATGCATTACTATTTCCGTACTTTATTTACAAAACGTATAACAAATATAACAAACATAATAATTAACAAAATTTATACTACTTTTCTGAGCTTTTTCTGCATTTTGTCACAAAGGAACACTGGATTTGTTTACAACAATTCAACACTGATACGACTTAAAATGAGTTGGCCGACTGAAGTTTGTTTAAGGTACGACTGAAAGTGAGTTGTCGTAATGAAGTTTGTTTAAGATACGACTTAAAATGAGTTGGCCGACTGAAGACAGTTTTGGGTATGAATTAAAATGAAATAGCCGACTAAAGTTGGTTTTGTTATGAAAATGGCAATAAATGGTACGACTGGCTTTGATGCGTTCATAATTATTGTTTATAAAAATCAATATTTTAAAAATTTTAGTAAATAATAACAATTAGGCCGATTCTAAAAAAGTAAGGAGGTTAGTCTACCCCCTTTAACCCAGTGCTAGTTACGCCCCTAAACAAATATTATTTTTCTTGAACTATAACATAGTGTGCCGAAATCGAAAATAAATACTACCAAACATTATAGAACGTCTTAAAGAGGGACATGTTTAGAGTCCATCGCATCTAATTTGACCTCTCAATTGCATCTCAATTTTTTCCAATTTATTTTTAAAGTTGATGTGTTCAAATTTTAGTGTGCCGAGTTCACTGAATTTTTACTGTCATTTGCCTTGTTGAAAATAAAAATAAAATGCATTTCTTTATTGTAGAATTTTTTGTTTAATAAGGATATGTAAAAAGAAATTCGATAAAATATAAAATGAAGCGTGTAGCGAAGAAAATTCTTGTACTTTTCATTAACTTAAAAGTAAATTGCGTCTCTATAAATTTTAATTAAATAATATTCCGTTAATGACATTTGTTTTTTCAAAAATGTTAATTGCACGTAAAAATACCTTTCCATTAAACTTAAGAAGATCGAAATCGGTTTAGAATTCGCTAAATGGAGTCAAATTTAGTGTTTATTTAAACTGCTTCCAATGTATATGTTGATACCATACAAAACACACCCGTTTCGTCAAATCTTTTACAAAGTCTTATTCCCTGCGAAATTCTACCAAAAAAAAAAAAGGATTTTGTTTTTGATTTTCAACAAGGCAAATGGCTGCAAAAATTCAACGAAGTCGGCACAACAAAATTCGAACTCTTCAATTTTAAAAATAAATTGAAAAAAATTATGACGGCACTGAGAAGTCAAATGAGATGCGATGCGACTCTCAATATATCCCTCTTTAAGAATTTTTATAAAGTTTGGATATAATTTTTTTATTTTGTCGATTTCGTCACACTGTGCTATAATTAAAAAAAAAGAATACTTGTTTTTGTTTAGTTTATTTAAAAAAATTGTTGACATATAAGAATAAATCTTTTGCTTGCCGCTTTGACAAAGGAAAAAACAAATGAAAAAATATTACATTATGATACTAAAAAATAACTTGAATTTACAAAATGAAAAATTATTATCAAACCAAAGAATAAAAACGTTATTTGGGGAAAAATAATAGCGCAGTAAGAATAAGAAGAACAGAAAAGAGGAAGTTAGGAAAAGTATTCAAAGATTAAATAATTAAAGTTGTGCTTATTCGAAACGGTTCTGATACTATTAGGTAGTGAATTCTACGACCTTAACACACTGACGAAAAAAAATCTACTAGATTTAACGAAATTATTTCTAAGGATCACAAGGTTCATGCTTGTGCTTGATCTACAAAATTTTAACTTATCAAAAAGATACGTAGGACTTTGAGTGTAAATAGTCCGGTGAAGAAAAATGCAATGTCTCGCTTCAAGGTATTATTAAGTCGGCTTTTTTTACCGCGAGTGTATATATAATAGGCAAAGGGGGTGAATAAAAGCATCTCTTATATTGCTGAAATGAATAGTTAGATAGTTTGTGGTGAACCCATGTGCTCCAAAACCAATAGAATTGTTTGTGCATGCCCTTGATTAACTCTCCAGACTTAGGCTTTTTATAAATTTAAGCACTATTTCTGTTTCGAAGTGAAACTTTTGTGATGGAGACACTAATACCCCTCCAAAGATAAGAAGTCTAAGACTGCATTTTTAAGACTGGAGTTTCTTCCTCCTCCTCACATAGACTGCAAACATCTGATTCAGATAGGCCGATTTTTAAGATAGTACCTATATCACAGTGACCTGTGAAATACCTTTTTAGCATTTTATGGTTAAGTTAGCTTGAGTAAATCTTTCGGTTGAGCTTTACTGAGAGTTAAAAATTTATTAGCTTGTCTCTGTTCATTAGTATCGTTTCAGTGGTACTTAAATTTTTTGTGTTCCCAGATCCTAACCTTTTTGGCAATGTATCTTTTAGCCAGACTATGGAATGGTTCGGGACCAATAAGAGTTCGAGATACTTCTCTTTTGGCAAGGAAATCTGCCCTTTCATTGACCTCAAATCTTTTATGACCTCGATCCCATAACAATTATATATTATTGCTTTGCCCCAGTACATTAAGTAATTCGACACAATTGGAAACAAGTCTTGATTAAAGCTCATAAGCTTGCCTGGACTTTCTTTTCGCTTGACTATTTGAAAGTTTGCAGATATGTGCTCCCTTAGATTTCCTACGGAGACATTCCCTGACGCATACATCAATGGTACCTTATTGGAAGAGCTTCTTGGACATTGGAGCTGTAAATTTCCGCTCCCATTACTCCATTTCTAAATTTTGACCCATCAGTAAACCATAAGTAAACCATTAATAAACCATAACTGTGAGCCAGGATCAGTTGTGAAGTTCTCGTAACGACCCTGCAGTTCTTCGAGAAGTTTAACTTAGGCAGCATACTGTCTGAGATTTTTAGAAAGCGTTCGACTTCGAAGATTTAAAGCATCTTCATGTGACCCTTAAAACTCCCCAACTTACAATCACTTATTTCTTCCATTCTTAGTTCAAGCCATTCTTTGCAGCTTTTCGAACGTTTTTGGACCTTGGGCTACCCGGTAAGTGCAGCATACGTACCCATAGGTCTAACAATGATTGTGAAAGTCCAATAGATCATTTGCGGTTTAAGGCACCACATTTTGCCATGCACGCGTTGACAGGCATATAAAGCACTTGTTGGTTTGCTTGTAATTGAGTTTAAGTGGGTGTTTCAAAGAAGTCAAAAGCCACCCCTTAGTATTTGACTTCGTTAGAAAAGACAATAACTTTCCTACTCAAGATAGGCCTTAACAGATTTAAGATTCTTTTCCAAGAAAAGAGTACCAGAATTGTTTGTTTAGATAATTGCTTAGCCCTTTTTCCTTACACCACTTATGTAGAAGTTATACTGAGGGCATTCTGCATTATTGTCGATGTTGTAGGTTCATGATAGCCCAGACTTGAAATTTTCCTCATATTCTCTGGTGTCAAAAACTGGTGTTGAGACTCGCGAGAAGTTCGCCCACGACTAGGGTCCACAAAAGAGGTGAAACTTCCATTCGCTAAGGACATCCTCTGGTGGTAGTGATGGTGTTACGAACTCCAACCAAGCTCAAACGTTATCATTCTGCTTTTGAGCATCATAAGAATCCAGTGTATGAATTAAGAGGATTTTTTAAATCTGCATAGCCGCTTAAATTGCATTATACGACGTGCTGTCAAAGGCCCTTTAAATATCAATGAAGACACAAAACGCTGATTATTACTGAAAGGATTAAAACAATTTATTCATATTTTAAAATATATTACTTATGGGGCATTTCAAGAGAAGAGCTCAACGAAAAAAATGTGTATTCTGAAATTCGTTTATATTCGGCCTAATTGTACTTCTGGAGGGTGTGAATGTAATCACCAAGGCTAGGATTTCGATGACAAGTCATCTTTTTTCTGCTGCTTATAAGACATTTCCTGGCTATCAAACAGAGGTGTCGTGGCGAAAGCTTCGCTGGTGACGAAAAAATTAAAAACAACAACATGAGCACACTGAGCTAATGCCTCTTTTAAAAAAAAAAATTGCAAAAATAAGTTTAAGCATTTGACGAGGCCCAAATGATACATGCAGCCAGTAAACCAAAAAATAATAGGATTCCAGAAAAGTGATTTCATACGAGAAAATACAAAACAAAAAACACACACAGCAGCAATAATATTGATATCTAACTTTCGACGCGAGCAAACAACAACAATACCATGTACATAATTCCTCGAATTAAAACACACACGGAAATATTGAAGTTGTTGTTAGCCAAAAGAGCTAAAAGAGCTATGGGACTTACAACTCTGATCTAGAACGTCCATTTATGTTTCCAAAATTCCAAATATGAAAAGTTTTTAGGTATTTTATCGTAATTTTTTATCGGTTTTAGTTTATAGGTAATTTTTACTAGATTTAGGGCATTTTGTGGTAATTTTTAGCGATTTTTGAGTTATTTTATTGTCAGTTTTGGGCATTTTTAATTATTAGAGCATTTTTAGGTCATGTTAGCGAAATTTTAATTGAATTTTTTTTTCGTGTTTTTCGTATTAAAAAATGTTAAATGCAAATTTTTAAATATATTCCTTTAATAATAGAGTTCTTTCAATCAAAAACATTACCTATCAAAAAAGGAGTAGCATTATTTATAGACCTCGATGAAAAATAGCTCTGCGCGTGGTGAAAATTACGAAAGGGCTTGTGGAAAGATGAAACAAGTGTTAGATAAAAGATCAGGATATGCTAGTTTTAATTAACTTAATTTTTATGCTCTATTTCTGAAATATTAAGGTGCAAAAATTTTAATACTATGAAATTAAAAGGGGTACTTACATCCGATGACATATCGTCTTTGAAACATTTTCCTATCGTCAGTGCAGAAGTAGAAAGAAGTTTTTCTGTTTACAAAAACATTTTGCCAAAAAATCGACGTTCCTTCAATTTTAGTTACATTTAAAATTTACCTTTTAATATACTGTAAGGCTAAGTATAAAAATTTTATACAATAAATATTAAATTTAGCAATATTTTATTTTTTAATCTTTATTTTTTATTTTTTTATGTAATTGTTTGGGTTTTTAGGGTAATTTTTGTTTTCGTACTATGTACAAAGCAATTATTCAGCCTTACCAATAACGAGCTGCGCACTTTCTCTTAAAATCGGTTTCACTTAAAATTGACTACTTTTTAAAAGCTCCATACTTCTTCTTTGCTACCAATAAAAAATGAGTCAAACATTATTAAGCTAAAATAGGGATATTTTAAAAACATGAAAAAACTGGCAATTTTGACAGAATTACAAATAATTTTAACCGCTTTTCAAAAAAGAAAATATTTGAGACAAGTAAGAAATGGAGCAAAAAGTTGATTAAGATGCAAAAAAAGGGAACAAGCTCATTTTCACTTTTTTACAATAAAACATACACAATACACAAATTTTAATTCATTATGAATTTCAGCGCGAGAGTTTTAACAATTGAAGTGAAGAGCACAAAGCAGTCTTCAGGAAAGTGTGCCTTGATAGAAAAAGTGTCTTGGACAGCTCCAAAAATGACATCAAAACAATTTGGCAGAAGGACAAGACGTGGAGGGAAGCTTATGGCTTGTTGGGCAAATAGGTGCAAAGAGATGTGCGCCCGCATGCGTCCAAAATATAAAGCGCTGTTTCCTTATCGAACCTACAAGAGCTTATAATTTATATTGATGGAAAACGACGTCAAAGGTTGACCATTGCGATAGCGAGAAAACGGTGCAATTCTGGAATATATCAGTAAAGAATCCTTCATGTCATTATTATGCTACGCAAACATGTTTGGTGAACTGACTCTATTGTTAGTGTTTTACGAATAAAATGATAAATTAATTTTTTTCTCCTGCTCATTTCTTCGCTCTGACGCCAAACATTTTGGAAACAGCAAACATGCCAATATTTTCATTTTATAACTGAAAAGGCAACTGTTTAACAAACATAGCATAACCACAAAACGAATATTTGATCAGAGAAAAAAATAAACAAAATTAAATTAAGACATGAGTGGATGAAGGTGATATGTCGCTAAATTGTAATTTCGAGAAAATTGAGATCAAACTTTCGCATTTGTACTGATCTCTATACTAAATCAAGCTTTGTAAAAAAGTTATTTTCTAAACTAGCCACACACATGGCTGTTGTAAAGTTTAAAATTGTTTCTATGTAAATTACATCTTCATCTATGCATAGAACAGCGAAAATCCGAAAATGCGACATATCACCTACGGCACAACTGGCTCCCGCAAAACATTATCAACTGCTTGCTTTCTGTACAAGAAGATGTGCAATTTTATGAACTCACTCGTTTCCGATACGTTTTTGGTTTTCTTATAGCATGATAGCCTGCCAGGATTTTTCTGTTCGTAAATAAACGTTCATCGTTAAAATATCAGCTGACAGTTGAAAAGTAGTCAGTTTTAATATAAAATACATTACCCCTACTCCGAGTAACAATCTTGACGCGATGTAGGGGCTTAAGTTGCAATGACACAATACTGCCGGTTGGAGTAGTTCCTCCCTGTAGGGCATAACCCTACAGCTCAGCAGAGCCTGCATCTTTTGTGAAGCGACAACTAAAAGTTACTCCCCCCTAATCCAGGGTGTCATGCGCACCGTGCCCATTGGATGGTTTGCAGTCAGGGGGTATACCGACTGTATTGGAACGGAGCCTTCATGATAACAGGCCGCCTCATGAAGTAACTGTGGCCTTACCATGGTATGCGGGCTCTGGCATGGTTGACCACCCCTTCCCAGCCATAAAACATAGACTGCGACGCTTTTGTCCTCGGACACGAGCTACCGGTCGAACCCTAAATATGAGCACAAACAAAAAAACAAAACACAACAAACAGGAAGACTTGCGGGGAGTTACCGCAAGCAGAGCAGCAGACCTCATGGAACAGAGATTCCAAGAGGAAGGTCAACGGCAAGGCACCAAACCTAGGAGAAATCCTCCTCCGCCAGCCAGAACACATGTCAATAGAACTGTACGCAGCAATGATCAGGTGGATAGAATCCATAATGATCACAGACACTGCAGCACACAGATGAGGAGGCAGCGGTACGGCAAAGATCGAGTGCAGCATACCATCCACAGCGGTCAAAGGCCTAGTACCAGCCACCAAAGAAAAACTGCGAGCCCCAGGAGATCACATCCTGTCAAAATTCCCCCGGAAGAACACCGGGATGATACGACGTCGGCTCCAAAAAGTATCCCAATCACGGAAACTGCGTCAACATCCAAGGATGCGGCACAGAAAAGGGAATCAGAAGAAGGGCAAAAACACAAACCCTTCCACAGTAGACGGCGCCGTGTCCACCTCCCTCAGCGCGGGGAGCCAGGAGGGCTAGACGACCCACTAAGAGTCGGCCTTAGTGGAGCAGGCGTAAGATGGTATCTGCGCTATCTGGAACAGGGCATGGCACCCGAAGTAGCTCATGAAAGAGCGGTAGAGCATCGGGGTAAAGCTGGTGAAGCACCGGTACCAGAGGCAACGAAGAGGAGCTGCAGCGAGATAACGCCTCCTCAACGTCCAGAGAGCAAGAAGGCCAGAATAGCTCCTGGAAGCAACAGTAGGTCAGTGCCAGGGGCTAAGGCACCCGAGCCAGAACCGCAGAAAAATAGAAAAAGCTATGCAAGCATAACTAAGGGCATCCAAATAGCGGTTCTGCCCAAAGAATACCCCCGGCAAATGCTAAGTCCGGATGAGCTCTCGGAGCTAGAAGAAGCCATACTGAGCGAAGTAGTGAAGGGCTGGTCCACCAAGCTACAGTTTGAGGGAATTCACTTTCGTCCGGGCATGTTACTGGCCGACTGTTCGAATCCCTCAACAGCAGAATGGCTGCGAGCAGCAGCACCAAAGCTCGAGCAATGGAAAGGGCTAGAACTTATGGCTTGCCTAGGGGAGGAGGTCCCAAAAGGGCATACTGTTAGAATGTTCTTGCCAAGAAGTTCAAGCACGGAGATCAATAGATCGATGGGACTAATTGCCGCCCAGAACGATGGTCTCAATACAAAGTATTGGAATATATTGAGCTCCAAGGATGAGGGAAGTGGGCATATGCTCACGTTCTCAATAGATAGGGAGTCACTTGAGACTATCAAGTCAAGGGGCTCCACTATCAGCTTCCGCTTTGGAACCTTTCCGGTGTTGGGCACCAAATCGCCACCAACGACCAAACCGGTCAAAGCAGCAACATCCACAGCTGCAGCGCCCACAGCTGTAACGTCAACAGTGGTAACGTCCACAGAAGCCACATCTGCGACTCAAAATGAAGGAAAAGACGCAACGCCACCAATACAACTAACTGGTGAAGTTGTTACGGAGAAGTTCGCCTCCGTCTCGGTCATCACCGCAACACCTTCAATCGGAGATCAGGCAGAGGGCATGAACCTCGCCGCTCTCTCGATTGACGGTTGTAAAAGCGAAACTTCAACTGAGGTAGTAGCAACGCTGCCTGAAGAAGATCGGGGCAGCAGCCCAGTGCTATGACGATCGGCACAGTAACCAGCACGAAATTTGGACAGGTAAACCTCCACCATGCAAAAGCTGCTTCGGCAGTTATTGCTCGGAGGTTTACCACAGAACAACTGGGCTTCGTGCTGATCCAAGAACCCTGGTGCTACAGGGGAAAAGTCCAGGGACCAGAGAACAATCAATCCCAGAGCATGTATTCTAATGCAGAAAAATATTAATTATATTTGTCTTTCAGAATTTATGACGCGGGACCTTTCAGTTATCGAGACTCACATCGAAACTGATGGCAAGCACCGCGCCATAGTGATCGCATCCGCTTTCTTTCCTGGGGACGATCTCAACATTCCCCCAGCGGAGATAAAAAGACTCGTGGAGCATTGCAGGAAAGAGCACCTTCCACTAATCATCGGCTGTGACGCCAACGCGCACCACACAATTTGGGGAAGCACCGACGTCAACACCAGAGGTGAGTTCCTTTTAGAATTTCTTTTAAGTAGTAATCTAGACTTTTTCAATGTGGGGGTAACACCTACCTTTGTAACTAGGGCTAGAGAAAGGTCTTAGATCTCACCATAGGAAGCCCAGATGTGGGGATATGATTAGGGAATGGAGGGTATCGATGGAACCTTCAATGTCTGACCATAGAATAATAGAGATTAGATTTGGGGCGAAATGTCAAGAGACAGAACCCAAAAGAAACCCAAGAAATACCAGTTGGGACACATACACCAACAACCTGAAAGAAAACCTACAGAACGTAAAAGCTAGGAGTAGAATTAGTAACATCCTAGAACTTGAATGCTATGTAGAGCAAGTAAACAATGCATTATATAATGCCTACGAATCTAGCTGTCCAACAGGGCACAAGGCAAGAACAAAACATACTCCTTGGTGGAGCGCTGAGCTGACCAGACTCCGGAAGAAGGTGCGATGCAGCTTTAATGCCGCAAAGCGCAACGGAGAATGGCACAACTGCACGGCGACTCTGACGGAGTATAATAAAGAAATCAGGAAAGCCAAAAGACAGAGCTTTAGAACCTTCTGTGAAGACATTTCTTCCACGCCAGCAGCAGCCAGGATACACAAAGCAATGGCTAAAGGCAGAGTGGAGACAAGAATGTCACTTCTATTGCCAGACGGAAGCTATACGCTTAGAGAAGAGCAACGAGCCAGTCACCTTCTAGAAACTCATTTCCCGGGCAGTACTGAGTAATACAGTAACTGAGTATGAGACAGCAGACAGGCAGATTACTCCAAATCAAGAAGAATGGAAACTTGCAACGAGCATTTGTACTAAGGCTCGTCTAGATTGGGCACTCAGAACCTTTCAACCATTCAAATCAGCAGGTGTAGACGGCATCTTTCCTGCACTTCTACAAAAAGGTGCAGAAACTATATTGCCTCACCTAGTCAAAATAACTAGAAGCAGCCTTGTGCTGAGCTATATCCCAAGGAAATGGAGAAGGGCGATAGTCACCTTCATACCAAAAGTAGGGAAAATAGACTACACGCTACCAAAGTCGTTTAGACCCATTAGCCTTACCTCATTTGTACTTAAAACAATAGAAAAGGTAATAGATAACTATATAAGAACTGAGATTCTGGAGAAGGCACCAATGCACCCCTGTCAACACGCGTATAGGGCGGGCAGGTCTACAGAATCTGCTCTATACCAGTTGGCAAGCAACATCCAGTCAGCTTTCGAAAACAAAGAAACCGTACTCTGTGCCTTTCTAGACATAGAGGGAGCCTTTTATAATACTTCTCACGAGGCTGTGAAGAAGTCTTTACACAAAAAAGGAGTAAATGATATGCTCAGCAGATGGATATGCCAAATGCTTAGCACTAGAACTGCAGAAACAAAAGTGGGAAACACCACTTTAAGAATCAAAACAACAAAAGGCTGCCCACAAGGCGGAGTCCTTTCTCCACTGCTGTGGAGTCTTGTTGTGGACGAATTATTAACGATGCTAACCGAGAATGGCATAAAATGTCAGGGTTGCGCAGACGACATCGCCTTAATAGCGAGAGGAAAGTTCGAGGATACACTCTGTAACCTGATACAGAGAGGACTGTCAGTAACAAAGGAGTGGTGCAACACAGTGGGATTAAGTATCAACCCAACGAAAACCACCATAGTACCTTTTACTAACAAAAGAAGCCTGCCAAACCTCCGAACAATGAGAATGGATGGCACTGAAATTCCCTTCAAAGGAGAAGTAAAGTATCTGGGACTTACACTAGATTCAAAGCTTCTCTGGAGAAGACATGCAGAGGTAACTATAAACAAAGCAACGCGCGCACTCATGGTATGTAGGAGCCTGGCGGGGAAAAGCTGGGGTTGTAACCCAACAATTCTCCGCTGGATGTATACCATGATAGTGAGACCCATCCTCACCTATGGTGCAATAGCATGGGCTGAGAGAACCAAGCTAACCACAATGAGGAATATGCTAAAAAAGGTGCAGAGACTGGCCTGTGTATGCATCACAGGGGCCATGAGGACATGCCCTACAGCAGCACTAGAAGTAATTCTGGACCTAACACCCTTACACCTTGTCATAGAGGGAGTAGCCAAGCGAACTCTGTTGTGCATTGCAAAAGAGGGGACAGGGTTAGGTAAAACTATCAGCAGTAGAGAGAAGGAGGATATTGCAAAGCACACTCCCTACATCGATCTACCAAGAGACGATATAGTAAAAAGGTACAACTTCGAAAAACACTTCGGAATTAAGCTTAGTACCAAGAAAGAGTGGGACAGCGAGATGATATCGCAAGTCAAGAAACCACACAGTATAGCATGGTATACAGATGGGTCCAAGACATTGGAAGGTATAGGCGCAGGGGTGTACGGGCCAAGAACCAATCACTTTGAACCTATGGGGACAACACCCAGTATCTTCCAAGCGGAAATCCTAGCAATACAGCTGTGTGCACAATTCAATCTGGACCGTAAATACAAAGGTCAGGATATAGTTGTGATGTCAGACAGCCAAGCAGCAATCAAAGCATTAGTTTCCTATGAGATATCATCGAGAATAACATGGGAATGCCTAACAAAACTCAACGAACTAGGCAAGAATAACACTGTTACTATACTTTGGGTCCCAGGACACAAAGGAATACAGGGTAACGAAGAAGCCGATGGTCTAGCGCGACAAGGTGCAGCCACAAAATTTATAGGACCAGAACCATTCTGCGGATTGGGCACACATTCTATTGGGGGTTGGAATTAATTTTAAAGGTTTTTTTTCGGTTTTTGAGCATTTATTTAGAAACAACGGTACAATGTATATTATTCAAAGTATTGTCCATCGTTAGCTACAACATTTTCCCATCTTTCTGGCAGCATATGGATTCTGCGCCGGAAGAACGATTCGTCTTTTGAGGCAATCCACGAATCGACCCATTTTTTGGTATCCTCGTAAGAAGTGAAGCGCTGCTCAGCCAAGCCATGCGTCATCGATCTGAATAGGTGGTAGTCGGAAGGGGCTATGTCTGGGCTATAAGGCGGGTGGGGTAGCACATCCCAATTCAGCGCCTCCAACGTTTCCTTGACGGTTCTTGCTACATGTGGCCGTGCGTTGTCATGTTGAAAAACCACTTTGTCGTGTCTTTCGTGTCTCAATTGCATCAGTTGTTGTTGGTAGCGTTCCCCAGTGATGGTTTCGTTAGGTTTTAGCAGCTCATAGTACACGACACCTTTCTGATCCCACCAAATACACAGCATAAGCTTGGCGTCATGAATATTCGGCTTGGCCCTCGATGTTGATGCATGGCCGGGTGGTCCCCACGATTTTTTTCGCTTAGGATTATCGTAATGGATCCACTTTTCATCGCCAGTGACAATACGATGCAAAAAACTCTTCCTTTTATGCCGTTGAAGCAGTTGTTCGCACATGCAAAATCGCCGTTCAACGTCTCTCGGCTTCAACTGGTACGGCACCAAATTTCCTTGCTTTTGAATCATTCCCATGGCCTTCAAACGTTTGCCGACCGTTGATAAGTCGACTCCCAATGATTCTGACAATTCTTGAAGAGTTTGACACGGGTCTTCATCGAGCAAAGCCTCCAATTCCTCATCTTCAAACTTTTTCGGCTGGCCCGGACGCTCTTTGTCTTCCGTATCAAAATCACCACTTCTAAACCGACGGAACCAGTACTCACAAGTAGAAATCGATGGAGCATAGTCCCCGTAAGCCTCAGTAAGCGTGCGTTGTGCTTCAACGGCTTTTTTCTTCAAATGGAAGCACAAAAGTAAACCTTCCCGCAAATTGCGTCTTGTTGGAACGAAAGTCGACATGTTCACAGAGAAAAAAATATATGTTGTTTACACTTCAGTGGAATGACACATACTGAAAAATGAAGCTTACACAATGTGCTTTGAAATGAATATAGTCACAGGTGTGCCCGACGCGATCTATTGATAGTTACGCCATCTCTTAGAAAACCTTTAAAACTAATTCCAACCCCCAATATAAAAGAAGATCTAAGAAGGGAGGAGAGGCATAAACGTTCAAACCTTTGGAAAAGCCTCCCAAAGCTAAGACAATCCAAATTGCTCCTCAGAGATTTTAACACTCGGAGAGCAAAATTGTGCATAAGCTTAGGCAAACCGAATCTTAGGATTCTAACGGGGTTCCTTACAGGACACTGTAAACTCAAATACCACCTGATGAAATTGGGCATAAAGACCGATAGTAACTGCCGTTTCTGTGAAGAAGCAGAGGAGACTCCAATACACCTACTTACAAACTGCGACGCCGTGGCTCGCAGACGTAAACTAGCACTGGGGAATTATGAGCTGAGTCTAGAGCAGGTTTCATACCTTGAACCTAAGAATATTCTCAAATTCATTAGAGAAATAGGGCTGGATGAAATTCTGTAATCCGCACACCCAGCGGAGCTTTGAGAAGGAGGTACAATAGATCTCATTTAGGTCGCACTACGCATCTCCACCACACAACATTAACATTAACATTAATATAAAATGCATGGAAAAGCTATGTATTTTCTGAGCTGGCTATTTTTTAAATTTAAAACTGACTTTAAGTTTTTATTGGTACTGTTTTTGCTTAATGTTCAACATTTTCGAAAATGTTGTACATTAAAATCCCTTTTTGGTAAGGCTAATTATATTCTACAAAGCTGTTTGTTCTTTTCAGCCTAAGAACGACTTTGTGAATAATACAAATGACAGTTTGTATTGTACAAAGAAAAATTTGTGTATTTTACAAACGCATTCGTTTCATCTACAAACGATACGAACAAATATACGAACGCCGAGGCCACCGCTTTGTATATTATCAAGCAATGTTTGTTCAGTTCACAAATTTATACATTATAGATTTTTACAAACTAGCGTTTGTAGAAGGTACAAAGTAACGAATTCAAAAATTTTTTCATGCGGCCAACACTACAAACGTTTGTACTATGTACAAAACATTTGTACATTCTACGAATAGCCTCTGTTTGTATTTCAACAAAGGTTTTATTCGTAATTTTATCCTAAATTTTTTTGGGTGTCGGAATTCGGCATTCAACCACAATTTACACGTGCCGTTTCACTCATAACATTTTATGGGCGTCAAACAAGGGGGTGTGGTAGTAACGCGCCGGGTTTCAGCTAGTTGAAAAGTGTGTAAAATTTACACAAATAACCGATTAAGGTTAAAAAACATCAATAATGGCCGCATTCAGCGCAGACAACAGATGGCAACTGTTGTGTAAAAATTCGCTGAATGGTAAAATTTTGGTAGCGCTCACTAAAACTGATCATTTAGCAGACGCCATTTAATAGAGCGAAAGAATTCTATGCTACATGAACACAACTGTTTAGTTAACTGTCAGATGCTGCTACGGACGCTTTTAAATTAAAAAAACATAAAAAGAACGAAGCATATTTAAGTGAGAAACCTTTGCAATTGAATTAAATTTAAATAAAATTATGTATAATTAAATTAAATCTAATTTCTGATGTGTAGAGTAGCAACACATTCGACAAAAAACTTCGCTTACTAAGGTAGCGCTACCATTACAGTTCACAACAATTGTCTGCGCTGAATGCGGCCATTGATAATGGCAAGTCTTGTCGCCATCATTACAGCATTGATGATGTATGCAATGTATGTATACTATGCATACGTTTGATGTTTTGTATGCATGCCAGCATAAATGCAAGCTCATTTCCAGTTTACCGGTGATGTCATACATAAGTTTGTATGCTGCGAGCCCGCACAATAACTAATACTGTATGCATTGGGAATGAGTAGAACTCCATGCCCCAGTTTTTGGGGCAAGTTGTTACAGATGACTTGAGGCTTGTAGTAGTAACACTAAAGAAATGCATTTATTCGAAATTTTTAAGGCTTTTATTTATTTTGTCTAATGAATGAACATATTATGTAATCATTAAACTTATTTATTGATAGCTAAGCTACTTTGTTTAAAAATTAATATAAAGTTAGAATAAAAATCTTGGCAAACAAGATGTAACAACAAAAAATTACTTTTATACAAACTTTCCATGTTTATCTTTACAAAAACTACTATCAATACGAACGAAACCATAAAATAAGACAATAAATTAAGTTGTAATAACATTTTATTTAGTGTTACAACTTACATGTTACAACTTACCCCATATTTTTATTACAGCTAGCCCCATGAAATAATTTCGAACATTTTTAATTTTTAGCTAAAAGGTATAGTTGTTAAAAAAAGAAATAAGACCATCAATTTAAATCTCAATATTTAAACGAAATAAATAAAATAACTTTCTTTTTCAACTTTATCAATTTAAGTACTTCTAAATTAAATACTAAAAAAAAAAAATTTCTACGTATTAACAAAAAATATGAAGCTTACATGTTCACGCAATAGAACCGGTTAATATAATATCATTTACTGAGTATGTTAATAAAACTACTGCGTAATCGGCCTCTCACAACTTACCCCTGTAACAACTAGCCCCTAGCCCTCCCCCTACTCGTGCATTGAATCCTACACTTCAAATAAACAGACTGGGGAAAGAATAATAAGGGAGAGAGAATTTCGAATTTTCGAAGTCAGCTGTTTTGCTTCATGACTTTTTTTATTGTCAAATTCAAATTATTTTAAGCAAACTCAAACAAACATGAAGAGAAGCTTTATCTTAGAATGTTGAAAACTTTATCTTTTGTTTATCCAAAACTATTTATCCTATCGAAAATTGGTTGAAAAATTGCTGAGTTGTTGAATATATAATACGTCAAGTACCTAAAAACCAGGTTTTTAACAGTAAAATTATATTTTGGGCGTGTATTAACAATATCAAATATGGTGTCGTATTGTACTCGACCAGATCAACAACCTAGACTTTGTCACTGGCGAAGCACATTTTCACTGTAGCACCGTGTTATCAAGTAAAATTATTTTAATTACCTGAATTGTTGCAGCTGGACCACAATTTATACCAGCCATTAGAAAGTCATCGGGATCACTTTCATAGGGTGGCTCATCGTACCAATGGCCTTGATGATGTAAGCCGCCCACTGCATAAGCCGGACCACGCAGAGCATCGTCATACATATAAGTATCATCTGAAAAATGTCGGAGCAACAGTTATTAACAAATAAGCATAATGCATTTTCATTTAACTAGCAAATAAAAAATAAAAGCAATTTCTTGTGCATTCTAGCAAAAGTTTCGTATGACAAGAATTGATCCTTGCATTTTAAGAAAACCTTTCAAATATACAAAACTTAAAAAACTTGCATACGAGTTGTGACGTTGCAATATAAAATGTTGCTGCTGTTACAAGTTTTGTAAAA
>OY986435.1:155049893-155374893 GCA_963920525.1 Dichetophora obliterata | reverse complement strand
TAATATTCGGCCGTAAATGAAACCGAAACTGGTTATTAATATGAAAATTTAAGTTTTTACAAATGATTGTTTTTACTAAAAGAAAACAAAAGTACTACTAGTACAAAACAACTATTATTTGAATATTGAAGTTTATAATAATAATTTGAAGTTTTCTATAATAATAAATGAGATCATATTTTATTTTATTTTTATTACACACTTCCCTACACACTCAAAAAAGTATGCACCTACAATATACATTTTTTTAGAACTACAAAGCAAGGTATTTCTGTTTTTCTTAAAGGTTTAGTATTATAAAAATAGAAATATGTATTTCGTTTGCTTTTCCTTTCGTTCGGAAGTTTAATTCTCAATTTTTGGTTTAAGTATCTATAAAACTAATTGTAATTGCAATAGAGATGATAATATCGAAAATGATAGTATCGAACGCGTAAAATTAACCAAAATGTTTTGCGTTAACAAGAAAAATTAAATTATAGACGAATTCATAATTTTTGTTTTGTAAAATGCGTTGTAAATATTTTTATTAAACCAAACTTATACATTTGAATTAAATTACTGATTCAAGAAATTTTGGTATAAGTCAAGAATAGCGACAACTCTCTTTTTTTAAAATTTGTTTGTTGGATTATACGGATTTTAACCTACTAAATCTAAATCCAAATTTCAGGCCGCTGGCAATTGGTTTAGAAGTTATAGGCCTCCAAAAGAAGTAGAGGCCAAAATTCATATAATCTGCAAAAAAAAAAAATTCAAAATTATAGTTGTCGCTATTCTTAAAATGTTCCGAAATTTTTACCAAAAGTTCGGCCCTTTTTAGCAGTTTCGGCTAGTTTCGGCTATTCGGCCTCAATATGGTCAAATAACCGAAACTAGCCGAAACTGCCAAAAAGGGCTGAAACTGGCCGTAACCGAAACCGAAACCGAATATTCGGTCGGACACTAGATGTAAGTTCTTCTTCTAATTGCATAAAAATAGAGTTCATTAAAATTTGCGTATCCTGAGTTTTTATCTAACGCTTGTTTCATCTTTCTACATACTCTTTCGTCAGTTTCACCACACACAGAGCTTTTTTTTTCATCGAGGTCTATAAACAAAGCTACTCCTTTTTCGAGAAATTATGTTTTTAATCGACATCAAAAAGGAGGAGGTTCTCAAGTTGGTTGGTTGCTAGGTTTTTTTTTAAATGTATGTACATCGATAACTCCTAAAGTACTCGTCCGATTGCCGCAATTTGTTCTCAACGGATAGAGACATAAGTTACGGAGGTGCCCGTTTAAAAAAGTGGGCGGTATAAGACAAATGGGCATGGCAATATTAGAAAAACTCTGTCTATCGAATAGTATTGACACTAGGGTACTGGAATTGGGTACAAGGGTAAGGACAATTATTAAAAATTTCGGTAGATAAAGTGAGCGTTATTGGACAAAAGGGCGTGGCAATTTTAGAAAGAAACTCTATTTCAAATAATAATGACAGTAGCGTAATGAAATTCGTTGCAAGAACGGTTTGAATTATTACAAAAAACTATGAAGAAAGTGGGCGGTAATAGACAAAGGGGCGTATTTTTTTAGAAAAGCACTGTATTTCAGTTGATATTGACACTAGAGTACTGAGATTAAGTACAAGGGTGGGCACAATTATTACAAATTGTGGTCCGAAAAATGGGCGTTTTTCGAAAAGGTCTTGGAAATATTATAAAAAACTTTTACTCGAATATTGAGAAAAGGATACTGAAATTTAGTACAGGGGTAGGTACTATTATTACAAATTACGGTCAAGAAAATGGGCGTCATTTACAAAATGGAGTGGAAATCAGGCGCCGCCAATAACGATTATCGCTATCAATTAAGCATTTATAACAGTTATTTCTTGGTCATTATTTTTTTCTATCAGCAATAAAAGTTATTTCTTGGTCGTTATTTTTCTTAATCAGAAATAAAAGTTATTTCGTGGTCGTTATTTATTTCAATCAGAAATAAAGTTTATTTTGTGGTCGTTACTTTTTTCAAACAGAAATAAAGTTTTTTCGTGGTCGTGATTTTTCGATCAGAAATAAAAGTTATTTTTGACCGTTATTTTTTTCGATCAGTTATTTTTTATCGATTTATTTCGAACAGAAGAGAAAAGTTATTTTTTATCGATTTTTTTGATCAGAAATAAAAGTTATTTTTTATCGATTTGTTTTGAACAAAAGAAAAAAGTTTTTTATCGATTTATTTCGAAAAGAAGAAAACAATTATTTTTTGACTGAAATAATTTCCATTAGAGAAAATATGTTTAAATTTTATAAAATGAGAGTGCTGAAAACTTATCTTACAAAAGTGATCAAGAAGTATCAGAGTGACAAAAACTTAAAAATTTGAACGAAATTTTGAATTTTATAAGTATAATAAATACTCGTCTTATACAAAATTTAATTTGATTTTTTGTTTTCCGATTTTCGGTCCTGAATTACAGTTTAAATTTTTTTCTAGTTCAATAATATAAAAAACTTATAAAAAGTTGCACTTTTTTGAAGGAACAAATTCGTAACAAAGTACATATATTACAGTTTAAATACAAAAAACTAAAAAAGATTTTTCAACAAAACAATTTTGAATGTGCAGCAGTGATCCAGATTTAATAAGTTTTAAAAGAAAAATCATATATCGTTGGGGTTTTCTCACGTTTTTTCCCTTACACATAAAATAGCTACGGTGCTTGGTTTGTTTTGACAGCAGTTTGAATTTTTCTTTGTTTTTAGTTCCTTTGTTCCCTAATAAGACAATCAGTTTCAATTGCTTTGTTTCGTTGCAACTGTTGCATTGTTATTTTGCCAATAGAGATTATGTTATAAGAAGAGTTGAGTTGAAAAAAAAGAGAAAAGCCATGATTCTAATCGAAAAAAATCGATCAAAAAATAACTTTTCTTTCTGATTGGCAAAAATAACGGTGAAAAAATATCTTTTATTTCTGATCGAAAGAATAATGCCTACGAAATAACTTTTATTTCTGATTGAAAAAAATATCGACCACGAAATAACTGCTATTTCTGATTGAAAAAAATAACGACCACGAAATAACTTTTATTTCTGATTGAAAAAAATAAGGACCACAAAGTAACTTTTATTTCTGATCGAAAAAATATCGATAGAAAAATAATTAGTTTGAAGTGATTTTTATCTTAAAATCATGAAAAATAATTATATAAAAAATGGAATCTCTAGTTCCCTAGCGTCAAATTACTGTGTTTAAAGAATAATGCAACAACTTTTTATACATGATCTTTTGATCTAAAATTTAAAAAATAATCGTTATTTTCGGTCACTGGTATTATTTTCGGAAGTATTAGAAAAACACTACCTCGTGTATACATATTTTATTAAATAGTTTAATAAATTTTTGTCTTACATTTTAAGTTATATTTACCTTCAATTGATGAAGTTAAACAAAATTAAATTCAATCCAAATACTCTTAATACAGCATAGTTGTTATTCAAAATGATATTATTTTGTACTATTAGAGAAAATAGTTCTAAGTGTACTAATGTATAGCTTTAATAATAATTAATAAAAAAAAATAAATTAAAAACTTGATTTCCAATTCTCAAACGAAAAAATTCTTTTAAAATTATACTAAATGACCTAAAAACCAGAAAAATGCTTTAAAAATTAAAAATGTCCAAAGATGATAATAGAATAACATAAAATTAGCTGAAAATGACCAAAAAATGCCGTAAATCTAGTATTACCTGAAAAACCTGATCAATAAGAAGGCAATGAAAAATGACAAAAAAATTACCTAAAAATTTTTCATATTTGGAATTTAGGAAACATAAATGGACGTTCTAAATAACCAGGATATGTCTTAGAAGCAGCAGATAAAAGATGACATGTTATCGAAATCATATCCCTGGTTATGACATTTTACAATAGCGAAGATGATAATACAGCAGTTATGATGTTAATTATAGTGAAAGATAACATCAACAAAAATTTCTTTGTGGAATCATGGAAATGTTGTGATCAAAAACTGTTTTTAAGTTAAGGGAGGTTTTAGGCAAACAATTTTTGAAAATTGATTTTTTTACAGCTTTTCAAGGATATGTAAACACATTTTTAAATCAAAACAGATTCTACAGCACTTAGGCCCCGGTGCTCTAGAGTTCCTTTAACTAACCAGGGTAACTTAAAACACGTTTTTCTCGAAACATACTTTTTGAAACATTCAAAAAACTAATCGAAAGATTTTAATTTTTTTATTTAATGTATTTGTAATGAACTTCTACACATCTTTTAACAAAATCAGCGTCTTTGGAAAACTTTTCTAGTTTTGAATAATAATCCACGCTTCATTATTTTCTAATTTTCACATTTTTTGGATCCATTTTGGAAAAAGATGTGCGTTCGAGGGTCTGTTTTCGAATGCATTTATGTTTTTTTCAGACGAATCCTATTTTCACTTTTTTTTAAGGACACTGTTAAGACAAATCACATCATTTTATAAATTTACACTACCATTAAACTTTAATTTTAATTCATAATTAAAAAAATTTATTATATATTAATTAATTAATATTTATTTCACTGGAATTATACAACTATACTATTTAACTAATATTTACTACATTCATTATTGCTTGAATTATAAGTTACTACTTAACTACACGGTTAGAAATCTTGGACTAAATTTTAGTCCCACTGAAATATTACTGCATGTTTTTAAACCTTGCGGTTTCAAATTGAAACTTTTCAAATACTTACTCATATTTAAAACTTTTCTGTACCAGAATTGAAACCAAAAGAAATATTACAGCATCAATTTTAGCTTTTTGGTTTAAATTTTAAATTTTCAGTTTCAATTCAAGTACAACTCTGTATTACTTTTTGTTTTTAATACAAATAATACTAAATTATAGTACATGTGGATACTAAGTTTGGAGTAAGACCCGTAAAAAGCTGGCCTGGCAATGCTGTGACTCAATATTAGGCGACTCGGTTCATATGTTTGTTTATCGCGCTTTTTACGTATAAGTCAATAGATCTGTGGTTAGAGTAGTGAATTTACAAACTCAATGTCGTGTGATCCAATCTCGCATTGATTGTTACTTTTTTTTTAAATATTTGAATCCAACCTTGTACTAAATTTGAAACCAAAGCTGTATTAAAACCATATTTTAGTATTTGTAAATACTAGATTTGAAACTAAAGCTGGTGTAGATTTATATGTAGTACAGAAAAGTTTCAATTTTAGTACAAGATTTCTAACCGTGTACTATCTACCTTCAATAATGATATCTACCTTGAATTATTAACTTAATACTCAACTGCAATGTTTTACTACCTTAATACTAATGTTTTACTATTTTTTTTTCAAACTATATTTTGCATATACAAATATACAGTTGTAAAACTAATGAATTGGATAGAATCAATTTAGGCTCCTTCTGTGCTTGTTGCAGTTCTTTAAGCTGCATAAAATTAAAAATTATTTCTAATTTGATTTTGGTCCATTTGAAACTTAAAGTATTCTAATTTTATTTACTACAGTGCAGTATGCAGTAACGCAGTAAATAATTGTAACTAAGCATCTACAAATAAATTTCGAATAAAATTGACGCTCAACTGATATATCAAGTTTTTTATTTAAATTCGTACACGGTTAGAAATCTTGTTCTAAAATTGAAACTTTTCTGTACTACATATAAGTCTACACCAGCTTTGGTTTCAAATCAAGTATTTACAAAATACTTAAAAATAGTTTTAATACAGCTTTGGTTTCAAATTTAGTATAAGCTTGGATTTTAATATTTAAAAAAAAAAAATAACGAACAACGCGAGATTCGATCACACTGTTTGTAAACTCACTACTCTAACCACAGAGCTATTGGCTTATACGCAGAAGCGCAATAAACAAACATATGAACCGAGTCGCCTAATATTGAGTCGCAGCATTGCCAGGCCAACTTTTTGCGGGTCTTAATCCAAATTTAGTATCCACATGTACTAGAATTTAGTATTATTTGTATTAAAAATAAAAAGTAATATAGAGTTGTACTTAAATTGAAACCAAAAAGACTAAAATTGAAACCAAAAAGCTAAAATTAAACCAAAAAGCTAAAATTGATGCTGTAATATTTCTTTTGGTTTCAATTCTAGTACAGAAAAGTTTTAAATATGAGTAAGTATTTGAAAAGTTTCATTTTGAAACCGCAAGGTTTAAAAACATGCAGTAATATTTTAGTGGGACTAAAATTAATCCAAGATTTCTAACCGTGTAGCCAACGTTCTATATAGTAAAAAGAAAAGTTCAATCGCTTGGTAAAAATTCAGAGTTTTCAGACATTAACTTCAGCGCCATCTTTATTTATAAAACATGTATGTTAAAAAATACATTTTCTTACTTATGATGATGATGTAAAATTCACATGCAAATGAAATTTTTTGTTCCAAAAGGGTGATCCAATACAAGGTCCTTTTTTTCAACTGGGTTGTTTTGACAGCTGTTAAGTGCCATATAGCTTATCCATAGGACTTTTATGTTCAGTATTCACTACAATTAGAATTTCAATCATGAATAGATTTTCTCCTGAACAACGCTTATTGATTGCGGAAACTTACTACCAAAATCAGTCATCAATAAGAGAATGTTATAGAGTTCTTCAACATCATTTTGGTCGTTATAAGCGTCCAAACCATGAAACCAAAATATTGAACATTCATCATTAAACTAGAGTGCATAGAGCCCGTAATTTTGAGAATATTGCTGCAGTAGCAGAGAGTGTTCGTGAAAGTCGGAACAATCGATTCGTCGCCGATCTCGAATTTTGTCGAAATTTCAAAATTGGACCAACAGAATGGACTATTTCAGAGCTAGTCGTGTGGGCAGCATTTGAACAAAATAATTTTTAAACATTGAGTAATAGGAACCGAACTATCATTCCAAATAAAAATTTGCATCAATACATTGATTTTAATGTATTTTATTTAAAAAACAAAGTAGGTAGCTCTTATTGGATCAGCCTTTACTTTTTTTAGAAAACCATCTTCTAAAATATGCCTTAATTTTAACCACTTTTGCCTTAAACCTCCCTTAAACTATTTTTTTTAATTCGAGGGTGATTAAATTAACTATTTAACATAATTTATTATTTTTAATGAAATTCCCCAAGGAATATAAGAAGGAAACAGATAAGCGAAAAGATTGCAACTGCTTTGTTAAAGGTCTCAAGGGAAAAATTCAATTAGTTAAGAATAAAAAGTAAATTGAAAGTACACATTCAAAACCTTAGACTAATGTTTTATCCAATCGTTGGAATCATGAATTTTTTAAAGCTTGATTTATTAGAATTTAAGATTTTTAAAATATTAGAAAACTTTTTACAGTTCGGTGAACCTAAATATATCGTTCGGCTAATCCATAAACTTAAAACCTAAACGCAGTGTGTTTAAATGCGACAGGTTATGCTCTTTTTTATTTTGTGAAAATTATTATTTTTATTATTTTTAATTTTATTTATTTTTTTAATTTTCATAATTAAATTTTGACCATCTCATGATTTTACAAGGTCATAATTTTATGAGTTTTAGGGCAAGTAATTTATGAAAGAAAGCAACAACAACAACTTAGACAGACAACCTGTTTCGGAAATACCTACATTTCCCCTTTAGTAGTCTTGAGTGATTCAGCTGTGACCAACCCACAGTTTACATTCCATATGATTCGACATATGTATGTGTTATTTAACTAATCTGAAACATCCCAGTAGTCTCGGGCATAATCAAAGAATTGTTCTTTGGTGATTTCTTAAAGAAACTTGCTGCATAAGCCAAACTTTCAGAATATTCTTAAGCGTGTCTGTCTTGTATTCGTTAATAACATACTTGAAGAATATTCTTTAACTCATCAATAAAGTGTTTGTCAACAATAAAGAAACAAAAAGAACAAAGCAACAAAGGAAACAGAGCTCACTATAACCCTTCTCTCTTGTATTTCTTGTTGAAAATTCCTTAACGCATCTGTCTTGTGTTCGTCAACAAAAAAAAAAAAAAAAAAAGAAACAAAGTAACGAATCAGAAACACGTGTTATTGTACGCGGTTGAACAAAACCAAAATGCAACGAAACTTTCTTGTCGGCCTTTGTGGTCAGTGAAGAGCGCGCTAGACTATCAACTCAGGCGTCCCCGGTTCGAGTCCGGCTTCGGACAAGGTTTTTTACGCTTTCTTTACTACATTTAAGAATTATTGAAACAAAAAATTCACAACCGAATTGTGTCTCGGGTTATAAGGAATTGAATTTATATTTTTAAAAACTTTCGGTTTTCAGTTCATAAGCAAAATTTCAGTAACTTTCTCAAAATTTTCATGAACGAAGTTTCCTAAACATTTCGGTCTTCATTTCATTAACGAAATTTCATTAACTTTCTCTGTCTTTTCACTTACGAAACTTATACAACGTTCTGCATTGCGTTTTGTACGAATTTGGAACATTTATATGAAATTTTCGTCAATGAATCGGAAAAATCACGCTAGATTCTTTTACGATTTCTTTAAGATGGGAACTACTGAGATATGGCGCTGAAAAATAAGTGGATCTGATTATAAATTACTTGACCAAAACCTCATAAAATTGTAAGCTTGTCTTTTTTAAATATTGTGTTAATTGTATTAAATTTCTATTTTTTTTAAGTGAAAACATCTTTAGGCGTTTTAATGGTTTCGCGAGAAGGTTACAAGCTTTTTACTTCGCTCTTTAAAACAGCTGTTCGAAAATAATTTAGATTTATGTGATGTTCAAAACACTATTCAAAACATGCATTCCCAACATACATTACCTGTACAAACAATAATAGTTAAGAAAATGGAAAAATTGTTTTCTATAAAAGACGTCTAGATCCAAAAAATGCCAAGCCTATTTTTGAAGTGAAAACTTCTTTACGCGCATTTAGTGATTTTTGGTAGAGGAACATTTTTGCTTTCACGTCACCCACAAATTAAGTAAAATGGCGCATTTAAGACGGTTTTAGTCATATTAGTTTAAAATTTGGTAATTTTTTTCCATGTGGTTACTGTCAAAAACTGTACTAAAAATGGGCGTGGACAGACTACATTAACACAAACTTTTCATTAATCATTATAATGCTTAGTTTTCACTATGTCATTTTCAGTTGTCAGTTGTTGTCAATCAAATTGAAAATAACAACATGTTGTCATTTTTTCTAACTTTGGCAATCTTGAAAAAATAAAAACAAATAAATTATTAAATGGAGCTATGCAGAAAATGTTCTAGAGTTTTATTAAGGTGATATTTCAGGTGACAAACATTTGTGTCGTCATAAAAATGACATAGTGAAAACCAAGCATAACTCTTGAGTTGTACATGATTTGATACCGGGTTATTACTAAAAATCTGCACTAAATTGAATTGCTTGCAGTTTTGACACGAAGGCATTGCGTAAATAAATGTGTTGTGCCTTATCTTTTTATTATATGACTCATGGCAGCGCACTCCTTAAAATGACTTCACAGCAGCAACATCTCCGCAAGCGTATTGTACTTTTGTATCAGCAGCATTTGGAGAAGGAAATAAGTTCACATGCGAACATTTCATTGCTTAGAGCATGTCAAAAAGGATGATATATTCTATCCAGAGTACCTTAAAAATAGAAAGAAAACCTGGTTCCAGAAGAAAACCGGTTATTATGACTAAAAAATATATTTAAATGCTTAAGACCGATTTCAATAACAAAGATGCCATAAATCAAAACAAAGCCGCTCTAAAATTCAAATGTTCGCATATATGTTCGCAGCAAAACATTAAAATCACTAAATATTAAGTAAGAAAAAACCAGCGGTTTTCTCTAGAGTACACTGAAGAGCAAATTCAGTTAGTAAAATCTCAATGTCGGTGGATGGTCAAAAATTACAATGAAAAATCCATCATTTTGTATGACGAGAGTTATTTCACAAATGCCAAGAAACGATATATTTTACACAAATGGTGACTTTATATGATTTAAATACAAATTCTAAATGTTTGATAGTTTAAATCATACTCGATATTAAATACAAATTCTAGTTTTTGATAGTTTAAAATCGTTTATTGAGCTTAAGGTCAAAGTTAGAACAATTAATTGTTCTAACGAATCTTTCCAAAGAAACAACAACAACAACAACAAAGTTTTCAATATGAAAAGGAAAAAATCACTAGCTGATTTTATTGCAATTTCGGCCGGGCTAAAGGCTTCATCAGAAATCTTTGTGATACCCGTGCAAGCGCGCACTAACGCACTGCACCACAGGGGCGATGAGATTTGAAGTGTCAATTTCTCAGTTTTTCTCAGTTTCATAATTTCACATTAGTTGTTGAATCTCAGTGCAGATTTTTAATTATAACCCGTTAGTTGAATTTGGTATGTAGATGCTATGGCTCCAAGTGGCAGTCACTATATAAGTAAATGTTGCCATGCTCCTTTTAACGGCTTTTTACCAACAACACTGTTTGTTTGTTCATCCATTATGCGCTGCAATAGCGTTCATCCGAAGAAAATAGACCCGATTGAAAAATAGAGGCGTAGTAAAAATTTGGTGAAGATATTTACTAAAACGAAGTTGCTCCCTCTATACACTTTTTATGTCAACAATATTCAATTAAAATGTAATAATATGGTTTGGTGTAGTTGCAGAAAAATAGTTACAGAAATAATCAAAGGAGGAGAAGGTGAAAATAAAGAAAAACTTTTTTCGCGATTAGCATGAAAATTTGAAATTGGTAGTAAAGCGGTTATACTAGAATTTATATTTATTTATCTTTTAATAAATACATTTATTTTATTTTTGCTATATTTGCCCCTTATAGCTATTTTTTTTATTATTATTTTTAAAATTTGACGTTCTATTCTTAAACGGTTTCGATGTCGTACAGGATTTATAATTGAGTCCAAATTTTTTGAGCGTGTTTGAATAAATCATAATCATTCACTTGAAAAAAAATGCTTATTTGAATCAATTCAGAAAAAAATCCTTGTGAAAATTATTTATAAGCCACGGACTACAAATAACCATTGAGATACTTGCAATTACTTTCAACGACCACGAAAATGTCACACAGTGTATGGTTCAAGACTTTTTAATTGGAAAAAATAGTTATATCTGAATATTAAATTTTTTTCTTAAGAGACCACCTACCAACAATGTTTCATAAATAGATCTTGATATTTTTCGGCCTTTTGTCGTATGTTGCTATTATAAATTGGGCTATGACAAGCCACATGGCTTGCAATTCATAGATCTTCATATTTTTTTTATGAGTGTGGGTGAAATTGTTCGGGTTAAAAAAAACTGACAAAGCGTTTAGAAAAAACGTAAACTACGGAAAATTTAACAAATTTCTTAGAAGGAAAGCATAAGTCTAATCAGGACTTAGTTCGCGTATTTCAATATGAAGATTTGTACGCTAAGAGAAAAAACGAATATTAAACCAATTTACGCCCATGCATAAATTGAATTTAAATATTTACGTGAATAAATCAGGGACAGAAAATAACAATTATTTATAAAAATTTAATTACAAAATTAATAATTTCCAAGTGTCAGAGCACATTTTGGATTACTTCAATATGCTGCTTAATGCATGTTCTATCGAAATAAGAAGTGATTTTCTTTTTTTGAGCTTTACCAATAAAAATGTAATTTTATTTTTATACATATACTGATTTTTATATCAATCCTCAAAAAATAAAAGTTATTTCTTGATTTTTATTTGTTTTGTTCAAGATTAAAAACTATTTTTGAATTTTCTTATTTTACTCAAGAATATTTTTTTGTTTGTTAATTTTTATTTTTTCGCTCAGAAATAAAAGAAAGTTCTCAATTTTTATTCTAAAAATAAGAATTATTTGTTGAGTTTTATTTTTTTCACTCAAAAATAAAAACCATTTGTCGATTTTTATTTTGTTTACTTAGGGCCATTTTGTTCACAAAGGGCATAAATATGATTTAATTCGGGGATAACTATCTCTAGATTCATTTTATACCAAGCGTAAAAATCGGGAGATAAAGAAGTGGTTTTGTTCACATTTTATCCCGGATTTATGCTTAGAGTATAAATTCGCTCTCAGTTTTGGGATTTTTGGTTTATTTTTGCGCATTTGGTGGCTGGAGTGAACACTAGGTAAAAATGGATCGCTGATTTTGCATCTGATGTCAGAATTTCAAAATTCTAAAATTTTTCTACACATAGGGTTGCCAAATTAACATTTTTTAAGAATTTTAAGCATGAAGAAACAGTACTGGGCGTTACTTCTTTCGAATCTGGTGTCAGAATTTTAAAATTCAAGATGGCGGATAGGGTTGCGACCTTATTTTTTTATTTTTACGAATTCGGGGCTGGCGCGAACTAAAGGGTAAAAATGAGTCGCTGAATCCGAATCCGTTGTCAGAATTTCAAAATTCGAAACTTTTTCTAAAATAGGGCTGCCACCTACAAATATTTTATTTGAAGAATTTTAAACATGAGAAAACAGTATTGGGGGTCGCTGATTTCGAATCTGAAGTCGGAATTTAAAAAATTCAAGATGATGGATAGCGTTGCCACCTTAATTTTTTTAATTTTTACGAATTCGGGGCTGGCGCAAACTAAAAGGTAAGAATGGGTCAATGAATCCAAATCAGTTGTCAGAATTTCAAAATTATAAAATTATACGAATATAAAATATTTAAAACACGTTTTATAGCTAAATCAGTATAATTTATTTTATTATTGGTCACTACTTTATTGTTATACACAATAAATTTTTTATTTTGCTTTAATAACATTAACTTATTAAACATAATTTTGAAAAATATCATTAGCTGCCAAATAGTGACTCTAAGACACTACAACGACGGTGTAAGGTGTTAGCTTGTGCTCGAGTAAAAAATGTTTTGCATATTTTTTATTCATGTCGAAACATGATCTGTCAAGGCAGAATATTTGCATTGATGATTTGGAAGTAAATAAAATCATTTTCGTTTTGCACAGGTACAAGTACACAGGTTATACAATAATTGTTATCTGAACAATATTCAGTAGTTATAAAATTATTATTTTTACTAGCAGCATATCTGGAGCTAGAAGAACAAGACATCTTACGGATGCAGAAATTAGATACGCTATGGAAGAGGAAGATAATGAAAGTTAATTGGAAAACACTGCTGAAGATTGTGATGAGTCTTACATTTCAGATAGTGAAATAGATGTTTTGGAAACTGAATCCAATTCATCAGAGGATGATAAGCACCAAATCTGCTGAAAAAAGTCAAGGTGGACACAATAATGATGAAACATAATGGAAAAATATGTCGCATGCTAGATGTCGCGTGCTCGATTATACTTAAGCTTAAAAAAAATAACTATGGTAACCATTTCAACATGGCAGCTATCATTAGAAGGATACATTAATCCATTTATGTTTAAAGATAATTGCTTTGAAATTTGATGCTACGTTTCGCAGATTTCTGAATTTTTCTAGATGCAGTTAAAAACGAGTTCCATTTTTTCTCGCAAGCTAGATCGCATGTTTATTGCTTATATATTGAAAACCTTCGGAACCTACATTTTGTACATATTGCTACGAAAATGCTATCGAAAAATAAAAACAAAAAATTTTTTTTCTTAATTTTCTTTATTTTTTGCACCTCAAAGGCGGTCGCGTGCTTGATCGTGGAAATGCCCATATACAAAATACTTTAACCAAAATGTAACCAAAAACATTGCAGTAACATCGCATTGACGTTGAAGACTACAATATCATAAAAACTCAGTATGTGCAGAGTTTGTGCGCTGTTCTTACATTTTTACTTTTTAATTTTAAGCAGTAAATTTTACAAAAACTATTTAATATTTTGTTGTTGTTATATTTGGTTTGTCTTCTGCCAAGGTACAACAACCTTTTGCATAATTACAGAAGATTAAACAAAGGCTGCAAATTGCGCACAAATACACACATACAAATAAAGCGCCCAGTAAAAAATAGGATCATCCAAAGATTAATCTTGGATCGCTCCTTTGCGAGTAATGGATTACTCCACAAACCTCCGAGCCTTATGCATTTTGTACTCCTTTTTAACATTGCATGTCATTACGGGCGAGCACTTATTTTGAGCTCCGAACGGAGAACAAAAGGAGTATACCTTTAAGCCTCTGAAAAGATGGCAGAGGGAGTAATCTTTTTTAACTCCATAAGGAACACAAAAGGAGTAATCCATTTTAACTCCATAAGGAACACAAAAGGAGTAATCCATTTTAACTCCATAAGGAACACAAAAGGAGTAATCCATTTTACTCTAGAAGGAACAACTAATGAAAATTAGGTATTTTATAAAAACGAATAAAAGTATTCTATTTATTTCTTTGAAGTTTTTAAGGCCACGTTATAATTAAATTTAAATGAAAATAAATAAAATGAAATAAACTTAAATGTAAATGAATTCAATGAAATTAAATGGAATGAAATGAAATTAAATGGAATGAAATGAAATTAATTTAAATTAAATTTAATTAAATAAATTAAATTAAGTAAATAATGACTCATTTTTAACTTAAATATTCAAGAAGAATGCGGATTCGGGGCGGATTTTAAGCAATAAGTCTTTCGGTAAAAAGTAGCCTTGCATTTTCGAAAGGCCAGTTTAACACATTTTTCAAAATCCCCATATGTTGTAAAGTCTTCTTTTATTGATTCTGCAACAAAATTAAAAGAAAGATAGCATTGAGTTTAATATTTAAAATATGGTATTAAAAATGAAGCAATTACCGAAAAAGAAAAAGTTAAACAATTTATATTTGTTTAAAGCTATTTTGTTCTTCGTACCATCCCAATTAACTTTGAGCAAAATGTTGTCGCCAAAAATTATAGGTATTGCTTTTTCAAGTTTCATTTTGCAAAACCGGGATTTCATATAAGAAATCTGTAAAAAATTAATATAAAAAAAACAACTTTGAGCACCTGCTTACTGCATTTGAAATGAGACAGTGTTACCACTTCTGAATCAGGCTTGGTTTCAATCAGGTGCTCTGCCGAATTTAATTCCTGTATAGAATTAATTGGGAAAATTTGTAGGTCCTTGCAAGTTGGGCGTAAGGTTTTAACAAGCTCTTCCATTAAAACTGTCTGTTTGCACATAATTTGTTTTAATGTTCCGACTTCAATTGTGAGACGATCGATTTTGTTTTCCATATTTTTTATTGCTTCACTAGTTTCATCACTTGTTTCTATAAGAAAAAGAAAATAAAATTGATGCTACAAGAACTAATTTTAGCAGACTAAATCTATTTACCTGTGCCATTATTGGATCATTATTGGATCATTATATTGGATCATTATTAATATGAACATTTTCACTTTGGCTATCCTCATTTAATAAATGCTGAAATTCGTTTGGTTTCGATGTCTCTAGATAACAAATATTCTCCGGATTACAAGTTGAGAATTTTTCAATTTCTTTTTTTACTAATCGTTTGAAATGTCGCTTAGAAAACAGATTTTCACACATTTTTTATAAATTATTGCAAAATTACTACTGTACCGGTACGCACTAACGATGCTTGAAAAACACGTGTTTTAAGTTTGAAGACAAAGCGTGAACTGAGAAAAAATGTAAACTCAAAGCAAAGACATCTCAAGTTAAGAATAACAATTAACAGTTATGGCAAGAATAATCTCTAAATAGTAAATCAAAATTGCATTGATGCGTCCTATAATGCTCCCTTTGGAGTAATAAAGGAGGTAACAACGTTTTCTTTTCGTAGAAGTCATTGCTCCTTCATTGCTCCATCTGGAGTAATAAAGGAGGTATCAACATGTTTTTTTACCTACTTTCGAAGAATTAATACATATTTTGGCAAAAAATAGTGAACACGTGTTGATTGCTCGCTTATTACTACAAATGGATGAACAAGTCATTACTCCTTCATTGCTCCATTTCGGTATTAATCCATACATTTTTTGCTGGGCGGAGACAAAGACACTAGTGCACACAAATAGACACACATTTACAATAAAATCCACTCTAACATAATTGTATGCATGTGTACACATTCACATACCAGCTTGCATAAAATATCCAAGACCTACAACAACACAACGTTAAGGACTAAAATGTTCTAAAATATGAACGACAACTTAAATGTGTGCTCAAGGAGTAGCAAAAAAGACACAATAACAACAACAATAATAATCACAATAATTATTACTATATGAAAACAACAACAATAACATAAAGAATTTATGGAAAATGCATGCAATTGTTGTTCTCTCTACCTCCAGCACAAGACTGGATGGCTGACTGGCTTTCATGCAGATAAAAATGTCCTTGGTTAAAAATTCTGCAAGGATTCTTTTTGTATTGCAAAATAAAGGCAAAACGTTGAAGAAGAAATAGAAGTAAAAGAAAATGTTTGTAGTTCTTAGTTTTCTATAGTACACAATAGACAGCAGCCATTAAACATTTATGCCACATGAGTGCGTGTATTTGTGTGTGCGTCCGAATTTGTCATAAGGATAACAAATAAATTGCGGTTTTTTGATGTCGTAAGACTAAGTGTTAGCATTTCTTTACGTAAGCCCGAGTATTTGAAAGTGAAAACTTTTTGTTGTGTTTTTCTGTATATTTTCAAAGATTTTTATGGCTTATTTATGTATATATGTATGTAGAAAAATTTAACAATTTTCTATTCATTGAAGGTGTTGAAGCTTTTGACAAGAAAAATGGCTTAAACGAAGAATAATGAAAAAGTTTAAATACTTACTATAATATTTCAAAGTGAAGATTGTGGATGCTCTCTTTATTAGATATATCAATAAGGCTATTCACAGTTTGAATACGCTGGTCTACTATTTGTACGATCTGCTATTTGTACGCCAATTTACAACAGCGTAGTTTGCTTTGTTGCTGTTTTGCATACAAACGCAAATACGCAGGCACGCGTAAATAAAAGTAGCGCTTGGACGTGTTTTTTGTACCTCGTATTTTTATGCTTTGTCTGCAGCGGCATAATCACATACATCACAGGGTTGCATAATTTTTTAATGAGACAGTCACATGGCGAGGTGCTCACAGTTTGAACAATAACAAATGCTATAAATACGATTTGTTGAATGTACGCTTAAACTGTGAATAGCCTTAATGCAATTAAATGTTCATCATAAGCCTCAGTGTATATAACAGTCAAGAAAAGAGCATTGTTAGTGTAATCATAGATAAATTGAAAATTAAATTAGCATATATATTACTTAAAGAATTAAATTTACTTTTCTTAAATGCGCTGTTAGTGTGGTGAGGTATAACATATACCAGAGACCTTATTTCCTTCAATATCTTCATTGCAATACTTATTCGTAAGTTTCAGTGAGACAATTTTTTGTTTAAAGTGCAACGCACTAAAAATATTATTTTTTATGATTAATTCAATCGAGAGATCAGAATTGATGTAAACTTGTTTGAAGTATTTTTACGACTTTAAATTTTGGTGTATGTCATATTCCACCACACTAATAGCAGGTCCATGTAAGATCTTGCTGATTTCCAGTTGAAAAAAGCTTGAACGAAAATGTTTTATTACCTGTTTCCAATTTCTTATTAAATTTTTGTGTAAATTTTTAAAGATTACAAAATTTTCCGACCAACAGTTTAGAAATTTTTTTCAACTGTAAGAAATCATTCCAGTATCACTTTGATATTGAATATATCAATTCATAGTTTAAGCTATTATAATTACTATAATTATAAAAGATTTTTCGTCAGTATAAAAGTTTCGTAGCTATTAGCCGATAGGTGGCGCTAAATAAATACCTCACATATTTTTAGGCATATGCTGAAACTAAGAAGAGATAAAGCAAAATAACAACAACAATTACATGTAAACTTAAACTTGCTACAACTTAAGAAACATAAAATTTTTAGAAATAAAAAGTCCATTTTGTACATCTACAGGTCTAAACCTACAAAACCATACTAAATTTATTAAGATTGGACTAGTACTTAAAAAGCCTAACGCCGGATAAAATTTGCGTTTGCGTAATATGTATAAGAATTTGTTTGTTTTTTTTTTGCTCTTCAATCAACCTAATAACTGTTTGGAAAATTCCAAGACCAACTACCTGAAATAGGGTTAAAAATATAATTGTCTGTCTTTGGAATGAGACTAAGAAGATCTATCTTTTTATCTTTAGCAAACTCGCCTCTTCTAAAGAAATAATGTTTAAGACCATTACCCCTTATAAAAAGTATCTCTTACACTCTGTGTTTGTTTTGATTCCTTTTCGACAATGCCTACAATTCTGTCAAAATCATGTCAAACGACAAAAGTTGAGCTCTACACCCATAGTTGCCAGATGTAGTACTATTGTAGTTATACTTTACTTGCTACTATACTATTATTTTGTATCATATATGTAGTTGCAAGAAATCAATAGGCATGATTCCGATTACCGGGGCGCCAAGATTTGAAAATGCAGTTTTAAAGTACTCATTGAGAAAATAAAATATACGAAAGGAATTATCGATATATCAATTAGCTATCGATTTATCAATTTTTAAATTTTTTTCTTTCTAAAATATCCATTCACAAAAACATCTATATCTTTACCAATAACCAATCGATCTTAAATATTGACAAGTTATTTGAAAGGTAATTAAATTATCTGTCAGTAAAAATACGAAGCATATATTTTTTACCAATATATACTATACCAATACTACTATACTCTACTATACCAATACTATATTTCCTTTTTATTACTGACAAACCCGTTATTTTCTACTAAAGTCACGTTATTAATATGAAAAACATATCTTATTCAAAAAGCCCATAGTTAAACCTTTTAGTTGATATGTAGATGTATACATTTTTTTTTACATATCACAAGATATTTGATAAAGTATCCCAAAATTATAGGTAAAATTTACTCTACATACTAAAAATAAAAATGAAAAAATTTATGAGTAAATTAAATTTCGCAGAATTTTGAGTTGCAAAATTCCCAATGTCCCGGTCCACACTCGTCAAGACTTGACGACAGTTTTTGCTCATTCCCTTTTGAACTTCCACCTCTCTCTCTTTGTTGTCCGCGTCTTTCATCCACAAAGGCAAGACTTGACCATCAAGTCTTGACGAGTATAAACCGGGACCATCATACATAATAGCAAACCTTTGTCCCTCAACCAAATAAAAAGGGACCTATATCACACAACGAGTTTTATATATCAAATAGTAATCCCGGGCAGACGTTGTCCTGCCACAGACCGCCTTACTGCCATATAAGAATTTTCATGTCAACCGGAAAAAAATATTTTTTATATCTGAACTAGCATAACTATAGTGCGACCAAGCCCATTTTTAATTCAGTTCCCGAAAGTAACCATATCAACTAAATTATCAAATTTTAGTCTAATACGACCCAAAACGTCTGAAATATAGCATTTTTATTGATTTGTGGGCGGTAAAAGGGGGTGTGGCATTTTTTAACAGAGAGATTAAACTTCATATCAGATATTGTAAATTTAGTGGCCTTAGGTGTTACCGTTCTTGAGATCATAAGAGACACCACACAAAGGATTTTATATATATATAAAAGTGCGGTAAAAGTAGCCTTTTTAACATTTATATCTATAGTGATCATTACTTGGTCTCAGTTCCATTATAAAAATATGCGCAACTCAGGAATTATAATGATTTCTTAAAAATGGGCGTAGTTAAAGTTCGACCAATCCCATTTTGGTTGAGTTGGCGAGAGTAACTATACGAACAACATTACAAAATTGTAGTTCAAAACAACCGAATTTGTCTAAAATATTGCGTTTTTATTGATTTTTGGGCGGTAATAGGAAGTGTGTTTGGCTAGGAATAGGGCAAGTTTGACTTGCTATATTATTCGAGATATTAGCCTTGACAACAAATATAAATTTGATGTCCTTAGATGTTACTGTTTCTGAGATCTTAATGGACACCAACCCGCACGAACGATTTTATATATAGATAAAACCCCAAGTTTTCCGGCAATCTTAAATATTTTTTCGTCAATTTTCAATCCCTCAACTATTTTTTTAATGATAAATGGAAAACTGTTCGTTAAAACTTACTTACCATTGCAATATTTACAAATATAAAGGGTATTCACTATTCAGTGCACTTGCCAGTGCAGTTAAGGGCTTGTGGAATTTACAAAAAAAAAACAAAAAAAAAAAACACGTACGTCCAAAATCTGCACAAATGTTTTTCTACTATTGCCTTAAACTTGAGGACTTCAGCAGTTTTGAACGTTGAAAAATTTTACAGCTTTAAAAAGTGATAGTGGTGTGTTAAAAATAACCTAATTGCACAAGTCCACAACTGCACTGGCAAGTGCACTTAGTCGTGAATACTCCTATTTAAATTTAAACACAAAGTATGCACGGCAACCCATATAAACACATGTATTGAACTAAGGCATTAAGTAAGCAAACAAAACACTACACGACACCCTGATCTTGATTTTGAGAAACAGCTGATTGTGACAAGCATTTCAATTCATAATGAGAAGAAGAACAAGATTTCAAATTTTGAGAGCGTCTCTTCTATGGAGCCTACCAGGTTAATATGCCTTGGTCTAAAACGATCTTTGATGTATAAAAGTAATTTTGTCATGTAGAAAGTATGCTTCTTAAACGAGCCCCTTCGCTTTACTATGCCTTACATTTATATTTTAAAATTCGCAGCATATGTTAAGTGTCTGTATTGAAAAAATCGGATACAGGGGTAAACATTTTCCAAAAGTTTGAATTCAATCCGGAGATGGTTTTGGAGATGTATGGGTTGTTGAAGTTTTATGGGAGGTGTCACGCCCCGTTACCTTATATTACTTATAGTATTTGTGGGAATTTACTTTGATTATACTTTTGATTTAAATTTTAAGATCCTAGCTTTCATATGTGTTTCGGTTTTTTTAAATTTTCGGTGCTAAGCACCACTTATTGCAAAAAGTGTTTAATATGTGCACAACAAACAGATTTCTATACAGAAAGCTCAGTCTATAGCTTTTATTGAGTACATTTTTTACGCGAGCTTTCATTCTCAGAGTTTGCTGAGCATTCATTCATCTCTTCATTCATTCTCCCTTGCTCTTACATAAGCGTTAGCGAAATTTTATTTAATTTCTCTTTCGCTTTTTTCAAAATGTTTTTGATTACTTTTAAATTTTTGTTTTTGCCGTAAGTTTCTACATTAAAAAAACCCACTTATTTGGTTGAATATAAGGGCCATCAGATCAAATCAAATCTTTATGCCACTTTGTTTTATATGTATAGATACGTGCTACTGACGTATGTGATGCACTTACGCATGCACTTAAATTGAGAGAAACAAATTTGATCGATAAATTCTTTTGCTTGATTCAAATTTCAAATTAATCCACACTAATTTAAACCAGAAATTAACATATAAGTTAAACCAATGATTGAAAAAAGATCGTACTCTTAAAATGTATTTATTTTATTAACTATAATCCGCGATTTCTAGAATCTAGAATAAATGTATGGATTTCAGAATAAATTTCTAGATTCAAGTGGCAAACAAAACATTAATTTAGGCAATAAGCACGTTTCCTTAGGCAGCACAACATTGTTGTTTGTCCTTAAAAGAGTGGTTCTGTTAATATTTCTGGGTAATTTTTTTGCTAAAACATAAAATATAAATCTTTTTTGGAAAGCATTTTGCTAATAATAATGACCTTTATCACCTCTATTTCACATTTAATAGAGTTAAAATTACCAGGTCTAAGAAAAACTAGCAAAATAAAATAAAATCTTAAAAATATTAATAATATATAAAAACTGAAAAGTATGACAATGATTAACATTCCAAGCAAATTTTCTCTTCTCCGAAATAAGGTTTTTTGTTTTATCAAGTAAAATTTTCTAATTATAAAAAATTATTTTCTCATCAAGCATTTTTAAACTTAAAAAAATAATAGAGAAGGATAAAGAAAAAAAAAAACATTTTTTAGAATGTGCTTCTGGAACTTAGAAGATTTTTTAATGATATTCAATTTATATTTTGTTTAATACTAAAAAAATAAAAAGTACTTGTAATGAATTGTAAAAAATGACTTAAAACATTTGTGGGAGCCGGTAGCCTTTTTCTTGATTTGTTAATGTTTCGATATCGTTTTTTTTTCTTTTTAAACTTGATATTAAATGTTTTAAGAGCATATTTTTTGTCAAAACAATTTCTTAGATTTTTTAATTTTTGTAAACGTGAAGTTTCAATAGTGGTATTTGTTATTTTTATAAAGATAATTTTTATATGATATAAGATAGATTCCAGCAGCAGAGGTGCACTTTCAAAGCTATTTTAAGTACGCCTTGCCTACAAGTTAAGGGGTTGTTCTCAATCTACGTAACCGGTTTTTAACACTTTTTTACCACTCGTTACTTTTCGCAGTGCATTTCAACCCCCTCCCCCCTCCTAATATAACATGACAAATGAAATAAAAAATTAATTAATTAACACAATAGCCTTCAGAATTTTCTCTAGTAATACTGACTATATAAATATATATGACTATATAAATTAAAGGTACAATTTAAAAAAAAATAGTGCATAATTATTTATAGAATCATTTAAAGCTATTCTATCTTCGATCCTGGGATTGAGAAACTAAAAGCTTTGTTGAAGATTCTTCATTAGATTCTATGTCGACCTATTCAGGGGCCGAATTACAGCATCCGTGTTTGAGCAAGCTTACGAAGGGCACGACGAAACAAGTGTCTGAAGGTGTTTTCTGACGTGGTCTTTGACAGATTTAATATGCCGATTAAAACGTTGTTTGTTTTCTTTTATGCTTATTATCAGTGGACCTGCGCTTTAAATGCATAAATCTTAACATTTCGGTTCCTTACGTCTCTGGTCGGGACACAGGTTACTTTCAACTTAAAAAAATGCAAAATAAAAACAATAAACGTCGTGGAAGAGGATAAAGTTAAGTTCTCCTGGAGCTTAACCTAAGTAGCAACCTTGTATGAAATTCTCATATTAAACTTTATAAATTCAAAAATAAGCTCACTGTTGACACAAAGTTTTTTATATATATGTCTATAGTCCATTCACACTTGATATATATGATGAAGTGCTGGGATCAAAATACATCGGAGATGAAAAAATTAAAAATAATGCAAAACAAATGCATGATGATTAAATATTAATCTTTTTTTTTTCTCAATCACACTCTTTACATATTCATTGTGTTTTAGTTATTATTCTCCTATTTTTCTTTTAATTCACTTTAAATTTAGTGTATTGATATAGATAAAGTCATTTAGATCGTGTTTATATTTCTAAAAAATTGTAAAATTGAGTTGTCATTATAAATCATAACCTTATGTAAGCTTGCCATAAGACAGCTTGTTACAACAGTCATCGTACAATAAACAAACAAACAAATAAATAAAGCAGTTTTCGGGCTGCTTCCACTTTATCCTAGCCATCAACTTTATGTGGAGGAGTTTAAAAATGTCTAATCCCTAGTCAGAATCTATCTATACTCTATCTGACACTGCAAGTTTTTAAGAACATAAGAAGTATAAACTATAATACTCATTCATAATACGCATTCGGTACTAGAAACAGAAATAACTTAGTTGTGGCGAGATGTAGATCCGGTTGACATGGTCACAAACCACGCTACTCATGTGCAGGTCCTATAATAATAATTTACCTATAATAATTTACCAGAACTAATTAAAAATGATAATAAAGTTAAAAAATATTCCGTTTGTATGACACTAAAAACATTCTCATATCTTTAAAACTATAAAAAGTGATTGCACAATAAAGTTTTGAATAAATTTTTAATATTATTTCAAAAAAGTCCCAAAAAATTTCAGTTTCTTCCAAAAACGGTGCAAAAGTTATTTTTTTCGTTAAAACAATAATTACTGAAAATTGCATTTTGTATACTCTTTTATATGACGTATAATTTTTAAGAAAAAACTGTTTCTGTTTAACACAAATTTGATGCTCTATTAAGAAAAATGTAATGGTACCCCGTTTAATTTTTGTAACGATTTGAATTTTTCTAACATGTTTTTATAAGTATTAAAAAATGCTTAGCCTACAAGAATAATTTTGGGTTTTTTTTTCGTATGCAGAACCCTATCTGCGGGGAACAAATTACAACTATTATAAATTTTAGCTGCTCAAATCATAAAAATATATTTTTCTTAAAAGATATATTTTCCTCATTTTATAACACACTTTTACAAATCCTCCCTATGTTTAAAGAAAATTCAAATAATAACCGCAAAATAAAACATTTTAATAAATATCAACATTCCAGAGTAACAACGGGCTAATATCAGCTAGTGTTACATAATATTAAATTGAATATTTTTGATTTTTTTTAAAATTTTTGGTCACGTTGAAATATCTTAAACTCCTGTCCCCCTACCGTCACTTATTGCAGTGCATTTGAAAACCCCTCCCCTTCCTCGAATTGTTAACGTAGGTTATGAACGACCTCTAAGAGAAAAGGATAGTTGACTTTGCGGTAAGTAGTTGTAAAACCCTTACAATTCAAAAAATGTAGTCAATTATTTCAGGCACCTTTGCTCATTAAATATATTGAAAATATGTGCATATAACATGCACATAAAATATACTTAAAAAACATTTAATTGAACAAATTCATTTAAAACGAAAGCTTAAATACTGAAAACAAATATTTTGAAACATAATTTTAAAATAATGTTTTTAAATTAAAAACGATAAAATTAAACCGCCATTTTTTCGATGCCATTTTTTAATTTTTTTAAAAATTTTAATGTCAGTTTCATGATCAGCGACCCCTCGAAATAATAAATAATTGAAATATTTTATATATAAAATAAATAAAAAGTTTTTTTTTATCTTATGTTCAATATTTGTAAAACCAATTCAAAAATATTTGCAAACAATCTAATGCAAAATCGAGGTTTTCTCGGAATGGTCTCAATTGTCTGACAATAATGGTCGATGATTCTACTGCAAATAATTTTTAATTCAATCTCAGAGAGCGACCCATTTTTTGTTATTGCAAAGAAATAATAAGAAAAAATTATAAAAAAAAACGAGTGAAAATTAAACACGCTTGTTTATGGGCGTAGCCTGGTGACGAATTACAGCATCCGTGATCGAGCAAAATTGTACAAGATCACGGATGCTGTAATTCGGCCGCAGGATTTTCAGGGGGGACGGCCAATTTTTCTTTTATGTAGCTGATATATAAATCCATTTTTTAAAATATTGGCTTTATTGAGAAAAATATAAAATGAAATTCGAAACAATATTGAACTTTACACGATTAAAAAAAAGCGGAAATCAAGGTATTCATCGGGACAAATCTAGTAAGGATGATTTTAATGAGTCGTGGTATGAATTGCGACACCTTCCCATATTCAAAAGGTAATGTTGCTTGATTATTGGTAAGCTTTTGATTTTAATATTTTAAGAAGAATTATTAAATCAACTGGACGTTTGGAGATTGATCTTTCCCATGAACCGGCAGTCGTGCGATCCAAAAAAAGATATAACCGAAATAATCGAAGACAACAACTTTCGATTTTGTTTCAGTAATTTCTTTTGAAAGCAATAAGAAATCCATAAGCAGGTCAGTCATGAATGCGAGAGCTGCTTCTACTAATGCTATGTGCCACTGACTCGAAGCGTGGCTTCTACAATAATCATGCACATTTTTATATTTTTTTAAAGGCTTTACATCGAGTGATCCTTAAACGGTTTTAACGTTTTTAGGTTGAAAGAGGACACAGTAAAAGCAAAATGAATCTGTTAATTTCACAAAAATTTAAATTAATGTCAACCACGGCGCACGGAAGAACGCTTGTTATTTAAATAAAAACAATTATTAATTAAAAAATACAAAACTAATTCCAATCAGAAATTTCAATTTGAACAGCTGATTTGGTTAGGTTAGTTATGACAACGAACGTTAGTGTTGCTGAAAAATCGACTACCAAATTGTGCAGCTCAGACTGCAATGTACATATAAAGAGTTTTCCCAGTAGGGAATTGACAACTTTGAATTAAATTTCTGAACGCACCCTTTCACTAATCATCGATCTATTACCGTAAATTTATTTAGTAAACTCAATATTTTCATCATGGTAAAGTACACGAACGAACAACGTCTGCAAATTATAAAAATTTACTACCGAAATTCGGAGTCGGCGATCGCAACTTTAAGAGCGTTAACTCCAAAGTTGGTCGTAATTCTTGCCTTAGTAGACAGACAATAACAAGTTTAGTGCAAAAATAGCCGATGACGTTGGAAGAGCTCAGAGCTAACATTGAACGGGAAATAGCGACCGTTTTGGCCGAAATGTGTGGCCGAGTCATCGAAAATTGTGTCCAACGAATTGACCGCTGCATACGTGCCTGCGGTGGCCATATGAATGAAGTCGACTTCCATTCATAAATTTTTTGATTGTACTTCAAGCCGATAATAAAGTTTTTGAAATATCTCAAATGGTTTGCGTTTTATTTAAAAAAAAAGTTTTTAAGTCCTTAATGGAAAAGCCTTTATATCAGAGTTACCAATCAATTTAAGTTAAAACTTTTTATAAACTTTTTTTAATAAATAATAAATGTGTCAGCAATAAATTTGTGAAAAAAAAGAAATTAAGCTTTACTAAATATGCAAAACAAATACTTTTTTAATTATGTGAAAAACTGTTTTGAATTTTTTACTTTAATACAAAAAAAAAGTATTTTTCTTATATGTTGCCGTTGCCCCCTTGCCCTACCCTTGCTACGCCAATGCGCTTGTTTTAAATTTTGTTCTGTAGAAACGCAAATGCGTTAAATTTTAATTTTATAAGTTAATTGTTCTTAAAAATAGCCATAATAGTAAAATTTTCTCTAATTGTAATGACAATGCTAAAAAGATTTGTAAATATAATGCGTTATTTTTCTGTTATTCTCCTCTCATTCTAGTACATTTTCTTCAAAGTATATGAAAGACTTGCTTCTGTGCCTTACAATTCAACTTAAATTGGTGCGCCATGCGTTGCGTTTAAAAGCACCACGCAAATGTTTTATGAGCGCTTCAAAAACTGAACGCTGCGTGAACTTCAACAATCATTAGGTCTGTTTCCGTACTAACTTCAAGTAATTGAAATAGAATAGAGAGTGACATTTTGCTAGTTATTCCTCACTGTCGATCTTCAAAAATTTGTAAAATAACGCTTTCAAGCAACTTAAAGTTACTTGGTTCGAGTACGGATGCAGACCTATGGCCTTTGTTCTTGTTTTTCTTTTCGTTCTCTTTGTTGCAGCCAACTTCACTAACGAACGCATTGTCAAATTTGAAAATTCGAATCGAGCTGCGCTAGTGCGTTGCGTATTTCGGTAGACTTCATACAAAATGTACGTGCATGAACAATTTTTGACAGATAAATGACGCTGACGCACTATTTTGGTTGGATTGCTAGTCACGATAACGACGCCCTCAAGTTTTCTCTCTTTTATCCATGCTATGGCAACCGCCTCATCATGCAAGCGTAGCACGCAGTCAACTCGATCGGTCACACGTCGTAAAAGTGCTTTCTTAGCCCAACGCTATAGGTCTCTAATTGTAATAGAATAGAGAGTGACATTTTGCATGTTATTCTTCTCTCTCGACCTTCAAAAATTTTTAAAATAAAGCTTTCAAGGAACTTCAAGTTACTTCAGTTCACTTGTTCATAAGTATAATAAAAATTTCTTAACTATAACCTTAATATATTCACTACTATTCACTTCATTACTAACTTTCTTTATTTGTTTACACTTTAACCAGGCTGCAGCCAAAAATTTTGACGTTTTCCTTTCTGTACTGCTTCATTTTCTAACAAAGCTTCTGTGTTGCTTTCTTTGTGTTCTTTGTTATAAGCACGTTGATACAAATTTATGGTCAACGCTTAAAAATTTTTAACGCTTTTAAGAGCAACTCTTTCATAATACATGCAATTTTGATAATCATAAGATTTATGGAAATTACAAATTAATCACAATATATGATCAGTGTTTTATACAAAGTTATAGCAAGAACTGTGAACATAGTTCATAAAACATGATCAAAACTTATATACGCTTTAAAGAAACTTATTTTGTATTTTATGATCGGCTTGATCATGACTTGTGCGCAAAGAATTTTATCCGTGTCACACCTACAGTAATACCAGTTACACAAAAAGAAGCAACACTGGAAAACATTTGTTGCATTTTACGACTCTGACATTAATTGTAAACCTATTTCATGAACCGTTTCAAAAGTTTTGCCAATAATAATAATGCGAAATGAAATAAGTGAAGAGATCCTTCGCCAGCACGCAGGTTGTAGTATCATTTTTTCCGACGAAAAACTCTTTTTGTTGCAAGAAAGCCACAACTCCCTAAATGATAGAGTATAAGCAGCCAACATGGCAGATATTCCTAAAGAAAAAAAAAACCTTTGAAAAATGTAAAAATATTTCTTCAGTCATGGCTTGGGGCGCTTTCTCAGAAAAAAGCAAATTGCTCCTTCGTTTCATTGAAAAAGACGTTAAAATAGTTTGGAATAACAACTTAAAACATGTTTTTAAACCATCTTATACCGCTTGTCAAGAGAATTTACGAAGAGGATCACTTTTCTTTTCAGCGAGATTCTGCTCCAGCACATAAGCAAAACATCGATCAAAGCTGGTGTAGAGCAGAGCAAATTTGCCATGTTTTATTTCTGTTGACGAATGCCTCTGTTATTCCCTGACCTAAGCCCCGTAGACTTGTCTATTTGGGGTATGATGCTGAGCGAATTAACAAACATAAAAACATGAAGGTAGATAAATTTATCGATTTCGTTTCCGTCAACTCAACTATCCCCTCCAATTAGTAACGTCTGAAAGAAGGGTTGCACAGTAGGCTGAATTGTGCTGAGTCGATAGGCTAATATAACTTGTGCCGAATCGTTGAAAATGTTACAGAAGTCAAAGATGGTGAATCGACTTTATCAATAACACGTCGACATGTGGTGGAAGATTTGCCTCGATCTGGTCAGCCATCAAAGTCTTCAACCTAGGATAATATCGCTAAAGTGAAGGAAATGGTGACTGAAAATCGTCTATCTAAATATTTTTTTGAAAAAATTTTTAATTTTTCTAAATGATTTACAAAAAAGCTTTGTAAACCAGTTCTTCCTATATTACCATATTTTAATACTGATTTCAGATATAATAAATTTTATTCTATAAAAATATGACCTAATGCATATTCCAAATCTCTGACTTATTTTTAATCAAATCCAATAGTTAATGCATTTAAATAAAAATGTCAACTTTTCAAAATATTATAGATTTTTCGAATAAAACGTAGAATAATATCTAGTACATGATGGAATATTCTTAGAATGCAGTTTTTGGTTTGGCCAGTTGTTAGAGCCATAATTATATAACCTAATCGTTTCGAGTTTGAATTTAATCCCATTTGGTAATAAAAAATTATTTTAATATATAACAGGGACTGACTGAATCAATGTCGTCATGTACAAAATAAAGGATTTACTAGAATTTAGTTCAAGGCTTTTGACCGTATATGATAGTTAGGCTATTGGCTACGAATTTAAAAAACAATAACTTACATGTTATTGTAATAATATTTCTTACCTCTTCATGTTCCCTCTGAAATTTTTCTTTTTTTCGCATTGCTTCTTGTACTTTTAGCTGTAAAGATAAAGATTAATAAATTCAGTTAAGAAACTTTTATAGGTTTGGAATAGTACTTATTTATACATGTATAATTCTAGAAACGATACAAAATTATAAAGCTGATAGCTCGAGTTGAGCAGTAAATTTGAATTGAACCATTTTCTCTGAATGAGGCTTTTTTGAGTCAGTAATTATCAAACTGTTAGTGGTTCAATAGTGGAAATAATTTCTTGCATCATGCTAAAATTTATGCCAATATAAACAAAATTTCTTAAACAGTAATTTCTTAAACATCAACAATATTGTCACTGAAATCACTAGTAACACGGGAAACAACAACAAACTTCAGTAATGCTGCAACGTTTGGGTAGGATACATGTGATAAGTGACTTAATATGCTGTTTATGGATCTTTACTTAACCATACAACAAGTAGTCTGACCAAGGAGAGATGTAACGAAGGATACGCAGGCTGTATAGAAGAAAAATAGAGTAAATAAAGTTTAAACAGTTTCAAAGGAGAGCAACAGAAGTGGTAACATGTTTACAGTTTGTTTTCTTCCAGTACATACTAAAGAATATATCAACCGCAACAGAGAGAAGAAAAGAACTAAAAACAGCAATAACTAGCAAAATACCAAGACAGCTTGAACAGTAGTAACTTCTTGGCTCACTTTAAAGATGGTGCTGTCATCCATATAATATATGTCGATGGCAATGAACTTTTAAATGTTGCTACCAGCGTCAAGTATTCACTCATGCCATCTCTTCTCCACTATCTTTTATAAGCATAACGCTGTCTCCGTCTTGCTGCTCATTATCTTGCATAAAGTGTCATTTTGATGCTCTATGCAAATGTTTTAAGATTGCGCACACCTGCAGATAAAAAATTCCAAAGTTTTCCGTAACAAAAACTTCTACTTTGTCTTTGGCCATGCAGTTGTTGCTCTTGGTTTTTTGTTGTTGGCTTTCATATTCTTTTCTATTTTTGTATTATTTTTTTTTTTAACTGTTGTGGTTTTGATATGATGCAGCACAAGAAAACCCCAACAACAACAAAAACAACATGAATGCATAAATATTTATACACAATATGTTGTTTCTACAGGTTTTATTGCAAAACCAGGAGTGCCCCGCCCCCAAAGTGCTGCCTAGCATGAACTTTGCAAAAATTTCCCTACAGAGTTGCAAGCATTTAACAATGTGTCACGCGGTTGCCTGCAACACTTCCGAAGGAATATTTGTTGAAGTTTTTGGCATTATGCAAAAATTCTACAGTGGCACGAAATTTATTAGACTTTAAGCAAAATTATGAACCTTTCTTTCTATTGCTAAGAGAAGGGTAGCTTTTGAAAAATAAAATACGTAACCAAAAATATATGACTCACCCTATGGATTGTCTCTTCAAAACTTTGATGTTGGCCACCATTCATTGTTTGAAAATGTCTCAGTCGTTCGTTTGCAGCCTGAAAAATATTTGTGAGGTTTTGCATTACAATTAGAAGAACATAGAGTTAAAATTGTTAAGAAGGTATAAGAAAAATACAAATAAAGATATGCAAATAAAAATGCAAAATGATAAGAACGATTCAGAGATAAATAAAAAAAATAATTCTACATAGAGACAATAGAGACATAAGATTTAAATGGGTAGGTATTATCTAAGAAAAACAATGAAATAAAAGTACTTTAGTCACTTTTTGCACACACATAAAAATAAAAAAAAAAATGCACAAAGAATTTCTTAATATTCATTGGCGTCGGAAGCGGGGGGAAAAGGGGGCAGTTGCCCCCACTTTTTTAGCTAGATAAACAATTTAAAAGGAAAACTTCAAAAGTTATGCAAAATATCAGTTTTTTTTACAACGATAATATTTTTGTATTATATATTTTCCTCTTCTTTCTCTCTTCTTCATAAGCATGCTTGCGGATAACCATTTTCTTTCTCTGTGTTTGCAAAAAGATAGAACAAAATCTAGAGTTTCTATTGCAAACCCACCACTTCAGTTTAAAAGCACCCTTAAGTATGTAGTTTAATGCTTGTTAATTTTGCAACTCTGGTAAGAAAAAATTTGACATGTTCTTAGGGGCTTTCCATATAGGGCTGTTCACATTTCAAACCGCTCACCAAATCGATCATCAAATGATTTGACAATTGATTTGACCAATAGAATTTAAATGGTTTTGATGGCGATTTGATAGTGTGAACACTTATCAAATCGTTGGTCAAATCGTTTGATGAAAATCAAAATTTTTTGATTTTTCTGCTGATTTGACGAACGGTTTGACCAGTGTGAACACTCGTCAAATCGTGTAGTACGATTTTGTCAGTTCAAAAAAGTTTTCAACCTGTGCACATCGCGGCAAAAGACGGAGCGGAAGAAAATAATATCAAAATAATAATAAATAACTGTTGCGAAGAATTTATAATAATTTATAAAATAATTTCTTCTTCTTCAAATACGATTTGACAGATGATTTGATGAGCGGTTTGAAATGTGAACAGCCCTTATTGGACGACATGTTGTACGATAAGTTAGATGGAAAACTTATGGGACTATTTGATTGAGCGTTCGAACGATCCAACTTCTAAAGCAACATCATTAATTGCAAGCTCTCAAGCAGAACACATCCGGCTAATAGCTAAGCAACTTTTAGATGCCCTAACAATTGAGCAGTAACTTTACATAGTTGTACAATATTGTACAATCGGCAGAAAAAAACCAAATATTTCGACTTTCGTTTTAGCTTACGCATGGTACTACATGTTGTACAATCTGCCATGTTAGTCCAATGTTTTGGAAAATGCGAAAGCCCCTACTGTGAATTAGCTGATGAAAATCCACCTCGACGCTTTGAAGAAACATCAAATCCGGTTCCTTGAGTACAGTTGCCTTTATATGATCGGCAACGAAAAGATTATTTCGAAATTTTAGATCTTCTCTCAAATGATATAACGGCTAGATTCGATCAAACAGGTTAATATTTTACTTTTTTTTTTATTTTTGCAAGTTTACACCAGCTTAACTCAACCGACTCACTTTGATTTAACATTCGGTTGAGTGAAGCTAGTGTAAACTGGCACTTTGTAAATCTTATTGTACATTTAAACAGATCTTGACACTCTGGAATCGTTGGAAAATATTGTAATCGAAGCCTTCAACGGAAAAGTGCCTTCTGAACAAAATCTAAAAACAAAACTAGATCTTTATGCAGATGAAATTGCTTAAGTAATTGCCTGGCCAAACACCTTGAAATTGTAGTGGCATTGTATCCCAATTTGCGAAAAATTCGGATACTGTAAAAAAACTATTAATAAAGTTGAAAAACTTATTGCTTTGCTTTTGACTGTGCCTGTATCAGCAGCTTCATCTGAGCGTTCTTTTAGTGCACTAAGACGACTTAAGACGTATCTTCGAGCAACTCTGACACAGAAACGACTCACTCATGCAGCACTTATACACATTCACAAAGATAAAACCGAAGAATTGAATTCGATGGAGGTGGTGAAAGAGTTTGTTTCTCGCAAGGACAGAAAGAAACATTTTAGAATAATTTAAATTGTTATAACTTTTTGTACTTATTGCATTTAAACCATGTAAAGATATACCTAGTCTTGCTTTATAAAAGCAACCATTATTTCTTATATTTTCATATTACCATATGAAAGATCCTTGATCTCTAATATTGAAATTGGAAGAACTTTTAAAAATAATAAAATTTTAATTTTTTTTATATATTTTTATATTTTTTTTTTATTTTAAACTAAAAAAAAATTTTATTATTCACATTCATGTTTCTTTGAAGAAATTTTGGTGAACTTTTTTTTGCACCACCATTTGTACTGCCCCCCATTTGTACTGCCCCCCAGATGAAATTAGCTTCCGACGCGCTTGTTAATATTGCCACAAGTAGCTGTTAATCCACATAATTTCATTATACTACACGGTGTCCTGTAGCAATTTGTAATACATAACATACATAATCAAAATCAACTTAAACTACATGCGCAAAGGATGCACTCATTTATTTTATTTTTTTAAATCCGAATATCATAATTTTAAGATGAGAGTAAAAGGCAAATACGTGCACATTCCATCTCATTCCGCACACCATCTAATTCGAAACATTTTGGAAAGGCAATAATGAAAAAAGATTTAATTTTTTACTGAAGGGATAAGTATTGTAATATTTCGTCATATCTTCGACATTTATAGTTTGATCTTAACCCATGTCTTGTCACTACTAGAACGCGTGGAAATTTTTCAAACTTTTTGGAATGTGTGCTATTTTCAACCTCCGGACCTCAGGAAAAAAACGAAAAATTCGTTTTTTTTTTGCCGCACCCACAAATAAGTTATGCACTGTACGAAAAATCGTACATCGACCAAATACGTATGCAAAAATTTAAGATACAAGAACAAGCTTAATGCAAAAGGAGATAAAGAACTTTATTTATTTTATTTCAGTTTTAAGCATGTATTGTATAAGTATGGACATATATTTATAAAATTTAAATAAGTGCTTCATATCCTTTTAGCAGGAATAATACTTGTGGTACATCTATAAGAGTTGGCACAGCCATCTATAGTTTAGTATTTGTTATTCGTGATTTTTGTATAAAACGAAGCATTCTGGGTGCAAATGCTTATTACGTTTAGTACACATGAATATCGTTATTCTGCGACAACACCACATCGTAAATACTAATTGGTTGGATCTTTTACTATAATATGATGACCTTAATTCCTTGGGATATTTCGGTCTGGACAAAACCGACTTTGTAACTCAGTTTCTTCAAAACTGTTGTGGCTTTGATTACTTGTAAGTAAACGATCTTCAGTTACTTTGACCTTGAACTGTACTTGCGACAAAGGGTTTCAATTAAAAAGGTTTTCTAGAAAAAGTTCAGCTTGAAGTTCAGCTTCAATGCTTGGAAATTGATGAGTACATTATCTACACTGCAGATAAACAAATTCAACCATTTCTTACTTCGTATACCTATACAAAAATTAGAAACAGCGTTGTCATGTAGGTCGCGACAATCTTTTTAAATACTATTTAATTTTTAACATCTTCTTTTTCATGTCTGGGAGATATAATCTTTTACCGTACATTTAATAAACAAATAAAAAGAAATGATATAACAACATTCAAATAATTTTTCGTAGAAATAGTGTTTGTTTTTTTTTTAATTGTAATTCAAAAAGATCAGTTGAAATGCAGAATTTCCATTTTAAATTCAAGAAAAACTAATTGAAATTTAGATTATTACCATTATACAGCAAAACTCGTTAAATTGTGTAAGACCCTTAATACGATGTTGCAAGAGTAACGAGACACAAATTTAAGTATTTCATAACTTTGGCCAGTTTCTAATTCATTCACTCTTACTTTTATTTATTGGAAGACACACATTTCTATCCATTCAACATACACAAACATATGGAGGAAGCCTTTCCCAGTGGAAATTTGGAAATTTCTCCTTTTGAGCAAGGAGAGCGGAGGGCCTGAAAAATTTTCCCATTTCATACAATAAAACGGTGTTTTCAAGGAGTGTGGAAGGCCTTCTTAAACCTAACGCAGGTCTGCTAGAAGGCCTTGTGACTCCTCCAATTGCACACTGGGTTACTGCAAATATCTACATTTAAAAGATAACAAAATAAAAACCCGGCTTTATCAACATATTCATATTTATTAATTAAGTTACTCAAACCACCGATATGTTTGTGCTTTTGAAGCATTTAACATTTATCAACAATAAACTTCATTCATAAATCATTGCATGCTGTTAATGAAATCCGCCCTGATACAATATGATTGTGTGCGTGTCTGTGTGTGTGTATCCGTTTTGACATGTTCAGTGGTTTTGATTTTCTTAGAGTTGCTGCTGCTTAACCCTTTCTTATCACTACGGTTCAATCAAGAAATCCCTTAATCCTGTAAAAACGGTTGAATGCAGGTGAGTCAAAACCAACAAGATTGCTTTGCTCGTACATCCTTTTGTTTAGCTTTCTGTTTTAATTATATTTGAAAAATTCATAAGCACCTTATTAACGCACAAACAATGCCACACACACACATATTCCCACTCACACACACAAACAGTCCTTCTTGATCCTGCTGATATGCGGCAAAAGTTCAATTTTTCATTCCACAGCTACTTTTTATGATCCTAATAAGTTTGCCCTACCCATATCCCGTCACCATGCTCAGCCTGGTTTTTCCTCATTTCATGTGGTTTGTCAGCGTCGTCTTTGTTGTTGTTAGTGTGATTGTTGTATTCGTTGTTGTTAGGTCGTAAATATGTGCACTTTGCTGGCTTGTTTATTTATGAGCCTGTCTGTGTGTGTATATTAGTGTCTTAGTCCTTAACCGTTTGTTTACCGTTATCTTGGGCACAGTTTCATTGCCAAACAGCTTTCCCGCAATACAAGTTTTTTTTTTCATGCCTTCAACAAAGTACCCAAGATCCTGCCACCTTGCGAGCCCGACTGCTTGGCTTTAATGGTAGGACAGACGGTATGGCTGATAGGTTGCCCCAATCAAAGAAAACAACACGGTCCCTGAATGAATCCTTTGTGCAGCTCCAGGAAGATAAACAACCAAGAAGAAGAAAAGTACGCAGAAAAAAATAAAATAAAAAATAATTGTCCCAAGGGTAAAGATTAGACAAAGAAAATAAGAAGATGTATACGAAGAAAAATTATGCAAAAAAAATAAAATCCAAAAACATGCAATAAAAATGTGCGGCATTTTCCCAAAACTTAGTCAGTCGTACAACTGCTCAACAACAGTGATGCAAATAAAAGTAGCATATTTTGTTTAGTACATTTTTTTTATAATAACACAACAGAACGAAAAACAACAACGTCGAAAAATAAAAACTCACCCTTACTTGTGCAGCGCTTTGTTGATTGTTTCGATCTCGCCGATTCACAGTTTTCAGTCCTTTCAATAGTCTCGCCAGCGTTGTGCGTTTTTTAGTTTCGCGACCTTCTGAAAGATTAAGCGTAATGAAAAAATTATTCAAAGGTAAAAGTATGTATGTTATGTATATTAAAGTAGGTTGGAATTGCATTTTTTATTTGTTTTTTTTTTACGTAAATATAACAAACTTCAAACTAATATTGGAATAAAATTACGCTTAAGAACTTAAACAGGAATAATAAAGGTAATTTTCATTAGAGTTTATTTACAAAAATTATTCTTATGTAGCCAAGTTCTCATGTAGCTCGACCAAAAAACTAAATTTTTTATTTTATTTTTCGATAGCTTATGATATGTAGAAATATTCCCAAAGTGATTTCGCCGATAACGATTGCATAAAAAATTATCGCATACGAAAGGAGCACAAATTTTTATTAACGCACTCGAAACAATCGTTAACCAAATCTTAAAACGCGTTTTCTGAAAAAATCATGTTTTACAAACTGGTCTCCACGATTTCTCAATAACTACTCTATGGATTGACTTGTTTTTTTTTTATTTTAAAGAAGATAAAATTTATTGGATCCCAAACCAAATTTAGATAATATCAACTGGTTATTTTTTTTTTAGAGAACTTAAAAGAGGGAAAAATGTGAAAAAAACGCTACTTAAAATTCAAATGTCCGCCATTTTTGTTATTTTCAACTACTTATTAATATTATAGGTTTCAGTTCCAACAAATATAACAAAACTTATAAATATTTTCTTCTTTTAATATCAAACGATATGAACGTAGGATGGACACCGTTTGGGTACCTTTTTTTCAACGTGACGTTTAGCGGCGAACTGACACTTCACACTACACTTTTATGCAACAAAAAATATTTTCCTATACTTTAGGAATCAACAGGTAACTTTTAAAAACTCAATGTGTTAATTAACTTCCGTCTATTGAAAAAATCGAGAACATCACCGTGTTTTTGGAACTCTAGATGAGAACCTACCCTTAACAGAATAAAATATAATTTTTTTAACAACAGAACATTTTATTTAAATAAAAGTTTTTAAATTTTATGCCATAATATAAAAAATTATCATTAATAAAAAACAAAATCAAGTAATGTGAAGAAACATTTTATTAATTTAAAATTCAATAATTTTAATAATTAAAGTGCCCAATATATTAAATAGCAGTTTATGGTTAGAATCCATATATCATGCAATTGAAATAACTTTACATTTATAAAGTTATTAATAATACATATATAATACATATATTATATACAGGAATAATAACATTTGCTTAAGGGCTCATTAAAGTTTTTTATTTTCTTACATTACAATTATATAACTTTTAAGGAAAACTTTTTGAGTTTTTTGAATAAAAAATATTAATTTATGTAGCAGGTAAAGTTTAGTAAAGCACTTAAAATATACGGTGGACACGACTTTTCTGAGCTTGATCAGTAATCGAAGATTTTGAAAAAATGTTTATTTTTACTAAAATGGAAGTGGAAAAACTGATTTTTGACTAAAAGTATTTTATGTTATAAAAAAAGTATTTCTTCAAACCAAAAATCAAATATTTAAAGTTTTTTTTATGTATACTTTTTATTGTCTTCTCTTCGGACGTTTGTGCTTATAACTACAACAATTTTTATTTAATTGACTTGAAACTTCCGGAGAATATTTTTAAGATGGCATACATTCGAAAAAATAACTTTAATGGGCCCTTATTAAAAATGGTTTAATTTCTTGACTCTGAAATCATAAACACATTTTTTAAAGAAAGGTATTACTTAAAAATTTTAAAAGCATTTAATCATGTTGCGGTCAATCTATTTCCTGGTTTTTCTTGATGACGGATGAAACCTCTCATTTCATTTTTAATTTGGACAAATTTACAGAAGGTTAAAGAATAAAAAATCCAATTTTTCAGTTCGTCTCTTAAATATATATCAATATATCAAGAATTTGAAAGTCTTACGATATGTAGATTTCTGAGCATTTGCATTTTTTGTTGCTTAAATATTTTTTTATAGTAAATTATGTTATCCACACAAAAATATTAGAATTTGATTTATAAGAAATTTTATCGAGATGTCAATTGTTTCGATGGATTATTTATATTTCAACAGAAAGAAATCTCGAATGACTCTAAATATAACATTAGATAACATTGCAAAATAACAACGTTAGAGAATAAGTAAAGCAAAATGACACTAGACTTCTAAATTATGCATGTTTTGGAAGTTTGATGACGTCACGTCGTAAAGAGGATGGGTGTAGTGTTAACCTAATTTTGCCAAAACTCAAATGCAGAACACGTTTAAAATATTGAAGATTATGTGTTAAATATACTGTTAATTAGAAATGGGTCATTCCGAACCTGTATAGTTCGCGAAACTATGTTCACAGTCGGACATAGCTCCATCCGTTCCTTGGATTCATTTTAGCATGTCCAAACAGTTCCAGTTGCAATGATTTTTTTATTAAGCAATATGAACCGGCCCCTCTTTCATACATATTACTCACGGCTTATGCGAATTTTGTGATCGACTAAAAGTGCAAATAGGATGTTTGTGAGCGAACGAAAGAACTGATATATGCCATGGTAAGATGACATTTCGTCGTTCTTGTTGTGCGCAATGCTCTGTTCACTTCGTTTTTAACATGCTTTCATTCAATTAAATGAACTGGCAGAACTAAATAGTTCCGCGAACATGTCAAAATCGAATAAAACGAAAATATTAGAAGATATTTCGTCGTTCTTGTCAAGCCAACTGCAACATACGAACATGTTTAAATAATTAAAATATGTAGAATGAAATTGTAGATAAAGAATATAGAATAAGGTTTGTTATATTATACATATGAGTAACACATTTACGAAAAGCTAATTTAATAATATTTATTCATATCTTAGCAGATTGTCTTATAAATTTAATACAAAAAAATTGTTTTCCCTTAAACAGTTCAAAGGAACTACATAGTTCCGCGAACGAACATGTTTCCCTGAACTAGTTCCGCTGTATAAAAGAAACGTTCCATGTTCGTTCCAACCCCGGAACTATTAAGCACAAGCCGGTCACAAGAAGTGACGTCTTCAATGTATCATAACTTTTTTAAATTATACAAAAATGTGTGTTTTAATACTCACTTTGTATGGGAGATTGTCCGACTTTGTAAACGATTTTGTTCAAACTCAATGTGCATTTTAATATTCTTACCATTATTTAAATTATTAAAATTATTATTATTGTGCATTATTTAAATTCATTAAATTATTTTTTGTAGAATTTTTAGAGACTTAACCGTTATCATATAGTCTCTTTGTATGGGAGGTAGGCGTGTTTTCTTTACTATTTTAAAAAATTTTTAAATATATGATGAAAACTTGAGATCAAAGCTTATGTGCAAAATTCATGGTCATTACATTAGTTTTTGTGGCATTTAAAGATATTTCTTTTTTCACACATGAAATAAACCATATAGAGATAAACTAGAGGCAAAGAACGTAAGAATTTTTTTAAAGGACTTTTAAGTTACTAAAAGGAATTGCTTAAATTTATTTACATAATAAAAACCTTTGAAACATCATAATATGGGTATAAAATGAAAGAAGACAATCCCTTTTATAAAAAAAGAAAAAATTGTAAATTTTTTTTTGATTTGGTATTAAAAGTAATGGAAGTTATTTACTTCAAACAAATTGAAAATTATTTCCCTAAATGTTCAAATAAAACATAAGTCAATAAAATTAATCTACATATTTGGTGTGGATGTATTATCACTTCGTATTTCTGATAAAAGAGATTGTCCTCTTTCATTTCATGCCCATATTGTCATGTTTTGAAGATTTTAAATACATTTTTTTAAAAATTCCTTTTTGTAACTAAAAAGTGCTTTTAAAAAAATCCTGACGTTGTAAAAAAAATGGGAACGCAGTTTTACTATTCCTTGCCTCTAGTTTGACGTGTATATTAATAACTTCGTGTTTGAATGTGGTACCAAATTCAAACCAAATGTGGTACAATGTAGGCACATGCACTAGCTTCAAAATTGCGGCTGTCATCGTGTCGACAAACAGAAAGACAGACGGACATGGCTAAACCGACTCTCGAGGTAATACTGATCTAGAATAACTATTATTTTATATACCTGTCACGCCTCCTTATCAGCGTAACAAAAGGAGTGAAAAAGAAACTATACTCCTTACGCAGTTCGAGTTGGGGTATAAAAATAGAGCTTACCAACAGTTTCCTATAGAAAAATTTCAAAACTACAGGAAAAGTTTAATGGATTTTTGGTTAACTTTTTCAATACTCGTTTGCTTTCTTTATGTATTACGCGAATGATCGTACAAAGTGTATGAATTTAACAAATTTGGTGACGCGGCAAACACTACAAATGTTTAAATTATATACCAAATATTCGTACATTCTATAAGTAGCCATCGTTCGTGTTTAAATACATATTTTATTCGAATTTTTTCCTAACGTTTGGGTGTACGTCGTCTACTTTAAAGCTGAATTCAAAGTGTGTGGATTAAGTTGACGTTCCCTCACAAAGTTTAGTCATATCAACTAGGTGTTCAATTTATTTATTGATTTACTTGATTGCTAAACCTTAACAGGATTTATAGCAAATTTAAAATTATAAAATAAGATATTTAATACAATTCAAAAATATAAAGTATGATTTTGATTGAAATCATGTATTATTAACAAACTAAAAAGTTTTAATAAATTGCTTAAAGTATATAATTTTATTAAAGCATAAAAAATAAAAAAAAAGTTAAGTCAAAATCGATAATATCAGACAGCAAAGCAGGGTTGCGTTTTCAAGACAAACAAGGTCAAGTTAGCAACAATTTTTGTATACGGCGGAGTCGTGTGACAAACAAGGTCTCATACCCAATAAAACACCACTCCAATAGGTATATATATAATATATATATCGTTCTGTCTTCCTGAAGCCGGTGAGATCCTGGCTTGACAGGGTGGTTACTCGACAATTTTCTGAAAAAAAAGAAAACCAGTTGCGAACGCAGGCACCAAGGCAAACTAGGTCTTATCGGCCACTCATATTAATATATTTCAAATCGATCTAACGTAGTGTTTCAAAAGGTAAAAACACACCACGGTACCGTCGACAAATGTAGTCACAATCATCATGAAGGCATGAGGCAATTGAAGATCCCAGGTTTAGGTCCATTCAGATTATTTAGATGTTTATACACCAAAATTTTCAGCATCATATATATGTTTGAAAGAACTTTACATAATCAACGTCGGTACTGCACGTAATCTATAATTTTATGTTTGATTGAGTCCATGGATTCACTTAAGGATATAACATCAGATACAAAATTAAAATCACCGCAAGCGCTTCTAAGAGGTTCATTTTGCAAATAATTAGTTCTACAAAAGTTCATGTCGAGTAACTCAAAAGATCTTCTAGGACGAAGAGGAATATTAAAATATACTTTACTCAATAAATATAGACTGTTGACATATCCATGTATAAGTTTTGTAATCCAACAAGCATTTATCATAATTCTCCGATTTTTTAAAGAAGGAAGATTTAAGAGTTGTAACCGATATTCATAAGATGGTAAGTGAAAATCAGTATTACAATAAAGATAGCTTAAGCAAAACAAAAGAAATTGTTTCTGCACTGATTCAATGTCGTCTATGTAACAACCGTATCGTGGGCACCAAACAACTGAAGCGTATTCTAAGAAAGGCCGCACTAGGGATGTGATTAAGGTTTTCGTTATGAATAGATCATTAAACTCTTTTGCCTAACGTTTAATAAATCCTAAAGTACTATTTGCTCTATTTATTATTTTATTTACATGAATATTAAAGCGTAGTTTAGGATCCATTGCAACTCCAAGATCATTGAAAATATCTAAGGACTCCAATGGATAACCACAAATTTTGAAGGTACATTTAATTGGTGGTTTGCGCGAGAAAGACATATGCTTGCATTTCTTCATGTTGAGGTTCATACGGTTCGTTTTGCACCAGTTATAAAGATGATCAATGTCGGCTTGCAAAAATACAGCGTTATTATCATTTTTAAAAGAAAGGAAGAGTTTGACGTCGTCAGCAAACATTCAGATGCTAGAATACATTATGACAGATGGAAAATCGTTTATAAAAAGTAGAAACAGAAGGGGCCCAAGATGACTTCCTTGAGGTACTCCTGAAGTAACAGGAAACTCATGTGATTTCTTGAAAATAAAAATAACAGATTGTGTTCTATTGCTTTAGTAAGATTCAATTCACTTTACCAACGGTATAGGAAATCCAACAAGATGTAATTTTAAGATCAATAGTTTGTGATTTACAACGTCAAAAGCTTTGCTAAAATCCATGTAAATAACATCAGTCTGCATGCCTTTTCCAAAGTTTTCTATTGTTTTTGATGTAAATTCGAGAATGTTAGTAACAGTGGATTTTCCAGAAAGGAATCCATGTTGGAAAGGAGACATTAAAGATTTAACGCTATGCGATAGTCGTGATGTAACAATTGCCTCTAAAAGTTCAGGCAAAGCGCTAAATTTTGCGATGCCATGGTAGTTATCAATTAAAGACCTATTTCCGGATTTATGCAGCGGAATGATAAATGAATGCTTCCAGGCTGCAGGAAAATAGCAGCATTTTAATGATGAAGTAAATAGTAAAGAGATTGGAGTTACTAATTCTTCACAGCAGAGTTTTAATATACATGAAGGTATGTTATCAGGACCACTTTTATATGATGTTTTAATATTTTTTAAAAATGATAAGACTGTGTTTGTATCAATTATTAGGAAATAAATATCCCTAGATTAAATATTGAAAGGATAACTTAAATAATCACAGGACGATGATGAATTAATCGTCTTGAAAAAGTCAGCAAAAAGATTGCAAATACTATTATCATTATCAGACTGAACAGAATTATACTTCATAAAAGAAGGATAGGAATCAATCTTACGTTTTGTGTTAACAAAGTTCCAGAAGGATTTAGCATCAGATTTGATGTTTTTTTACTTTGTTAAGTAGATATTAAGGGATTGTTTGCATAACTGTTGCTAACTGTATTTAATCGAGGTGTAGCATCCAAAATCGCATATGTTATGTGTTTTTTGATATTTTTTATAGTATTTAGATTTCAAGTTTCTCATTTTTCTTAATTAATTTGTTTACCATACCCTATGTCAAAGAGGCTTTCCTTTGCGGAACAGCCTCAAGAAAACAATCATTGAGCGTTCTATTAAACGCATATACCGCATCATCGAAACTCTGAGAGGATAAACTTTTTGTATTAATATTTAGAATAGAATTCCAGTTTATATTAGACAAGATATTCTTCAAGATCACGTAGTTTATTTTTTTAAAGTTAAACTCAATAGGCGGTTGAGAATCATAGTACTGCACAGATGGTTTTGGAAAATTTAAAATAATTTCTAATGTTGGATGATGAGAATCTTCGGGTGTAACCAGAGGATCTAATTTAGACACAGAAGCGATATTGCTGCCATCAAAAAACACCAGATCAAGCAAACGCTTTTTTTGTTAAAGATGCAGTTAAGAGAGCTCGTTTAAAAAATAATTATCGGATGAACATTCAGACGAAGGTAAAAATATTCCAGGAATTTCAGAACAGCAGTTCCAAGAAACGTTTGGCAGGTTAAAATCTCCAGTTATTAAATATTAAAGTGAAGGTTGTGACTCAAAATTAATATATTATTTTGTTTTGTGTTAATGCCACGAACGTTTTGGTAAAGGATAATTGACAGGTACTTTTTTCGATCCATTGCTATCTAAAAGTTTTTCTCAAAACAAATTATCGTTAGACCACGTCCTGTATAACATGTTGCTTAATTTATTTATATTGTAAATGATTGGTATTACCGTAAGGAACCAGAAAATAGAAAAATATTTGCTTGTAGCGCTCACTATTGCCGGTTATGTTGAATGATACTGTATTAAGATTTGAAAAATAATGGCACAATTATGACCTGGCATACAAAGCGTACAAAAGCGCACCAAAGCGTGACACTATATCTCCAAAGTCTCGTAGGGGTTGTGCTCACTTAAATAAAGCCAATTTTGCGATTTAACACATCCATAAAGCCTCATCGCTGTTAACCCTCCGATGGGTGAGAAGGTCCCCGGGGACCTTTTTTATTTTCAAACTGAAATTACTCATTGATGGCCCATGGGAGATATACCCGACTCTTATATGTATTCCAAGGGAATTTTATGCAGAATCGGGAATTTTAAAATGAAAGTCAAGACGATCCCCCTAGGGACCTTGTACTGAAATTGCAAGGAATTATTAGTAAATGCAATTTATTTTGGCTTGGTTTCAATTGTTTTATTATTTGAACATATCACAGACGTGTTATTTGAATTTTAGGTACTTTCTAGATTATTGTTGGCCTTTTCTTGAAAACATATTTACCTGACTGGGGAAATTCGACTCTATTTGAATTTTGAATTATTTTATCGTTTGAACACATCACAAATAAATTCTTCGAATTTAAGGTACCTTTTGGACTATTTTTATTGTGCCTTTGCTTGAAAATATAACAAATGGTCCATCCGTTTTTGAATTTTTTGCCTGCTTTATGGTTGAACACAGGTAAATGTAGAAAAATAGTATAAAAGCGGCTTCAGTTTCGTAAACCGAATCATACAAAGTTTACACAGTGAGCAGAAAATATCGTGTGCTAAGTTTTATACTGAAATACATAACGAAAATACAATGGCAGATAGAAATTAGATATTGCTGAAATGGTACGTCGTAGTACACGCTACCAGCAAATGAGTGAGGAAGAAAGAAATGCAGTGGATGGGAGATTTGCAGACTTAATGAGTGAGGAGAATGAAGTTGATGTTCCTGCATTTGATCTTGAACCTGCTTCAGAGCTATGGACACAACGCTCAGTCCATTATACAAAGCTGCATTATCGTATGATCGCTTCAGATGCATGCTACAATGTCTTAGATTCGACAATGGAAATACGCGAAAGCAGCGACTAACCAGAAGCAAAACTGCGGCTATTGATGATGTTTGGCAAATGTTACAGTCTAACTTGGCAGCAGCTTACACTCCGCATGCTGCACTGACCGTTGATGAGCAGTTATTCCCAAACAGAGGCCGCAACCGCTTCACACAATACATTCCGTCGAAGCCTGCCAAGTATGGTATAAAGGTATGGTGGTTGTGTGACTCGAAATCATTTTATCCTGTCAAGGGAATAATTTACTATGGTAAATTGCCTGACAAAACACGAGAGGTCAATCAAGGGCAGAATGTTGTACTTCAACTTGCGCAGAGTTATTTGGATGCAGGTCGCACAATTTATGCTGACAATTTCTTCTCCACTTTGGAATTGGTGCGTGTTTTGATCAGGAAAAAAACTGAATTTGTTGGAAAAGTGCGCTCAAATAAGACATTTGTGCCACAGGAGTTCCAAAAAAATCGTATGCGTCCTGTCAACAGCACATTGTTCAACGAAGGCGATGTAGCGATGTGTTCATATGTGCCCAAGAAGAACAAAGCGGTAATTTTGCTGTCCCCACAACATTATACTTGCGGTGTGGACATGCAATCTAAGAATCAGAAACCGTTTGCTATTTTGGACTACAACGCCAACAAATCAGGCGTTGATACAATGGAACAGATGCTTGGTACGTATACATGCAAGAGCTCAACAAACCGCTGGCCACTGGCCATGTTTTATAATATGGTGGACGTTGCTACATTGGCAGCATTTATTTTATATAATGAAATGCAGCCAATTCGAAGAAGTGACAGACGACGGTCATTCCTGATAATGCTGACAAAACAATTGGCAGAGAGGAACATAGAGGAACGAGCGCTCAACAACCGCATAACCGCATATCCAAGGATACGGAACGCAATGGAAGCATTTGATGTAAAGGTGAGAAAAATCAATTCTTATGTTCAAAAGCAGAATAACTACATATTTTTGTTTTTTTTTTTTCCTTTTTGTTCTTTTTAGATATTATCAAGACCTACAGAAGCAGACCGCCATTTGTGCGCCCAGAGGAAATAGACCTTCATGTCGCCAGTTTGTGCAGAGCATTCTACACTCATGCATCGATGCAAAATCTGCACATAAAATATTTTGGACGAGGGACAATCTACTCAACAATAGTTATTTAAGCTTTTTACATATAAAACTCGTATATTAAAAAGAAAAGTTCTGGAATTATTTTATAATTAATAATTAATAAATAATAACAATAAAACAAAAAAAGAACTTGAAAAAAAAATTTTTTCGTACAAAATTCCATACAGATACAAATAGGTCCCTGGGGACTTTGTGCTGCATATAAAGGCAATGGATGACTCACCTATCGGAGGGTTAACTGTGGTAGATTTAATGGTTGATATTAAGTTAAATTTCTATTGGCTTTTCAGTCCATTTACCGAACGTTCAACGCAACTTCAATCAACTTCAATTGAAATGAATTTGATGCGGGAGTAGATCAAAATCGTACCTCAAAACCTTTCACGTAGCAAACGTGTAAAGTTGAGCTACTGAAAATGGCGTATAATCGATTGATTTCCCTTTGCTCTATAAAAAATGCCCATAAAATTCAAAGTTTGCAAAAACATGTCCACAGTTTCTATTACTTTTTCGCGTATATCTTTTTATCGCTAATATAACAGATATTTTTGTCGAACTGTCGAATAAATTAACTTATATGTAATCCATTTTCAAGTAAAATTCGAAAAAAACCAAAGCGGGAAATCTATATGCCTTACAATATAAATTGCTCCAATATATGGAATAAACATAACTTCCAGAATTGCCAACTTGCAATGAAAACAACTGGCTAAGGCTCGATTTTACAATCAATACTTTAGTTTTACATAAGTTTAACCATTTAGTTTTTGCTGATTAGTTTAATTATATTTCAAAATATAATCAGTTGCTTGCTGTCGATGACTTAAGTATAGCTTAAATCATGTATTTTCAATTTTAAGTTCAACTTAAGTATGGCTGATGAAACGCATTTTCAGAGCTTATACTTAAGTACAACTTAAGTATTCATTGTGAAACCGGCCCTTAAAATGTTTAAAGTGTGATCGTAAAGGAATATGACAGTGTTAGTTCGAAAATATCACTACAACTTCTTTAAACACGATTTAGCTGAAGCGTATTTCCATCAGGGAAACATTCTGTTTTTAATTATAACAAACAAGCCCTTGAAATAACTTTGGTCGAGCTTCTTATGATCAATTGTGTTGAGTGTGTTATTACAACTGGCTTAACTCAAGAAAATAAACCATTTCCTAATAACTTTGAGGAAATAAATGTCCCATAAGACGGAAGTTCTTTTTTTAATTCAATTAGTCCTGGATTAAAGATATTCTTTAATCCATGCTTGCACTTAAACTCGATATGACATCTGCTTTGAGAAGCATATGTCATGATCACATATAATCTCAAAACAGATGTAGCGAAAAAGAGAGAAATCACCTGTTTACTACTATGCACGACAATCATTGGTAACACTGAACTCGAAAGAAAAATTTAAAGCAGCGTTGAAAATGAAAATTCATGTTATAGGAAAATTTGGTATAGATGGTGTCACTACATTCACTCTCACAATCGTTGCATATCACACAGGGTATCACAAGCCCAACCGGACTAAATAGACCCAAATACCATACACATCTATCTATCTATACAAATAAAAATGGATGTATGTATGTGGGTATGTGGATATGTGGGCATGTGGGAATGTGGCTATATCACGTATAGACTCCAAAACCGCTGAACCGATCTTTATGAAATTTTCAGAGAAACTGAACCCACTTCTTGAGAGTGTTCCTGTGTGGTTTGGTAACGATTGGACAAGGGGGCGTGGTACCTCCCATACAAGCCAAATATGCGCTATCGACCACAAACCCAAAAAAGGATATATATATCAGGCGGTTTTGATCGTAAAAAACTAAGATTTTGTAATTTTGTTCAGATTGTTACTGTCGGTAACTGTAAAAAATGGGCGTGGTCGCAATATATATACGCCCTTTTTTCGAAATCATGGCAATTCCGGAGTTCTACACATTTTTGTAGTGAAACTTGCTGTGTAGCCCCAAGAGGTCACTATATATAAATGTTTTCACGCCCACTTTTAGCTCCCACAAATCAATATCTATATATATAAAAAGCAAACCGATGTGTGTCTGATGCCTATAGATTCCAAATCTACTGGACCGAATGACCTGAAATTTTGGCAGTCGATTTGTTTCAGGTACGAGATTGTAGAGGAAAAAATTTGCCACACCCCCCTTTTACCGCCCCTAAATCAATAAAAATGCTTTATTTCAGTCGGTTTGGATTGTATAAGGCTAAAACTCAGTAATTTAGTTTGTACGGTTACCACTCGGCAACTATATCAAAAATGAGTTCCAAGCCCACCTGTTCCGCAGAATTAGCTGTTTTGGTCGTTTAAGACTAACATACTTAAGTTTATATGGTTACTTTTGGCAACTGTATAAAAATGGGCGTTATCGCTATATATCCACACCCACTTTTTGAGAAATCATTAAAATGGACTATTGTGTCGATTGAGCTGAAATGTTGGCTTAGTTTGTATGATTACTTTCAGCAACTTTACTAAAAATTGGTTTCCATGCCCCCTTCTACCGCCCAAAAACCAATAAAAATGTTTTATTTCAACAGTTCGGGTCGTATTAGACAAAAATTTTGTTATTTAGTTCATATGGTTCCTCTCTGCAAGTGCACTAAAAATAGGCCTGTCCCTCTTTAAGCAAAGTGAAGCAAAGTGCGCCAGGCTTAAGCTGAAATTTGGCAGTCGATTTGTTTCGATAACGAGATGGTTTAAGGAAAATAATTTTGCCATACCCCTTTTTTCCGCTTACAAAACAACAAAAATGTTATATTTTGCACGGTTTTGATCGTATTAGACTAAAATTTGGTAATTTAGTTTATATGGTTACTTTTGGCAGCTACCAGAGTAAAAATATGAGCGGGCGAACAGCGGACGATCAGTGGTCGAGCATGGGCCGCACGGCCGTACAAGGGTAAAAGATTACCCAAAAATAATTCAAAAAGCCTAGAAGCCGAAAGTTGGGCCACGGTATGCCCGTTGAATGCCACAAAATTTTACAAAGCTGTTATTCAACAAACGTATGCGCAAAAACAGAAGCAAGCCTCACTCGGCGATGTTAATATTATCGCCACTTCTGTGTGGCGCAAAATATTTTCTGTATATGAAGTTATTTGTTTGAATACAATGCCCCTTTATGTTTGCAATTAAAACAGTATAATATAAGTATAATTTTCTTAACTTATTACAATTATATAATGGTAATGAAAAAAGATAAATTAAATACAAAAAAATAAATAAAAATTTACATTTTTTAGTTTTACATTTATTATTTACAATTATATACAAACAATACATTAATTATATACAATTACATATACAAAACAATTATATTAATTATATGAAGTTACAATTGAAAATCTGCTTTTCATTGTAGAATAAGCACTGGTCAGCCGATGAACGGCCGTTGTACAATCGAGATTATTTCAAAATGGAATTTGAAAGGTCGCCGTACGGCCGTTGTACAGCCGAGATTATTTAAAAAACGGTATTTATACGGCCGCTTTAAAGGCCAGATTATTTAAAAACGGCCTCTGTACGGCCGCTGTTTGGTCAAAAAGTCCTGCAAACAACCCTTGTACGACCCTCGTATGGCCGAGAAAAATATTAAAAATTTGGCCTTGTACGGCTGCTGTTTGGCCTTAGCTAAAAAGTTTATATGTTTACTCGGGTATACTGAAAATGGTGAATATATTTGGCATTTTTTGAAATTTTCGTATATGGCAGTAAGGCGGTCTGTGGCAGAACAACGTCTGCCGGGGAATACTAGTAATTAATAATGGAAATGATAATTTTAAAAAGGGGCAAATGAGACAAATCTGCAGCAAAGTGAAAATCTCGATAACTTGAGCACAGCTGTAAAAATACATTACCAAATTGACGATCAAAATGACCTCTTTCCAATTTTCAACACTATCGCTAACCGTTTTAAAACACAAATTATTTTAAAAGAATCTAAAGATTCCGAGCTTAAGGTTATTTTTAAAAACAAACAGATATTTATTGACAGAAGTGACCTTGATAACGGAAATATTGAAAATATAAATAGAAGATATGTTTACAAAGGGAAAATATGTATATATATATATATACAGAAATGGACGACCATAGTTAAACAAGTGTTGATAAAACTATTTTCGAACATTATTTAGGAAAAAATTGTAAAATGTTCACAGTTTGCACAGGACCTTGAGGATGAAAATGAATTGGCAAAAGAAATATCTTTCTTCCACAAATACGAAAGTTGAAATTCAGGTATTATACCTACAAACGAAGGTAAAAAATGTAAAATATATTACCATCAAATCAGAAATTAATGAAATAATAAATAATTGCGATATTTGTACTGCGATATACGATTGAAAACCTATTCAGAAAAAAAATTTTGTCTAACAGAAACACCGTCAACTACTAACGAGATTGTTCATGCCGATACTTACGTAAACAGTAAGAATTCGATCATTATTTTCATAGATCCCAGACAAAATTTTTGGCCGGAAAATGAACTTAAAACGGCAGACCGGTAGTCTGTTTATTGGAATAGAAATGACATTATTTTGACCCAATTTTGGCAAGGCAGGGCGGGAATTGTACCAAAACCAGCCAGTTGACTGCCACTGTACTGGCTAACAGAGGCTCAAAAATGTATAAGAGAGCATGCAAGTGGCGTTCAGTGGAAGCAATTTGGGAGGGAATGTACAGAGCAGAAAACATGCAGGTAGTGGTAGGCAATTGGATGGATTAAGATGGCATTGAATGTAAAATATTGGTTTCTTTTATATATTTTATATATTTTAGGATATTTTATATATCTGAGCTTTTTTTATTCAACTAAAAGTTTTTGGTCCTTGGGTTTGTCGATTTTTTCGATTCACCTAAATTTTGAACGGCTTTGATGTTGTGACATACAATTTTGAGTGAGATTTTTCAAACGTAAATTTCTAAGTTTTTTTAAAAAAGTTTATCTTTAGTATATCAGGTGTAAGCAAACCCAAACAGAGAAGGGAATCCACTTCTGTGGGTATTATAGCATTGCTACCAACAATACCAGAGACTACGTGTGCGAACAGTTTTATTGAAAAGAATGGTGAGCTTTAAAATTATTGCTCTATAAAAACATAGCCCAACACGCAAAAAATAATCAGATTTCCTAAACGAAATTTGAAAGAGAAATGTTAGTACCGTATACTCAATTAAAATTTTTAATTAAGATGATGAATTCGGTGTTCACTCATCCTTCCCAGAATCAAAAAATTATGCATGAGACGAGGATAGTGAAGATACTTTACACATGCTACAAGATCCGATTGCTGGAAAAGATCGATTTGATCAAGGATCTCCGATATCAACATCTGAAGTCTTCATCTCAATTCTAGCATACGTTTTACGATACAAACTAAGCGGTTCTGCATAAAGCAGTTTGTTGGAATTGATTGATTCCATCCATATGCCCTAAAACTTCCATCTTCACCTATGTCTTTAAAAAACATTTCATAAAAATAAATTCCGCTATTGAGTGTACTGCAACAACTGTTACATACCAGTAAAAGGAAATGCGAGGAATATAATAGAAAAGACGAATTCGGATATCAGCTCACCTTTTCAATAGAGGCACAGCTACAAGCAATTATTTCTTGCCCAGATTTCTGCAAACAAGTTGTCACCATTTTAGCAAGAAAAAAGAAAATGCTGAAAGGCTAGAAGACATTTACAATGGCGAGCTGTATCGCAATCAATGCGAAAAAAGATTCATGAGTGACCCCACGACTTTGTCATTCATGTGGTATTTTGACGGAGCAGCACTCTATTTAACTTATACTATTAACTAGATTTTTATGTAGTAATTAACAAATGCACCAAAAATTATTCAAAACCGACGATCTTATCAAATGTTGAAGTCACTCTTGTACAGCAGTATATCAGATCTTCTGAAATATAGTAAATTTCGCCACAATGTATTAAAAACTGAATTTTGCATTACATGATATTTCTTTTGTTTTGTGTTCCACCAAATATGATTCTTAGTGTTCAATTAAATATGATTGATAACGAATAAAGCACCTTTACCTTAATAAATTTTTAAATAACGTTTATTTATGCAGACTTTCGCAAAAAAAAAAATGAATTGTAACTGTCAAATTCACATGTTAAATGTGAAAAGGTTTTCACAAATTTCAAGTTAAAGCCAGTAAAAAGTTAGAGCGCAAAAGAGTTAGACAGATAAAAAGCGTCTTCCAGTATAAGACAAGATGATTCTGTTGTCTAGAAAGCAAAACATTTTTAAGCTGCTAGACCATTTCAATTGGATGCCAATACAATGCTTGTTTTTAATAGAGTTCATGTGCCTGCCAGTATAGGGCGAAAGCATTCTGTTCTGTAGAAACCAAAACTTTTAAGCTTGTCCAAATATTTCAGTTCAATGCCAAAATAATGGTTTTATTCAACAGAGTTCATATGCCTGCCGTTATAGTGCGTAGGAAGGCTGCTGCTGAGAAAACAAAAATGTTTGAGCTGCTTGAACATTTCAGTTGGCGTCCAATACAATGCCGAATTTCGACACACTGCCTTCTACTGACTTTTCCATGCCTTCATGCTGCTACTTTCTGGCAGCCTTTTTTGATAAAAAGTAAACTGGTCGCCACCACATTTTAACATACTGCCAGAACTCTGCTCATTTGCCACTGAGCAGATATAATGCCATTTTCCTGTCGAATATTTTGTCTGGAGGAAAAGTTTTCAACACATGCTACAAGTTTTCCCCTACCAGATAGGAATAACCAAGCAATACTTGATAAGATGAGGGCTATTAAAGGACATGGCAAAAAATTTATTTTTGCCAACGAATTCAACCCTAGGAATGTTCGTGACTTCCTAAGTGAACACGGAATAGATTATGACCCCACTAAACCAAATGGTCACACGGATAATTCAGACATTGAGAGCTTGAAAAACACACTAACTGAAAGTATAAGAACTCTAAATGTCGAAGAAAATTTTCCAATTACAAAACAAATTTGTAAGGCTATAAAATTCTACAATAACTCCTTACTTAAAACTACACCATAAGAAGTTTAAAATCATAAAATAAGTCACAAAATAATCAAAGAACGAATTGACAAAGCGAAGAATGATATGCTTTGTAAGCGAAATGAAAAGAGAGAAAAATTAAGAATTAAGCATAAAGAGGAACCAAATTTCATTCAAAAATCATTAGACAATATTCTATATTCAATAATATAAAGCGTCCTCTCAAACGCACAGAGACTTACAGAAAAAAATCGGTATCCTAACCTGGGAAGATAAAATAACAACAATATTTTTTTATATATATACAACAGATATTAAGTAAGTATTAAAATGTTTAGATTCTCAGCATTTTGATGATTTTTCTGGGAATGTTTTTTCTGCTAAAGGAATCTTGCAAATTAGCCCAGTTAATGAAGGTTTGGGCTATGTTTAAATCAAACTACGAGAATTTAGATCGTAAATCTAACTTCTACAATTATCCATATAATCAGCATAAATGAACTAACTGAGCCATATTTGAAATCAAATTGAAAGCAATGTTAAAAGTTTAGATCTATATAATCGAGAAATGATAGAAACAGAAATAAAAACAATAATATTGAAACTACAATCCATTACGCCAATTGAACCTAAAAAAAAAGATGACTGACAAATTTCATTGGGCGTGGACATAAATGGTTATTTGGGATTATGGACGATGAAGACTGACAGGAAATACTTGAACATCTTAATGTTACAGACAAAAATAATCATAACATTAAAGAGACAAACAAATTTTTATTAATACACATATTAACCAGTCAATAAAAAAAATAAAATAAATAATCTGGCCATTTCAGACCTTGGAAAGACTTTGACCTAGCTTCTATTGATCAATTGTGTTGTGCGTGTTATTAAATTTTTGATCACAAATGACCGAGAACTGGACCTACGTATTTTATGCCGACTCCAAACGGCTTATGTTCTCAAGAAGCTTTACATGGCAATTTTTACTCTCTTAGGTTTGCCATTGTCTGTAGAGAGGTAACGACCGAACAGAAAAATTAATTCAATTGAAAAAACTTTCTGTCTGAGCTTTAATTTAACCCGGGCTACCGCCAGTTCTTTAGCTTAGGGGCCACGCACTCTACCCACTAGGCTACAACTGCCACAGTCCAGTCAATACAAGTTCTATCAGAAATCAGCAATATAGGATGAAAGGGAAAATATAAAAAAATTCATTGAACGAACTGAAATATAGAGGTAACGAAATTATACAACATCTTTAATACAACGACCAAATGTTCAAACTGACATATTTAAAAGATAAAATAAATCATATTAGGGAGAGCAAAGTATCAGCTAAGCACAATATTGTACACCCAAACATACTTACATCTGAAGAAATAGATCGCTTTAAGATAGATTTTTTTCAAACATAAATTGATGCAAATTGACATGTTAAATTATAAGGATGGTTTGTTAATTATGGCAATAAAAATTCCAAATTATTATATTCTAGCAGATTTAAAAATGATTGTACCTCTAACAAATAACAATTATATGAATGAGCCAAAAGGCATAGTAACTGAATTCTAAAATCGTGCTTTAAAATACGAAGAAAATGCATATTAAAGATATTTAAAAAGTAGCAAACATTGTACTGTATTTAATAATTGTAATTTCAAATATAATATTGAGACGCAAGTAGAAGACCTTGAAGATAACATGATTCAAATAAAAAATGATATCGAATTACCAATTGTGCAAAACTGTTACAATAGAAAATTTACTTTAAACAAACACTATTTTAAATATTTCAAATTCAAGACAACGTGTTGTCAGTTGTCTGTATCGAGCGTTCGACCGGTCAAATACGAGGCTTGTCCTATAATAATAAACTGGCCCAATCACGCTAGCTACTTCAATACTTCTATACGCACTAGCTACTTTTTCTACCCAAGGTAATGCATAAAAGTGTCAGTTCAATCAACTTCCATCTCGACTGTTTCTTGCTTATTTTTTTAAAGCTCATACTTCGAAGTGACTTATTCGAGAAAACATGACATATAAAGCTTTTCAGTTTCGTTGAGCAACATAAATAAAATATCGTTATGAAAAGTTATAAATATATTGAATAAAGAATATCAGTCACTCTGTCTTGTTTTTTTTTTGTTGTGTCAATATCAACTAGCGATAAAGCTAGCACTTCATAACTAGTGAAATAACTAGGGAATGGGTGTGTAAAAGGTAGCTATTGACCCATTCTTATGACATGCTCGTGTAAAATTCGCCAGAATATAAAGAAGGTAGATTGAAGTGGAACTAGTACTGGCTACCAAGGGGCTAGTGAAATCACTAGTTTTGTACTAGTGCCATTAACTGCAGGGTGTTAGCTCATATGATACTTTATAAGAATAGTCTTAAGATACACATGAATAAATAAAAACAGATCAACATGAATAAATAAAAACACAACAAATATTACCTTGCGTTGTCATTTGTTTATAATGCGCGTAAAATATGGCGTATCCGCCACTTGCACAAACACACATACGGTGGTAGTAACATTTTACAGGAGTGAAGAAAAACAGATTTCCTTTTAAACTATTGAATGGATTTTCGTCGGAACTGAACATATATTGATATTAGATACTTGATTTATCCTCCAATAAGCATTTAATGAAAAATTAAAATTAATAAATCAATCATGAATGATCAAAATGAAAATGAAATTTTGGAAATTTTGCAATATATATGTTGGAAACCCTTTCGTTAATTATACGAATAAATGTCTCATAAAAGCCTTAATCGTTAGCTGCAAGACTCTTCCTATTACAGAAAATATGATTTCTAAGTGCAATAGCTCTATACATATATGAAAGTGAAGAGGAAGATGATAAAAGTGAAGAGGAAGATGATAAAAGTGAAGAGGAGATTGAATATCTTCTCCAGGGAACTTTTTACATGTTGTAATTGTTTGTGTTTCAAAGAAAAATTTATTTATTTAAAGTAAATTTCTTTAAATTCGTTTTTGGCGCAAGAAATGTTTAATTTCTGTTATTTCTTATTACCATTCTGTACATTTGTAATACATACAAATTTAAACTTAAGAAGAAAAACAATTTGCTTTAACAATTTGCTTTATGGAAAAATGTTTCGGACTAAATATAGAAAATTTCCCAAAACTGCGCTTTTTTGGGCTGCAAAATATTAAAAGCCAAAAATTGGGCGATTTTTGGGCTAGAAAAATTTTGTAGTTCGCACGTTTTCAAAAACTATCTGGTCACACTGGTTGGCATCCCTTATTGTATTTCTTCTTTTGAGATGTTCGTTCTCTCTCTCTCTTTCTCTCTGGCTTTTACACTTAAATCTCTGTTAGTCTTTATTTTAAGTAGTTTAGCTTCTATTCTGTATGCACTCTATATTGTTTGTTTTTTATTTATTAATTCTGACTACAAAAAAATGACATCTGTAATTAGTTTTATTCTAGCTTACTATTTAATTATACCATAGTACTACTTATGATCTCGCTTACAAAGTGTGTTATATAAGCAAAGGTTATTATTTCTTACGACATATGTTCTATTATGACGTTATGAAAACGGAATTAATTTTGTAATGACTATTTTGGCTACAATTACACCGTAAAAAATGTTGGAGAAATTTTTAATCCAAAAAGTACTATTTTTTAATTTACAATTTAGTTTAATTTAGCTGGGTCTCAAGCCCAAGTTCCTGCTTGCTTACTTACTGCAAGCTTACTTGCACTCAAAAACACATAATGGTGAAAAATAAGCGAAACCTTATTAAAAACAAAGTAGAACGAGTGGATAATTTGTTGGACCAACACATCAGAGGACGTTTTTTCAAATCACAAACTGGTCAGAATTTTTTATTTTATATTGTTTTTTTTTAACTTTTCCTTGGATTGGTCCTATATGTAATCCAAAAATGTTTAAAATTTAGTTTAAGACTTTTAACCGTGTTCGTTTTAAAAAAAAAAATAATTATGGAGAAAAATTTTTTCATGAATAAAATTGCGAGCTTTAGATCAAGTAAGTTTTCAAGAGGGCAACAACAACAACAACAACTTTGTATAGAGTCAATCACTTAGCTGACTAGACAGTCTGTTTCGGAAATCGCTACATTTTCCTCTTCAGTAGTCTTTGAGTGACTAAGCTGTGATCAACTCACTGTTTCAGCTGTGATAAACTCACTCTATACAGAGTTGTTATTGTTGTTGTTGTTGTTGTTGTTGTTGTTGCCTTCTTAAATACTTACTTGATCTTAAGCTCGCAATATAATTCATGTTATAATTTAGTGGATCATTAAACTAATTGAAAAAATTTTTCTTAAAAAATAATAAACTCTCAAAAGTAGTTATAGTTCCAACTATGTTACTTCAAACCCTTGTTTTCACTTCAGTATTTTTCAGTTTCTTTTCAAAAAATGTTTAACACATAATACTAATGAACAAACCTGCATTGGGTGGGAATTCGTAGAAATACGCTGATCTGGGACTCAAACAGCTGCAATGAGAAAAAATATTGAGCAGTTATAGGAAAATATTTTAAAATCATAAAAGCATTAATTTAAAACACAATTAAATTTACTGTTACACTCACTTTTGTTGGACGAAATTTAAATTCGTTACATTCGCTGGCATTGTTGGATGTGGTTGCAGACCTTGCTGGTGTTGTTGTTGCAGTTGATGTAATTGGTGTTGTTGACTTGCTGGCACTATTGGTAATTGCTGTTGTTGTTGTTGCTGCTGCTGCAGTAGGTGTTGCTGTTGCAGTGCGCCACGAGCAACGCGCGGCGCAAAAACTCCATAACCAAAGCCATAGATTTCGTCCTCTTCCTTGTCGGACAGACAACTCGAAGGCTGTTGTGCAAGCATGGTCGAAGTCAAAAGGTTTAAAAACGAAACAAAAAAATTTTAAAAATTAAATCAAATGAAATGCATTTTGCAAACGTGTGTAAATACGTTCTAAGTGTGGGTGCGTGTGTGTGCGCGAGTGTGAGTTAGTGTTGAGGTAAAGAAGCAACATTTAATACTCAAAGAAATGTTTTTTCCATTCTTGCTTTATATTTGATCGTACACATATAATAAACATGCAAAATTTTCTACAAGCTAATAAATAACGAATAAAGTCATAAAACAAAGCATAAAGGAAAAATCAGCCAACAGGCAGTCGAATATACAACGTATACAATATAAATGGTGGATGCTTTTCCTTCTTCGGCGCTTAGAAAAGTCAAGCCTTGCCAACGCTTTTAATATTAAAGAGTTGCCAAGTTTTTTCTTTTTATATTCATGGCAGTTGTTTCTTATTTTGTTCGTTTGTTCGTGATTTTGCCCCCGGAATGGTTTTAACACCTTGGGACCAACAACTAAGAGAAGCATGGGAACAACAACAACAACACTTCGATATTGTGTTCATGAGAGTAGCTAGAGTACGGGTTCAGTTTGTTGTTTTTACTTTTTTTTCTGACTTCGTTTTTCCCTAAATAAGTAATTTTCCCCAAAGTAAATCCTTTTGATAAATATGAAGAAGTTTTGGTATCTGTTAGCTGCTTTATGCAAAAATGTTTGTCTTTCATTTATTTGCCAAAATGAAGTGCGATGAGAAACTGAATACAATTCGACATAATAAAATACAGAAAAGAAAAAAAAAACGCACAAAATCACAAAAAGAAGGAAACACAAGAAATTGGTAATGCAACAAAAGAAAAATTGTTGCCAAAAAACATCAGGTATGCTTTTTCTTGTTTTTGACTTTACTTTATTTTCTGTACAAATAGAGTGAATAAAATGGTAATTGTCAACCCTGCGGATGCGACATGCCGGGGGTAAAGGGTAAAAGCAAAGGGTGAAAATAGCATAATGTTCGTGGGGGTTAAGTACGTGTCTTTTCCCATGTTCTTTTTATTCCTTTACTTATATAAAAAGTACATATGAAGGGTTGTGGTGGCTGCATATAACGAACAGGAAGAATACAAAGCGCTTAAAAGCAGACACCATAAAAAATAGCAACACAATTGAAACGGAACAAATATTCCCCAAGGATATGTCAACAGAGCAGCAAACAATTTGAGAAATAGTAGACTAACTTTTTTACCATTTCTCGTAACATTGTTGGTAGGAAAGTAAAAAAAAAATTTAAGCATTGCCTTGTTGGAGACCAACGTACGTTTTTATGGAGTAGGCGAAACTAGCCAATAGTTAAAAATTTTATATTAAAAGTATTTTTTGGTAACAGAAACAGCCAAAATTTAACGATTCAACATTCGGAAGATAAAAAAAACCGAATAGAAGTAAAATAAATACTTCCAAGATATTGTCCTATTAGTTCACGACTACGGCGAAGCAAAAAGAGCGGTATATGAAGTGGTGTAATGGCAGAAAAGTGTGGTAATTTCTATATTGGTGTTGGTTCTCACAAGTACAGAAACAATCACACAGGCCTGTATTCGGATGTATCGTAAGAGAAGGCCCAAACTGTTAAAGTTTGTTCTAATGCATTAAGATTTTAGAAACATTTCAAGAATAGCAACAACTCTAATCATCAAAAAAATTTCAGGTCGCTCGCAATTGGCTTAGAAGTTATAGGCATCCAACGATGGAAAAGTGAACTAAAAATCGAACTGATTTTTAAGTTTTCCAACAAAACTAAAGTTTATGGATATCAAATGACAGATAATACAACTATCTTTACAACAAGATATCAAACAAAGAATACATTCATTTAAGATACAACCTTTTTCTTTACTTAAAATCGCAAGGTTCTTACAAATTTAATAAAAAAAAAAACTAAATGTATTTAGTTGTCTCTGTTTAATAGGAGGCCTTCCGCCGCTGCTTAAGGATTACAAACCTCAGTAAGTCCAACACAGGCTTTACTGTCTACAGTACTTCTGGATGTAGTTATCTTTTTAATACTTCTCTTTTTGATGTATTGCTTTAGTAAAAGGGAAATCACTAGTTTTTCAGACAAATTATAATTATAAAAAAAAAAAATTATATCGTAAAAAGGTCTGTGTGGAATTTTATGTTTGACACCACATTAAATAGATACGTGCATTACCTTTGTCTTATTACCCATAAAGCTTAGTTTTGTTAAAAAACTAAAAAAACAGCAAGTCATTTAGGTAATTTTTCTAAATTTAAAGGCCCATAAAATCTAAATCTGAACATTAATTACAAATTAGATTAATTTTTTTAAAATCCTTATTTTTTGGGTGTTTCTACCCAGTTGTTGTGCAGAAATCAGAAAAATTTAACAAACAGGTACTAAATCTGATTCACTATGCTGAAAACAAGAGCGCCCCAAAAATATATTCAACTGTGAAAAATGACTGCGCCCCTGAAGCAGTGCTTGTGTTTTGACAGATGTGGTTTGATCAAACTGGCGCAAAATCAACAGGGTCTAATTTGCATTTCTAAACCGTTTTTAATTAAAAATATATACATTTCTAAAACAAATAAGTTAAATAATTTCGTTAGAAACTAAATAAAGCTTTTTTGTCAAAAGAATTCAAACCGTATTTACATATTTACCTGTGGAAAGAAAGTGTTTAAGTTTTCGGGAACTTTTACAGTTTTTGACCGCAAAACTTAAGTTGCATTTATTTTTGTATTCTTTTTTTCTTTGATTTTGTCGCTTTTTTAGTAGTGAAAAATGCTTAAAATGAAATTATTTTCAACTATTTTGCTGAGGAGTCTTCCAATCCAGGGAAGCCAGGGTTCCCAGGAATGTCAAAAAACACTCTCTTTCTCACTCGCACAATTTATGCGATAGTTCACATACGGTGTATGTGTTAGCAACACCTTTTCCTTATATTTTACTTCTTTGCTTCAAACCTACTTATCATAATTTGACATATGAGGTATCTAAGGAAGCGTTTTGATTGTCCGCTAGTTGTAAGCTATGTGACGTCACATTAAATGAAAATGGCGTCCTCTAGAAGACAGAAAACCAACTATACCCCTAACTTCTAAACTACTTATTATAATTTAACAAATTAGATATCGTTGGAAGCGTTTTGATTATCCACTGGTGATAGGCTATGTGACCTCACATTAAATTTAATACGGTGCCCTCTAATTAGATGTTTATAGTGATATAGTTAACATCTTTGTTTATAATTGGATCATCAAATCATTGATTAGTAGTTCTACTTTCGATTATATAAAAATTATACCCCCAAAATAATTTTAATATATAAAAAATTGGTTCAAAAAACTAAAACCCGACTACTAAAAAGCACGCTCTAAAATGTATGAAACAAGAAAATATTCCCATCTGAAATTGTTATTTACAAACTATTCAATATTTTTTGTCAACTAACCATAATATATTTTATTGTATATACTACTAATTCATAGTAATGTTCAGAAGATATCCATGGTTGCATGCCACCTACCCTCACAAAACAATACATTCTAATAGCAGTAAGCTCTAGGGCAAAGTGCATCATGCTATACATCTAGAGGGCCACATATGATCATGTATATGAGGTGGCACACTACCACGAATATCTTCTGAACATAATTATGAATTAGTATTATATACAATAAAATATATTATGTGTAAGTTGATTATTTAATAGACAAGAAATATGGAATAGTAGAATAGAACATTACAATTTCAGGAGAGACTATTTTCTTGCTTAAAACTTTTTAGAGCGTGCTTTTAAGCAATCGGATTAAATTTATAAATTTATTTTTAAAAGTTTTCTTCCTCCCCAGACAAAATTTTTGGTCGGAAAATGAACTTAAAACGGCAAACAGGTAGTCTGTTTATTGGAATAGAAGTGAAATTATTTTGACCCAATTTTGGCATGGCAGGGCGGAAATTGTACCAAAACCAGCTAGTTGACTGCCACTGTACAGAACAGCAGACTGGCTAACAGAGGCTCAAAAATGTATAAGAGAGCATGTAAGTGGCGTTCAGTGGAAGCCAGTTGGCAGGGAATGTACAGAGCAGAATAAATGCAGGTGGGGGCAGGCAATGGTATGGGCCATTAGCATGGCATTGAATGCAAAATAATGGTTTCTTTTATATATTTTATATATTTGAGCTTACTTTATTAAACTAACAGTTGTTGGTCCTTGGGTTTGTCGATTTTTTCGATTCACCTAAATTTTGAACGGCTTTGATGTTGTGACATACAATTTTGAGTGAGATTTTTCAAACGTAAATTTCTAAGTTTTTTTAAAAAAAGTTTATCTTTAGTGAGTTTTAAAATTATTGCTCTATAAAAACATAGTCCAACATACTACCACGAAATTTGACAGAGAAATGTTAGTACCGTATACTCAGTTAAAATTTTTAATTAAGATGATGAATTCGCTGTTCACTCATCCTTCTCAGAATCAAAAAATTGTGCATCAGACAAGGATAGTGAAGATTCAATTGCTGGAAAAAATCGATTTGTTCTAGGATCTCCGGTATCAACATCTGAAGTCTTCACCTCAATTCTAGCATACGTTTTACGACAAAAACTAAGCGGTTCTGCATTGAGCAGTTTGTTGGAATTGATTGATTCCATCCATATGCCCTAAAACGCCCATATCCACTTATGTCTTTAAAAAACATTTCATCAAAATAAATTCAGCTATTGGGTGTACGGCGCTCTGCAACAACTCTTACAGATCAGTTAAAGGAAATGCGAGGAATATAATAGCACAGACAAATTCGGATATCTGCTCACCTTTTCAATAGAGGCACAGCTACAAGCAATTATTTCTTGCCCAGATTTCTGCAAACAAGTTGTCACCATTTTAGCAGAAAAAAGAAAATTATGACAGGCTAGAAGACATTTACGATGGCGAACTGTATCGCAATCAATGCGAAAAAAGATTCATGAATGACCCCAGCAATTTATCATTCATGTGGTATTTTGACAGAGCAGCACTCTATTTAACTTATACTATTAACTAGATTTTTATGTAGTAATTAACAAATGCACTAAAAATTATTCAAAACCGACGGTCTTACCAAATATAAGTCACTCTTGTTCACCAGTATATTAGATCTTCTGAAATACAGTAAATTTTGCCACAATGTATTAAAAAATGAATTTTGGATTACATGTAAATATTTCTTATGTTTTGTGTTCCACCAAATATGATTATTAGTGTTCCACTAAATATGATTGAAAACGAATAAAGCACCTTTACCTGTATAAATTTTATGCATTTTTAAACTTTCGCCAAAAAAAAAATTAATTGTAACTGTCAAATTCACATGTTAAATGTGAAAAGGTTTTCACAAATTTCAAGTTAAAGCCAGTAAATAGTTAGAGCTCAGAAGAGTTAGACAGAATAAAAGCATCTTCCAGTATAAGACGAGATAATTCTGTTGTCTAGAAAGCAAAACATTTTTAAGCTGCTAGACGATTTCAATTGGATGCCAATACAATGATTGTTTTTAATAGAGTTCATGTGCCTGCCAGTATAGGGCGAAAGCATTCTGTTCTGTAGAAAACAAAACTTTTAAGCTTGCCCAAATATTTCAGTTCAATGCCAAAATAATGGTTTTATTCAACAGAGTTCATATGCCTGCCGTTATAGTGCGTAGGAAGGTTGCTGCTGAAAAAACAAAAATGTTTGAGCTGCTTGAACATTTCAGTTGCCGTCCAATACAATGCTGAAATAAATTTTAACATCTGATATAAGAGACTCGTTTTGAAAAAAGGAAAAATAGAAAAAATAATTATCAAAAAAATATGCATTCACTTTTTTACATTTATCCCAATCGCTACACTAAAATTTTTTAAATGTTTAAAGCGATGATGCAATTTTTTTAATTCGGTAATTGGATACGAAAGGTTTGATTTTTTGGGTATATTTTCAAACATTTTTGCATAATTTTAATCCAGGGTTCCTAAAAGGAAAATCCTGGGCTAAATTCGGATCCAGAAGTTATAGTGCTTACGCGAGATATTTAAGAGATTCCACAAAATGTGAATTTGTGGTTAATCAATAGATAATGCGGCTGTTTTTTGTTTTTCTAAATTTATCATTTAACTTTAAATATTTTTGAACCTAATGAGAAAGCTCACTTCAAAACGAGTGCTGTTCGTAAACGTCTAAGCTATAATCATCTACTGCACTAAAAACTTTCGTTTACCTCATCAACAATATCGACATAAAAGTCAAGTAAAAACATCCACTCGCCTTAAAGCAACTTCAAAACTGGAAAACATGGTAAAAGTAGCAGAAAAATATTGCGTTGATACACCAACATAAGCGCAATTAAATGCATTAGCAGAGTGGGTACCGTAATTGCGTTATAACGTAGTTCGAAATGATGATTCCTTTATCAACAGGGCTTTATTGAACGCAATGATGTTTGAAGTTGGATAGGGCATAGTAATATGATGTATTTTTGAAGCGAAGCTTTTTAAGCCTTGTTTTGTGATTTGCTTGAGCGAAATCTCAAAAATTAAAATTTTTTCCATACACCCTTTTTCTTAGAATTGCTGTTGTTTTTTACTTGCGGTTACTACAACAAGAGAATATAAAATTAAAAATATTCCTTTGTAAGTGTAAGCACTGAGAATCGAACTCGTAACATTTCAATCGAGAGTTCTACACACTCACCACTATTTCAAAACCATTTGTGTCATGATGTGATTCATTCAAATTTAAATATTTACTGCAACTATGTTGCTGTAGATGACAGGACTTTATTAAAAGGATTGTAGAAGGTATGATCCAACAGAATACAAAAATGTATTAAAGGGATTGTGCATTAGCTATCCTATATATTTTATTGTGAATGTGTGACGCTATGATGCAGCAGATCACAATAATCGATCAAAAGCATTGTGCATTAGCTATACAAACAACAAAAGTAGCAAGGTTCCATTGAACGGGCTGAAAATTATCACAAGATGCCAATTGTTTTGGGTGTAGATTTTAATTGCGAATTCAGACATGAATGTTCATAGGCACTTAACGCAAGGCTGATGGTGTAATGTTCGAAAATTTATGGTGTTTTTAGGATTTTTTAACGATATTTTAACTTTTAAGGTATATTGTAACACTCATTAATCATAAAAAAATTATTTTTTTAATTTAAAAAATTGCTGATCTTGTTTAAAATGGCGCTCAATGAGACGCTCTCATGAAAAAGGGCGGTGTTGTAGGTTCTGACTTTTCTATTTATTTAAAAAATAAAAACCAAGAATATTATTAATCACTATGAGTGCAGCTAGGGCTGGCACTAGAAAAAAATATTGAAAATTGACAAAATGACGAGCTTTTGAAAATTAAGTTCTTAAAAAAGCTTGTTTTCTGCTAGTTTTTAGATAAGTTTACAATATACGATGTTTTAGAAATAAAACTTTGATTCTAGTTCCAGCGATAGCCACTGATCTTATGAATAGCATATTTAAATTTCAGATGATTCGGCTAAGTGTTTTTTCTACAACACCAAATGAATGTAGACGAAACAGTGTGGCTCGACACCTACTAAAACCGCTGTAGAAGTGATAATAGACTATACTTTTGAAATATAAAAAAAAAGCAATTTCATTAAAATTCTAGGCCTTAAACAATGCTGTTTTGATAAATATAATTTGCGAATGATAAGAGATCCAAATATTTGCACAACACGATTAGGACAACTATTGATGTAATATTTGCTAGAAATATCGATGACATTGCATCTATATAATATAAGTTTGATATTTTAGATAATAATAACCAATAATTTCATTACCATTTACAAAAATAATTCAAAATTAATGTAAAATAATAATGTAAAGTAACAAAATTTACTGGAGGGAATATTATTTATTTAGTTAACATAATGATATTTCAAACTTTTTAATTTAAAAATATTTCTATTAAAAAACCATTATATTATCAAATTTATGAAACTGCGGCAAAGCTCCGCTTGTCTCGTGTGTCCAGCAACGCATGTGTTTTTTTTATGAATTGTCTGCTTTATTAAACAACCGAAAAATGAACCCTCTAGAAGCCGTTAACTTTTATAAAACCACACCGTTTCTTAATGCTCTTAAAATATAGTGTTGTAGTACAAAATGTGTTTGTGTTCCAAATAATAAATCAATGAATAAATCAATGAGTTACATAGTGTCACGTCACAAAGGAGTTATGTGGCAACCTTGAGCTGATTGGTCAAGATGGCAACCCGGAAGAATAGAAGAGAGGGAGTGAAATCTTGATGTCGAAGCGGTCGGTCGCATCATCTTGTCGTGTTTCATTGTTAATAAGCAATATTTTAATTAAAAAAGTAAACTTTGAATTGCCCAATAAATGAATCTTTGTGGAATTGTACTTTTAGTGTTTGAATGTTGGACATTCGGAATTTGGGTTTTGACAACTTCAGAAGTGGGATATAAAGCCCCTGACATATAAGTGCGGTCACGATAGTCAAAATGTGTCTTTCTTGAAATGTTAACAAACAAAATAGAGAAAAAAAAAATCTGTGAACATAATACAGCTGTGCAAAGTATTGAACAAATAATATTGCAAATAAAGTCCAATTAGCCGTTAAAATTGGTAGCATTTTTTTTAATATTCCGTTATACTATATATATTTGTATGTATATACTATATATATTTGTATGTATATGTATATATATTTCCCCCGTTTTCGTTAAAGCTTGAAAAACTTTGTAGCTAGCCGGGTTATATGTATACATGCATATATTTCCCCGCTTTCGTTAAAGTTTGGAAAAAACTTTGTGGCTAGCCGCTCGTTGCCACCGAAGGCTCTTGAATTTCTCTTCAGTGCCGCCATCGTTATGTTTTTAGTTTTACTTTTCGCCGTTTTGTGAAAGTGAATTCAACGATAAAATCAATAATCCCTTTCGTTCGCACTTCGTGTTTGATTGTTGTTTTCTCGCCGTTGAATTAAAGATAAAAAAATATATATATATATAATATATATATATAATATATATAAACAAACATGAATTTCCGTTTCTTAAAATTGGACGTTTTATAAAAGAAGTGCAAGGAAGCGGGTCTTCCAACGTCTGGCACTAAAAACCAGCTAATTCAACGTCTTGAAGAAAACTATAGCAACAAGGAATTTAATACCGCGAACGAAAATTCAGTGTTATTGAGGTTGAGAAACTTAGAAAAATCGTTTGCTGATATGCAAAATAAAAGTTTAGTAGAATACGTAGTTTCATCCGCTCCGGAGTTTGAACCACCAAGAATGTCCTCACCTATACCAACCCATATCGCCGAATCGTCGGGTTCAGTATTTGGGAATGTTGAAACTTTCGTCCAGCGATCATCCCGACTCTCGTTCTCAAATAACAATTTAGTTTTACCTACTATAACTACCGCTTGTATTACAAGCCAATATGGTCATATACAAGGAAGTATGGGTCAGCGTATGAACTCACAATTACATCCAGTAACAAGTTGTGATAACATTAATACGAACCATATCGAAAAAATTTCTTGCACAGTGAATAACGTGTCCCAGCCGTACATTACACATTCTTATGTAGCACCACCATTTAATGCGCATTCGCGTTTAACATATTCTAACGTCATCCAGACTCCGGTCGCGCAGCTACATACTTCACCACAACAAATCGCTCAGTCCAACGTCGCGCAACCGTATAACGTGTCACCGTATCTAGCACAATCGAACAATAATAATCCGTATGTCGATGTGTCATATCGTGATCATTTCGTTCAACCACAAGTCACCCAACCTTATTTCGCGCAGTCAAATATTCCTCCATTAAATAGCGCGCGTTTTTATGATGCCAATTTAATTCACCAACCAACCAACATGTTATATAATCCATATGGCAACGTTCGTGACGTTATCGCTTTGTTACCAGACTTTGACCCTTCGGATGAGAAATTCATTAACTCAAATCAATTTATAAAACGCGTAAAAATGTTAAAAATGCTTACAATTGGGAAGAGTCAATTCTTCTTTTTGCTATTCATCAAAAGATGCAGGGGTCTGCGAAGTACTGGATTGACTCAATACAAGAAATATTCGTCTCGTGGCCGAAGTTTGTCTTACAATTTTTATTTGACTTTCCAAGCATTGAAAATGTTGCCGATGTTCATATTAAGATGTCAAATACAAAACGACAATACAACGAAAAACCGCAGGAATATTTTTATAAAATGTTTTCAATCGGAGCTAAAGGAGGAATTCCCGAATCTGCTATGGCCAAGCACATTGTTAACGGAATAAATGAGCCTGATATGCGAAGAGCCATTTCAAAGGATTACTTGCGATGCAACGACTTGCTAAAGGATATTAACAACTACACCATGTTTATCGAAATTAAGTACAGATCAGCTTATTCTGCATCTGCAACATCGGTTCCTCGAGTTAACTCAGCAATATATGCAAACCAAGTCAACACCAAAAAAAAATTATGAATGTGTTAAATGTTAAAATGCCCCGAACCATCAAGGAAATAACGCTGCGCAGTCTGTCAACGTACTACATATTCAACGAGTAGCTGCCTCAACAAAAGCCAGAACGGTTCCGAAACTAAAGCAATAAAATATATAAACAAAATTGAACAAAGTGAAGATAAACTCATTACGAAAATTATCAAAATAAATGGCAATAGTACTATGGCATTTGTTGATCCTGGAAGCAACCGCACGTTAATACGAGAAGGTTTTGCCACTGCCGTTGGTCAACAAGAAGGTTGTGAAATCGTACTGAAAGGGTTTGCTGGGGGTGAATATACATGGACGAGAAAAATCAATGTAATTCTAGAAATTGACAAAAACTAGATTAACACCGACGTTCTCATTGTAGCTGATGATTATATCAGTGAAAATGTGCTTCTAGGTTATGATGTGCTATGTCGCGCTGGTAAAAGCCTAATAATTGAGGAAGACGGTTGTTGGTTAAAAAACAATTCAAAGTTAGAATCTTCATCGCATTTATCGCCTGATGAAATAACTGAGCTTCAACTATTAATTCAAATGCATTGTAAGGTTTTTCTGAAAACATTTCAGAGCTTGGAAAATGTACAATAGCGAAAATGAGCGTCCAGCTTACTACAGACGTTCCTATTAGAATGAAACCGTATCGGATCGCTTTTGCCAAACGTCTGCTAGTTGCCAATATTGTTTCGGAGTTGCTACAAAATAATGTGATCCGTTTGTCAGATTCGCCGTACGCCTCCGCCGTCGTCCTAGTCGACGAGAAACTGGAGAACATCGTCTATGCATGGATTACAGAAGCCTCAAAAAAATCACTGTGAAAACCCCATACCCGATGCCTATCATGGAAGAACAACTTGCCCAACTAGCCGGGAACAAATATTTTTCAACGTTGGATCTTCGCATGGGTTATCATCAAATTGAACTCGACGAATCATCGAAGAAATTTACTGCTTTTGTCACTACCGACGGGCATTTCAAGTACAATCGAATGCCGTTCGGGTTAGTTAATGCTCTTGCGGTTTTCCAATTGATCATCAATAAAATTGTTACCAAAATGGACTCAGGTGAGGTTTTAGCATACCTTGATCATCCCAAGTTAGACTGTCCGAGAAGGTATTTCACGGTTAAATAAATTTTTCATAATACTTAGGGAAAGCGGCCTGACGCTACGTTTGGATAAATGTAAATTTTTAGCTAACGAAATTGGGAATTAAGGTCAAATAATTAACGCTAATGGCATCATACCTGGTGAGGAAAAACGAGTGCAATAAAGAATTTCAAGCAACCAACTACTATTACTGTAGTCAGAGGTTTTCTTGGCCTCACAGGGTTTTTTAGAAAATTCGTCCCAAACTATTCTCTTATATCAAGGCCTCTGACAAAATTACTCTGTAAAATCGAAAAAAATCAATTTAATTGGGAAAATGAACAACAATACGCGTTTTTGAAACTCATCGAAACTTAAAGCAGCCACCCAGTACTGACTCTTTACGATTCATCCCGTCAACATGAGGTCCACACAGATGCGAGCAGTTCAGGGCTTGCAGGTATTTTACTCCAAGCTACCGAAAATGGATATCTGAAACCTGTCGCGTATTATAGTCGTCATTGCACCGAGGTAGAGAGTAAATACCAAAGTTACGAACTAGAAGTTCTAGCGGTCGTCAAAGTACTGAAACGATTTCGTATATACCTTTTGGGGAAAGAATTTCGTCTGGTCACCGACTGCTCTGCTATCGTACAAGTAAAAGCACAAAAGGAGCTAAAATCCCGGATCGCTCGCTGGTGGATGAAGTTACTTGAATATGATTTCCAGTTATTACATCGTGAAGGTAGTCGGATGGCTTATGTGGATGCGCTCAGTCGTTCACCGGATCAACCGGCTAAGGAATTGGAACCAGCGGGTTTTATTATGAAGGTAACTGCAAGCATTGACGTTTGGATACTCACAATGCAATGTCTAGATGAGCGATTAAAACACATTAGGGCTATTCCCAGTTACGGGCAAATAGCTTTGCAAATGTATGCCCTACCAAATATTTGCCATCAACTGTGAGCACACTTTTTAGAACACTGTTGCAAACAAAACTCACAGCTGTTTTGGAGGAGAAAAAAACAACACGAACAGTATTTGTGGTGTTTTTAATTATTATTTATCAAAGTGTATTATTTATCAAAGTGAGTTCCATATCAGAGTCTGTTAATTTTGTTTTTTTAGCGGCGTTTGGTTAAAATGTGACAGCTGATTGATTGGCAAATAAGTTTTGCCCATGCTCGACTGTATGCAATGCGATTTTAGTGTTGCAAATTTGACACAGTCGGGCAAATGCAAATCTGTACATTTTGTTGGTGTGTTGAAAATATTTGCCATCATATTTTGCAAATGCCACGATGCCACGCTATTTGCCCGTAATCGGGAATAGCCCTATTATTGCTGTTTTGAGGGGGCTTGATAGTTCTACACAAGAAAAACAACTAAAAATTGAGCATATATTGAAAAACAATCGTTTATATCGCAAGGTAAATAGCCTTCAATTGGTTATACCCAAAGCCATAAGGTGGAGAGTAGTTCAGTTTTGACATGATAACATGGGTCATTTTGGCCTAGAAAAGACGACTGAACGAATATTGGCCTCGTATTGGTTCCCGACAATACGAAAATATGTGAAAGAATACATATCCTCGTGCATTCAATGTTGTAACTACAAATCAACTGGAAAAAAATCAGAAGGCCGAATGTACTACGATGATTAAGAACCAATACCCTTTCGACTACTACACATTGATCACCTTGGTCCTTTTGTGCGTAGCAAGCGAGGAAACTAAAGCCGTTCGAAATACAAAGACCCAACCAGTTATGAGCGTTCTTAAAGAGTTATCAGGTTATTTTGGCCTTCCATTGACGATAATTAGAGAACAGCATTCACTTTCAAGATGCTTGAAGAATTCTGCGATCGACATAGTATTCATCATATAAAAATAGCAGTTCGAACACCTAGGGCAAATGGCCAAGTAGAACGGGCAAACCAAATAGTTTTATCCTACATACATACCTCAACTCAAAATCTGAAAGAATGGGGCCTAGTATTAACTGATTTGCAGTGGACCGTTAATAGCCAAAAAAATGCCACCACAGGATTCAGTCCGAATGAGTTAGTATTTGACTTCAAGATACGTGACGTAGTACAAAATCGATTAATAGCAGCTATTCACGATGATATACTCGAGGAATCTCCCAAACTATCAATAGACGAAAAGCGTGACCAAGCCGTTCAAAATATCAACATTTTTGCACCTGTTACCTTAGAATTTTGTCCAGGTGAGCGCGAAAGTGATATTACCTGGCACTGTAGAGCCTATGTTAGTATGGACCTTTGAAAATATACATTATTTTTGGTTTGAGTCGATTCGGTCGCTTACTTGGATTTTACACCCACGGCGCGTCGCAAAATTTAGGTTTTTTTTTTATTTTTGAAAAATCCAGAAAAATTTCAAATCGCAATATTGAAAATTGCTTTTCAATAGTAACTATTATAAGTTTATAAATTTATGTTAAACTAAATTTAGAGCCCGTTTAGAGCCCGTGCAGGTACGGCTGTGAAGGTATGTGATGCAGCTAGTGGTGCAAAAATGCATTAGTCCATCCAGCCCTTACCTGTGAAGGTAAAAATTTTAAATTTTGCCAGATAAAGTTAAGGGCCATATGTAGACTTTAGACGAAGTTTCATTCATTTTGGCTCGGTAGTTAAGGAGCCGCCGGAAATGGGTTAATAACCAATATTTTAATTAAAAATATAAACTTTGGATTGCCCAATAAATGAATGTTTGTAGAATTGGACTTTTAGTGTTTGATTGTTGGACGTTCGGAATTTGAGTTTTGACAATAGTATGATTGAAAATTTTGTAAAATAAAAAGAAAATGAACCCGATCCTGGTCGCCTCATGCTACTTGGCGCATGACGTCGACGCACCACCAGACGAGCTACAAAGAATGGTAGCAATCGCCGGCGGGAAGAACCAAGCAGTGGTCATCGGAGCAGATGCCAATGCACACCACCCAGTATGGGGCAGCCCAGACATCAACGATCGAGGTGAGTCCCTACTTAACTTTATTCTACAATATAACCTTAGCGTAGCTAACATCGGCAAGGAACCCACGTATGTAGGCCCCACCTCGTCGAACGTGTTAGACCTAACAATATCCTCAGACAACAACACTCTGGTCACAAATTGGAGGGAGCTAGCACAGCCCTCCTTCTCGGACCACAATTATATTAGCTTTAGTATAAGCTTTAACTACACTCCAGCTCAAAAGATCTTTAGAAGCCCCAGAAACACGAACTGGAACCACTTCAGAAGTATCATTGAGACCAAATTACCAGCTACTAAACAAATTAATACGGAAGAGGGCATTGAAAGGTCACTGAAGATTCTCTCGGCCCATCTTCTCAAGGCCTATCATGCCTCTTGTAAGCCCACGCAAACAAAGCGTAAGATCAGACCACCATGGTGGAGTCCGAATCTTACAGAGCAAAGACGCGACCTAAAAGATTTCTTTAAACTAGCTAAAATAGCTGACCAAGAGGAAATTTGGGGGGAATACAAATGTAGGCTCAAACTTTTTAAAACAAACGTACGCAGAGCAAAAAGACACTCGTGAAAGAACTTCTGCTCAAACATAGAAAAAACTGCGGACACAGCAAGGCTCAGGAAGCTACTCTCAAAGCAGCCCTCCATTCAGAGCCAGCTACGCAAAGACAATGGCCAGTGGAAGAAGAGCAGTCAGGAATCCCTCGAGGTGCTGTTAAAGGCGCATTTTCCTGGCTGTACCGAAGCTCCTAGCACTGCTACAATACGAGGGCACATGACAACCCCGTTACAGGTTCCACACGACTTAATAACGTCGGATGGAATCGTATGGGCTATAAACTCGTTCTCGTGATACAAATCTCCGGGACCAGACGGTATAATTCCTGCCATGTTGCAAACGGCTGAATCGCGAGTCGTCCCATGGCTGAAGAATATATTTAACGGATGCATCAGGCTAAACTATGTACCTGTGGCTTGGAGGACAGCGAGGGTTGTATTCTTACCGAAGGCAGGTAAGAGCAGCCATCCTTGTCCGAGAGACTACAGGGCAATAAGTCTGACCTCCTTCGTACTCAAAACGCTCGAGAAACTGATTGACTTGCACCTAAGAAACAATTCAATCCAGTTATCAACCAACCAGCATGCATACACGAAAGGGAAATCGGTTGAAACGGCACTGCATTCCCTAGTAGTAACCATAGAAAATGCCCTCCACCACAAGGAATACGCACTCGGGGCGTTTCTATATATCTCAGGTGCATTTAACAATGTATCAACCACCGCAATCCTCAGTGGATTACGTGCAATAGAGGCACCACCGGCATTAAACCTTTGGTTAGACAAGTTGCTAAGCTGCAGAAAGGTGCGGGCTGAGTGGGGCACTAAATCCATGGTAAGGGAAGCCTTACAGTGGGACACCCCAGGGAGGGGTCCTCTCGCCACTACTATGGAATATTGTAGTTAATGAACTACTCGAAAAGTTCGCAGGTAGAGCCCCGAGGATAACTGCCTATGCAGACGACATAAGCATTATTATAGTAGGGAAATGTCTATCAACAGTAAGCTCCATAATGGAGAGCACACTCAAAGATGTACTTAGATGGGCAAATTCAGTCGGTCTTAGTATTAACGCAGAGAAAACGGATCTGGTTCTGTTCACGAAAAGGTACAAGATACCACAGTGGATACCACCGAAATTGAACGATATACGTCTCATACCGAAAACTCACACAAAATATCTAGGAGTCGTCCTGGACAGCAAGCTGTCATGGAAAACCAACGTGGAAGAAAGGGTGAAGAAATCCACCATTGCACTATACACATCCAAAAAGATGCTAGGCAGTACTTGGGGTCTCTCACCCTTTCTGATGCACTGGATCTATGTAACGGTAGTGCGTCCTATTCTACTCTACGGGATTATTGTGTGGTGGCCGGCTGTGAACAAATCAACATTCCTCAGGCACTTGGAGAAAACTCAGCGGCTGGCAGCGCTATGCATCACGGGGGCACTGAAGTCAACTCCAACTAAAGCGCTTGAAACGATTCTAAGTATGGACCCACTGGACATACACGCAAAACTAATAGCCGGAAAAACGGCACAACGCCTTACGGCAGCAGGCAACATGCACATTCAAAATTTTGGACATTGTACAATCGGAAAGGATCTACTTTGTAGCACGGACTACATGGTACCTCGCACGATAGTCAATTCCAAAGTACGAACTCTTCTGGGACCAAACGACTGGTGCAAAGGTATAGAACAAGCACAGCAGGCGGTCAACATATTTACCGACGGCTCCAAAATGCCTACGGGGGTAGGTGCGGCGGTGTATTGCGCAGAGCCTAATATAAGCCAGTCATATAATCTCCCGAACCACTGCAGTATCCTCCAGGCGGAAATATTTGCCATAAGGAAGGCTGCTGAGATAGCCCTCAGCATGGACACACAACACTTTAACATCAACATTTTCGTTGACAGTCAGGCGGCGATCAAATCCATGCGCTCCGCTAGCATCAAGTCCAAAAGTGTCTTGGCTGGCAGAGATGCACTAGATGCACTATGCGCTTCGAAAAGAGTGCGCATCTACTGGGTCCCTAGCCACCAGGGCATTGAGGGATACGAGATGGCAGACGGTTTAGCAAAGGAAGGCGCCGGGCTGGAATCGGAACTCACAGAACATGTACTTACTGCGCTACAAGAGTTGTACAGGAACCTCGAAAGAAGAGCCACACTAGCAGTGAATCGTAGATGGAGAGATACGACAACGTGCAAAATCTCGAAAATCATGTGCAATGCACAATGTGAAAAACGAACTCGGTTCATCTTGGCACGCCCGCGCAAAGATTGCAGGACACTAGTGGGCATGCTCACTGGTCACTGCATGACGGCAGCCCACGCGAGGAAGCTTGGCATCACCACGGATGACAACTGCAGGAAGTGCAAAGAACTGGGCACAGTGGAGACCCTGGAGCACCTACTATGCACATGCCCCGTCCTACTTAGATCGAGACTAAAATACCTAGGCTCATCGACGTTCCCGTCACTTAAAGAAGTAGCCAGGGTGTCTCTAGTATCCCTCCTAAGGTTTGCGAACTCAACGCAAATCTTTAAAGACTTTTAAAACAAACACAAAGGTTCCTTTTGTTCGCTACCGGTACCACTAAGGACCTGAATTGGTCTATGTGAGCCTCACGAAGGCATCCGGTCTAACCTAACCTAACCTATCTTCATATATTTTGTGTTCTGAATCAGGATAACATATCAGCATTTCTAATATTTCAGGCGGTAAGGGTAGTCAGCTCCTTCGCTAAATGCGATGTTTGGAGTAAGCTAGAAACTAGTTTGTGTTTTTATATTTTAATCATCATTTTATTATTTAACAACAATGCAATATTTGTCTGAAATAACTCAATTTTCGGGAACATTTTGACCATATTTGTTTGGAATTTTTGCAGAAATTTGCGACTTTATCACTTATTTGAGCAGCAATTTTATTTAAATTAATATCTGCGCCAATTTTTTGAAAAATGTCATCTAAAACGTTGGTTTGCTTTTGCCATGGGTCATGCTGTCTTTTCCAGATTTCAAATACGACTGAATTTTGAAACTCGTATGTATTTAGAAAAAAACCCATTTCTCATTAAGTAGCAGTTTCCGCACGTTAAATCTTGCAACAAATACTTGCAATACTGCAATTCAATTATTAACGTTGTCAGTATATCAGCAAAACATATGTAAAATTGTATAGCCTTACGTAAATATTGCTTTGTAAAACAATTTGAAAGTTTTAAACTTAAATAATATGATTGTTTTACAACAACAACAATAAAATATTAAGCAGTGTCTGTTTAGTTATATTTTATATTATATTTTATAATACGTACCCATTTCGATGTTTCTACAAAAACATTATTGTTATTCATTAACTTTAGATATGTTTTACACTACGTTAAAAATTCACTTTTTAAAAAGCACATTTTATATTTTTAAAATTTAGTTTTTGTATGTCAAATTTAACGGCTGTCTATATGACGGTAGGTTATTTCAAGTAAAAACCAAGCTTGTTTTTACTTTGTGTTAAGTATTCTTTGTAAAATTGTCAAAACAAAAGAGTGATGCCAACATCTGAAAATTTTGTATTTTGGCCAGCAAAATCGGTCTTTTGACCTACGAGCATTTTTACGAGCATCTTTTAATGAATAGCAAGCGCAGCAGTCTCCAAAACTGAGCAAATATAAGTCTTAAATATGCAGTCAAACTATACTTCATTCGAGGTAGATACAGCAGGTAAATGAATACATGTATGTACATTCGAGGTAGATACAGCAGGTAAATGAATACATGTACATTCGAGGTAGATATAGCAGGTAAATAAATACATATACGTTTCTTGTCTGCAAATCAATCTCAAAATTTTGAAATTTAATTAAAGTTTGTTTGCATTTTTGAAAACAAATACATTCGAATGTTACAAAAAAAGAAGTACGAGCAAGAATTTTTTTTAATAATTTCGCTTATGCGTTACTATTAATAAAACAAGAGACTTAGCGCAACAACGCAGTTAAGTAATTAAACTCAATAACATCCCTGCAGTATAAGACTAGTCAGCATTAAAACATGAGTAGTATTTATACTAGTCAAAACAAACTAGTTTATATTTTGTCACGATTTACTAGTTGCAAAAGTAGTTTAAGCCCAACTAGTTTTTGTCAAGTCACATTAAACCAGTTGTAAAACTAGCCAAAATCAAACTATACTACATATTATCAAAATCAACCAGTTCCAAAACCAGTTGGAGCTGGGTACCCCATTGGAACAAACTAATAATAAACAAATTAAAACATATAAAAACTAATTTAAAAACATGTAGTTGATAAAATATCTTGAATTATATTAAAGCGACACATACTCTCATTTTTAAATGTTTTTATTGAAACTTTGTAGTAGATTAGAACTTAGTTTATGTATACCATAAACATGGTATTTCATCAAATAGCTTTAACTTTAGCCTTTAGCTAATATTTTGTTGTAAAAATATATGTTCTTTGAACCTATGAACTATTGAAAAAATATGAACCTATGAACTAGTTTTAATTCGATAATTACTATATTGGTTAAAAACTAGTCACAACCCAACTAGAATTTTACTTTACATAAAAAATGAGTTGTTAACTAGTTAAAACCTTATCTATAGTAAGACAATTGTCTTTTCCAATGACATCACCACGTAAAAAATACCAGTCGGTTCTATGAGAATAGGACATAAATCGAACTAGTTGTTGGATATTTCCAACTAGTTGTTGACTGGTATAAATCTAGTTGATTACACTGCAGGGATTATACAGCGTAACGTTACCCATATCTAATAAACACTATAGGAGCTCATTGCTATAACAAAATCGGCAAGTTACCGATTTGTATGACGTCACGCATTATCGATCCCCAGTCAGCGATTTCGTGACAACTAATGTTCCTGCACGTTCAAATCGGTGCAAATTCGGTCCGTGATGAAAAATAACACAAATCGAGAAGAAGTGCTGCATTTATTTTATTTTATGTGCGCTAAAATTTTGCAATAATAGGTGATTCTTGTCTTAAAAAAAGTGATTATTTAAAGTCTAAGAAAATTAATTTTTAATAATGATGTAGGTATTCACTAAACCTAGCTTGTGGAAGTAATGAACAATAATAAATTTTTAACTTTTATGCAAAAAATTGGATTACCTTAAATACTAAATCGTTTATTATATAAAAAAAAATTTTAAATCCATAAAACTTCAACTAAAGCGAAAGAAATCATTTTAAAAGGTACATTTTGAATACTTGCTGCTTAATAGTACACAACATTATTAACATATTAACACTTGCCAAGGCTGTGAGAAAAGAATACATTTTTATTGATTAACTTATCTTACAGGAACACTTTTTTGAAAAATTATAACAATCGTGCGAGAGTGTAGACGTGTTTTATTATCGCTCCAGTAAAACTATTTAAGAACTTGATTTAAAAAAGAAAAGAAAACATTAAAAAAGACGATCGATTTCTAATTAATTGAGTATTAATTTAATAATTTAAGTGGTTTAAATGAAATAAAAACAAGTCATTATAATCTAACACATTGTTTGGCGCAATTTAAAACACAATATACAATAATATTGTACAAACTATATGTGAGATAAAAAAGGCTAAAGTAAAACTTCGGTGCTAAAGTGCATTGCTGTTATATAAAAACTAAATAAATATATAAAGAAGAAAAAGAAAGAGAGAAAAAAAATAAAAAAGTACATGTTGATACTGTGAAACTTGCACTCGAACTAAAAACTCAACTACATAATATGTCGACTAGAGCTAAGACTTCGAATGCAAAGAACATTCTCTCAACGCCTACGCAGAATTGCTCTCCGGCTACCGTTAACTCCAACATCACTCTACAACAATTAGATGATCGTCTTGCTAAACAAAGCGATTTACTTATTAGTAGCACGAAAATGGAGATAAGTAAATTACGAGAGTAGTTTAACAAGATAATTGATGCGATGGAAAGAAGCAGGGCAAAGAAGGTAGAAGAATTTAATGTTATTTTCAGAGGTGTAATTGAGCGCGTTGACAAAATTGAAACTAAGGTGAGTGCAGTGGAGAAACAGTAAACGTAATAACTAAGCAGATTGGTGATCTTGAGCAGCGAGAGGTAGCTTCAGATGCTGTATTGCTTGGAATTCCTGAGAGCAATGAGGAGAACCTCTCTGTTATGTTCAACAAACTTTGTTGGCTGCAGACCTCCTGTACTAAAAAGTATCTTTCAAGTGAAAGCAAACATGCGTAAAAAAGAAGGGACACATCCACTGATCATTTTAAAATTTATAAGCTCCCATGAGAGAAACATTGTTCTTCGGTCTGCAGTTGTGTTTAGTAGGATTAACTGGAGAAATCTCTTGCTGAACGATGTTGGTATAAACTCTGCATACCGCTGTTACCTAAATGAGAGCGTTACAAAGTGCGGTCGTTACCTCTTGCAGAACGCAGTTAAACTCAAGCGGAGTAAGAAATTAGTCTCCGTGTATATTAACCGAGGCTTTACATACGTCAAGAGGCACGTGAATGGTGAGAGTTTTATTTTGGAAAATGAGCTCAATAATATCGTGACAGCTGATTTCGAAGATGAATATGCTGGGAGCTTTCGTGAAAATTAAGGGTTACCAACGTATTTTATATAATATTTTAAACATTTTTTTATTTAATTATTCCTTATATTTTTTACATACTTTTAATCTTAATTCTTTTTGATACTTATATTTTATATCTTATTCTATGTTATTATATTCTCTTTCTCAACCATTCTCAATTTATTTTCTTACCTATCTACAGTGAAAAGAACTGTTTACATGAAATTAATGTTGTACAACTATGTTGGAGTAAAATGTCCTGTATGTACGTTTGTGACCGATTTCTGATTTATGCTTGTTTCAAATAATAATTTTTATAATGGCGTTAATAACAAGATACTTGTTGAAGTTCTTTGTAGGAGACGACAAGGGTTAAGGGTTGTCCACTTTAGTGCTAGAAGCCTTAATTCTGTTAAGCTAGACTATGTTAAATATGTGTTTGAGGACTCGTCTGTTGATGTTATATATGTGTCGGAAACATGGTTCTGTAGTGATGTTATGGATACAGTGTTATGCCTTAAAAATTTTACATTATTTAGAAATGATAGGGCTGGCAGGAGGGGAGATGGGGTTGCCATTTACTATCGAAATAACTTAAATTCTCAACTCGTCAGTAAATATTATGGTGATAGTGTGGAATATTTAAGCATCTGTGAAGTCGATAATATGAAAAATTTTTTATATCTTGTATATACAATCCATGCAAGTCAAACCGTTTAAACTAATTTTTCTCTAAATTATTGAATTTGTCAATAGATTTTAACCATTTTATTTTATGCGGTGATTTTAATGTTAATTTGTTATGTAATGATAGTCTTACAAAATCAATGTATGATAATGTCTCAACTGTCGGTCTGTCAATTGTAAATGATACCATGCCCACACGTTTCTCTTCTAATGATAGTCCCAGTCTTCCTGATTATTTTGTCGTGTCTGATGTGTCAAATGTCTTACTGTTTGATTAAAAATACTTTTTTTCTAATCATGATTTATTTTTTTGTACATTTAATATAAACTTGTCTCGATCCGCTACATCTGAAGTCTTGCCTTTCTATGATTTTAAGTCTATTGATTCCCAAGGTCTTTTTCGTGATCTATTAATAACACCCTGGAATGATCTGTGGTTCTGTGCAAGTGTTAAAGAGAAATTGTCTTTATTTAATAATCAAATAAATACACTTTTTATGCAATATATCCCTCTTAAGACAGTCATAATAAAGAATACATCTTGTCCTTGGTTCACAAGTAGCGTTGAAAGTGCATTAAAAAAAAGAAATAAACTAAGAAATATCTGAAAAAGCACCCTACACCAAAAAAATGGGAAAATTATAGGTGTGCCAGGAATGCTTCTATTCTTAAAATAAGGCAAGCCAAGAAAAAATATTGTTTTAATAAATTAAAAACATCTCTTCCACCGAAGACTTTGTGGAAAAATCTACAAAAATATAGCATCGGTGGTAAGCAAACTGCTAATTGTCAGATAGATCCTGAAGTTCTTAACGATTTTTTTCTCTCTAACTCTCTCTTTCCTCAAAATAGTTTGCTCAGCTCCTTTGAATCTTCAGAACTTCATTTTCAGCCTAAGTTTCAGTTTTCAACGGTCACTGAAGATCAGCTGGCAAAGAAAGTAATGAGCATTAATTCCAATGCTGTTGGTGAAGACGGTATAAATTTAAAATTCATAAAAATCATATTAGCACATATCCTTAGTTCTTTAACACACATAATTAACCACTGCTTTACATCTTCATTTCCTGCATCATGGAAAAATGCCTTAGTAATGTCAATTGCTACAAAAACTACAGCTAGTGAGACCAAGGACTTTAGGCCTGTAAGCATTCTGTCGTGTTATTCTAAGGTTTGTGAAGCCCTTATGACTGATCAAATTACTACATATTTAACATCTAAGCAGCTTTTGTCCCCGCTCCAGTCAGGTCTTCGTGTTTGCTATAATTGTACAACTGCTTCTTTAAAGGTATTAGATGATATAAGATTTTATGACGAAGGAAAAATAACGCTACTTTGCTTACTTGATTTTTCAAAAGCATTTGACACTGTCAGTCATACTCCACTCTGTCATAAACTTAAATATTAATAGTTACCTTAAAGATAGAGTGCAAAGGGTAAAAGTTGGAAATCATTTTTCGCAGCGTAAGATTATAAGTAGCGGTGTGACCCACGGTTCGGTTCTGGGTCCACTGCTATTTTCTATATTTGTTAATGACATTTTTGATTGCTGCAATTACTCGTCAGTGCATGCTTATGCCGATGACGTTCAAGTTTATTTAACGGGTAGAGAAAATTTATTGGAAGATTTATTGTTCAAATTGAATGAAACCTTAAATTCTATTTGCCAATGGGCCAATAAAACCAAACTCCAGTTAAATGCTCAAAAGACTTTTATATTGCCGGTATCCAAAAACAGAACTCTTTTTGAGAATATTCCAGACTTAGGTCTTAATGGCACTAGACTTCCTCTTGTTACCAATGCGAAAAGTTTAGGTTTCAGCATCAATTGTTATTTGACGTGTACTGACCATATTAATGCTGTAATCCAAAAAATTTATTTCATCCTACGTAATTTACGAGTGTCAGCTCAGTTTATACCAATTTCTACTAGACGTACATTAGTAATTCAACTTATTCTACCGTTGATCATTTACTCTGAAGTCGCATACAGTAAGCTTTATTCGAGCTCTCAACTCAAATTGCAATTTGCATTTAATCATGCGACAAGATATGTATAGGCTTACGCAAGTTTGATATAAGTTTGAGTATACTTGGCTGCGGTATATTGAATTATCTAAATGCTCGGAATTGCATATTTCTTCACAAACTCATAAAGAATAAGACGCGAACATATCTCTATGAAAAATTGCAATTTGGCCAATCGCAACGAAGTCAAATGCTTAAAGTACCTAATTTCAACTTTTTGAACTCAACACGATTATTTTTTATTAACGCCATCAGATTATGGAATGCATTATCAACCAATCTTAAATCAATAGTCGGAGAGGCAAGCTTTAAACAAGCCATTTCTAAACACTACTCCTAATGAAAATTTTCAGAGTCGATTAAAGTAATCAGTTCTTTTTTCTTTTATGTAATCTATATCTTACTTTCTTTCTTTACTTTCGCTCAATTATTTTTTAAGCTCAACTCATTCCTAATAGCTTTAAATAATATGATTTTTTATCTTCTTTTTAATTTTGATTTCTTTAATTTAATGTAACATTTGTTAAATAATGATATCTCTGGTATTCAATATGTGAATCTTGAAATCAAAAATTTTAAATATGATTTTGTATCTTCCCTGCAGTGTAAGACTAGTCAGCATTAAAACATGAGTAGTATTTATACTAGTCAAAACAAACTAGTTTATATTTTGTCACGATTTACTAGTTGCAAAAGTAGTTTAAACCCAACTAGTTTTTGTCAAGTCACATTAAACCAGTTGTAAAACTAGCCAAAATCAAACTATAATACATATTATCAAAATCAACCAGTTCCAAAACCAGTTGGAGCTGGGTACCCCATTGGAACAAACTAATAATAAAAAAATTAAAACATATAAAAACTAATTTAAAAACATGTAGTATACCATAAACATGGTATTTCATCAAATAGCTTTAACTTTAGCCTTTAGCTAATATTTTGTTGTAAAAATATATGTTCTTTGAACCTATGAACTATTGAAAAAATATGAACCTATGAACTAGTTTTAATTCGATAATTACTATATTGGTTAAAAACTAGTCACAACCCAACTAGAACTTTACTTTACATAAAAAATGAGTTGTTAACTAGTTAAAACCTTATCTACAGTAAGACAATTGTCTTTTCCAATGACATCACCACGTAAAAAATACCAGTCGGTTCTATGAGAATAGGACATAAATCGAACTAGTTGTTGGATATTTCCAACTAGTTGTTGACTGGTATAAATCTAGTTGATTACACTGCAGGGTTTGTTTGAATTTTTTTTATATGATTATTAATATTTATAGTGTATGTATTCAATATGTCAAATTTTTTCTACTTTGTACCTTAAAAGAACTTAGTTCTTAGTGTACTTACATTCATTAATAAATAATAATAAAATAATAATTTTATTGAAGTAAATTCGAAACAAGTGATAGCTTATAGCTTTAAAACAACTGAATTAAACAGAAGTCGATTGAGATTCTTATAGGAACATTATGGGTTCGTGTGACGTCAAATCAGTAATATGAGTCGATAAGAGTAAAATCGATCTCTACGAGTTACAGGATCGAGCTACAGGCTATACTTCTATATGCTCTTATTTAAAGTTAATTCCTAACAGTAACGAATATGACGTTACTTGTCAAACATCTTGGACTAAATTTTAATACATTCTGTATTGCATAGAGGCTTTTCCGTAAAAGTTTCTGTCGCCGAAAAATTATATATTACTTAAAATTCTTTTAAACCTCCATAATAGAAAACAGATTTTTAAATTTTTTCAAACATGATGAATGGCAAAAAATTTTTTAAAATTTTAACGAAAGTTGAAATTTTATAAATATAATATATGCTCGTATAATACAAAATTTAATTAAATTTTTTCAGTTTTCGATAGCAACGGTCCTGAATAACACTTTTTATGTTTTTCTAGTTCAATTAAATAAAGGAAACTATAAAATATTTATACTTCTTTGAAGGGAAAAATCTGTCACGTAACGTATAATAATATGGTTTGTAGAAAATAATTAATAAAAGATATTTCAATGAAACAGTTATGAATATGTAGCAACATTTTTCCAGATAATAATAAAAAAACTTTGATAAAAAACTCGTGTACACTTTGCAGGTTTTTTTATTTATATTGATGCAAACAAAAACCACTTAAATTTTTTGTCTCGTAACGTATCATTTTTGGTAGCTTCTATCTAAGAGCAAAACTTTTGGCAGCTCTTAGCTTTCACACCTTGTATAGTGCGCTTAATAAACTATTAAAAAATCAAAAAAAGAAAACTGTACATTTCATTTGTCATTGTTTTTCCACTCGTAACCTTCGGAAAAGCCTTCCAAAGCTGAGATAATCTAAATTGCCCCTCAGAGATTTTACCACTCGGAAAGCAAAATTGTGTATAAGCTTAGTCAAACATAAGCTAAATATTTTATCGGAGTTTCATACAGGACACTGCAGACTTAAATATTACCTGATAAAATTGGACATCGAAACCGATAGCAAGTGCCGTTTCTGTAAAGAAGCTGAGGAGACTCCAATACACCTACCTACAAACTGTGACGCTGTGGCTGGCAGACGTAAGCTAACTCTGGGGAACTATGAGCTAAGCCTAGAGCAAATTCCATCCCTTGAACCTAAAAACATACTCAAATTCATAAGAGAGTCTGGATGAAATTCTGTAATCCACCAACCTAGCGGAGCTTTGAGAAGGATTTACAATAGATCTTTTTAAGTCGCAGTACGCATTTCAACCATATAACATTAACATTTTCCACTCATTAAAGTTGTACGACTGTCACGTGCTTATTCACGGAAATGCCCATATATGACCACACCGAAACTGCATTAAAATTTAATCGACGTCAAATATTAAAATTTACTTTTATTTCCTCATGGTACTAAATCCTAATAAATGTTTGTATTCGCTTTCACTATATTATATCCTTATAGATACACTCCACTTTGTGGGCATCTGACAATCTCCAGGTCAGAAGAACAACTTTGTTTTCACTGGTTATGGTATTTTAAATTGTTAGGAAGTATTCACAATAAAAATATTTCAGTTCTTTTTAAAACTGAGAATAATATAGCATTTTCAAAAATGTGCCTTTTTTTTATATATTTTTCGGTGAAAAAGAGGTTTTGCTACTTAAAAATTCCATATATATGTGAACACTAGGGTATGCATTTATTCGACATTATAAAAAAACCGGTCTAGAATAGTACAATTTGTACAAAACCGGTTTTCGAATTATTCAATCAGAAAAAAACCGAGAAAACCGAACCAAACAAATTTTTTATTATTCTACCTGCACATGATATATCTATGCAGTTTTTATATAACAAAAGTAACAAGTCATTTTTAAAAAATAAAAAGGTACTTATATTATTAAAATTATGAAGATATTTTGTACTTAATGATTGTTTTTTAAATAATACCTTCAAAATAAAATACAATTTAAGTGTTTAGCTCTTTGGCGGTTTTTGGCTTTACTTTTTATAAAACAAAAGATTGAAAAACACGTTCACTTATATCAGATGTGGAACATATTGTCAACAATGCGTTAAACAAATTACCTAATTTTTCAGTTCTTTTTTAAACTTTTTCACAAATCTTAAATTCTTCAATTGAGGAATATGGGTTATTCCTTTAGAAACTTTCTTGCGAGCTTGAATGGTATATTTTTTGAAAAATAATGCATTAAATACGCTAGCTGCTTGTAAATGCTATTTTAACAAAATTAAATAAAACCAGAGATAAAAAATGTTAGCAATGTTGGTAAAATGTCAAAACGCAAGCAGCATATAAACAGCGTCGCTCAAATACAATAAAAAAAGTGGTTTAAAGACAATTTTATATATCAGATTTATACATTTCTTGACTGTTCGGGCAGTCAAATAATTCGAGCCAGAAAAAAACCGGTTTTTGACTTATTCTAAATTTGAGATTTTTTAAAAAACCGGGTCGGTTAAAAAACCGAAACGCCGAATAATTCGAACCGGTTTTGCATACCCCAGTGACCACATTTCTTTTTTTAAACTGTTTCAGACATGTAAAAAATTGTTTTTTTTACTATAATGCATTATAAGTTTTTGAATTTAATAACTGTTAAAGCGTAGCAGATTTTTTAAACATTGCATGTGTCCATATGAAAAAAACTTAAGTTTTGGTTGTAAACGGCGTTTACACAAGAAAAACTAAATCAATTTGCGTTTGAGGCTGCTAAGGTGAAGACGTTTATTTTTAGCTCTACTGACATAAACATTTAATTTATAAAATGTATAGAAAACTTCAGGAACCTGTAATTGAACAAATTTTAACTAGTTTCGTCGATTCCGATGTTTTTGATTTAAGAGATGAATCGGAAGAATCTGACCATGCTAACTTATTAGATGTTTTTGAGATCAATAACAGTTTTTTCTTAACAGAGCTTTCTCATGAAGGTCTGTTTGAGATAAACATACAGGATATAGATGTTGGTACTGATGAGGGTTCTGGGAATATTAATATGGTAGAGAATAATTCAGTTAATGGGACAGTTCAAGATTGTTATGAAAAGGTTACATTAAAAAAGGCTGACCAATTTCTTTGAAAAAAGCTCCTTGAACATCTTCAGATACTACTTTTACTGAAACGTACTCAAAAAATTGCATCAAATTAGCTACAATAAATATTATTTTTTGGAGTACTTATATGTTTTCACAAAAAACGTTTACTCTTCTAAAATATGAAAACCTTTGTGTGGATGAGAGAGATGATGGTTCCTTTTAAAGGAAGATCCAGAATGAGGCAATATATGCCCAAGAAATCTATCAATTGGGGAATGAAATACTTTGCCTAAGTATTTCAAAAGGCATAATAAACGATTTTGAAATCTATCAAAGAAAAATGAACAATACGAAGTGGCTTAAAAATAGGCTTTTGATCTGACATTGTAATTCACCTTTTAAATATTATTCCTAAAGAAAGTAATCATTATTTTTATATCAATATCACTATGCGCCAAAATGGGAAAAAATTTTTGTGATCGATATGTCACTTTATTTCCCTATATATTTCGGACCGCTGAACACGATAATCGCAATAAAAATTTTTTTGTATGGATAGGTTTTCGAGGTATATATTTTAGAATTTTGGACCCGATTTTTTTGAATATAGCTCCATACATTTTACCATATCTTCAGTTTTAATTGACCGATTTGGCTATAGTAAATATCAAATTAAAGAAAAATAATTGTTCTTTAAATTTATTCCATCAATTTTGCTGATCTGTTGAGTAGTCTCCTCACAATCGAAAGAAATATAAAAAAGAAATAATTTTTTCAGTGAAAAAAAAATCTAAAATCATTAAAAATAATGTTGATATTCTATGATTTAAGTACAAATTCTAAATGTTTGATTGTTTAAATCATACTTAATTTTGAATACAAATTCTAGTTGTTAGATAGTTTAAAATCGTTTATTAAGCTCTTGGTCAGGTTAGAACAATTAATTGCTCTAACGAATTGTTTCCAAAGAAACAACAACAACAACAACATTTTCATCTAGCAGCTAGCTGGCTTCAGCTAGCATCAATCAGCTAGTGATGTTTTTCTTTTCATATTGAAAATGTTGTTGTTGTTTCTTTGGAAAAAAAATCGTTAGAGCAATTAATTGTTCTTACCTAACCTAAAGCTCAATAAACTATTTTAAACTCAATAGTTCAAACAACTGGAATTTGTATTTAAAATCAAGTATGATTTAAACTATCAAACATTTGGACTTTGTATTTAAATCATAGAAAATCAACAGAATAAATAACAAGGTCATATAAAAAATTTTAATCCTTAAAAAAATTAGCAAAAATAGAAAACACACTAAAATATGCACAGTTTATTATTTTATGCGAGAAAATTGCTCTTTAAGGAAAAGAATGAGTACTGATAAAGAAAATTTATGGAACAATAACGACGTTAGAGACATCAAGGTGAAGGTACCTAACATGCCAATGACATTCACATCACAAAAACCTTCAAACAATTTGAAGTTTGCTTATATATCCGATGCTGTACAGAGTTTGATTTGCGTAATTTAACTGTCTGACTGCTTTAAAAATGATAAAGAGATCGCGAGTTTTTTTTTACAATAACCATCCCGAAGATTTTTGTTACGTATGCTGTGAATATGTCACTAATAAAAAAACATATTTACTCACAACCTCAAAAAAAATATGAGCAGTACTTTGGAATGACACCCACAAGTCTTGATGATCTGTGGGCACCAAGTTTGATATGCCATACGTGTCAATCAATTTTTAAGGAATGGTCTTCCAGCTGTGGGTATGTATTTTTTTTTAAATAAAAATATATTTATTACAGTGATTTCGATTTCTTAGAAGGCACATGAAATTCCATAAGCCAATGATTTGGAGAAATCCACTGTGGCATATTACTGATTATTTTATTATTATATAAATATTTAAACAGTTAAATTATGCAAAATTAAACTCTGTTTGAAGGTTTTTGTGATGTAAAAGTCATTCCCATGTTGGGTTAGTCCATAACTATCAACTATCGATAACAAAAAAAGAGCCGAAATCACTTTTAGAACATACCTTTACCATTACTTGAATAAAATTTGATCTAACAAAAAAAGAGCCGAAATCACTTTTAGAACATACCTTTACCATTACTTGAATAAAATTTGATCTAAACATTAACTTTACAAAAAATTTAAATTAAATTATTTTAAATAAAATTAAAGAAACGGAAAAAAATAAATTTTTGGTACCTTCACCTTGTAGTCTCTAACTTCGTTATTCTTCCATAATTTTTTTTTCATCAGTAGCTCATTCTTTTCCTTACACGGCCATCTTTATGCATAAAGTGATAAATTTTTTTAAGAATTTTTCGATTTAATTTTCCACTGAAAAAAATTATTTATTTTTTTATATTTCTTATAAAGATTGTACTGAAGATATGGTAAAATGTATGGAGCTATATCCAAAAAAATCAGGTCAAAAATATATATCTCGAAAACCAATACATAGAAAAATTTTTATTGCGATTTTATTGTTCAGCGGGCCGAAATCTATAAGAAAAATATAGTGGCATACCGATCACAAAAATGGTGGCGCATAGTGTAATTATTTTTCGACTCTCAATTTATTTTTGTATTTGCACTAAAATGGAATTTGGGCTACAGGCACGGTCAGAAAAAATAGATTTGGTGAAATTGATTTCCAAACTGAAAAGGAGTTACAAAAACAAGGCCGTGGAAGTTTTGACTGCTGTGTAGAAAGATCAGACAATATTTTCCTTCTCAAATGGCTGACGGAGGAATAGTGCAACTCTTGTCATCAAGAAACTGAACGCTTACATATAGTGCTCGGATTTTGTGCAGAAAAAAATTGAAATAACACAACCAAATATAGTTGTAGATTAAGTACAACAAAAATATTGGAGAAGTAAACAAAATGAATTTTCTCCTCTCCTTGCATAGAGTTTCAATAAGATCTTAAAAATGAACTCGAAAGATACTATTTGTCCTTTTTATTGACCTAGCAGTACGCAATTCTTGGTTAGAGTATAGAATGGATCACGAAAAAAATAAGAACAAAAATTGTAATCAGTATATAATCCTTGATGGAAAAGTTTATGATCAGTAATTGATTGCGATTACAAATAATAAAAAATAATAACGATTACTTGAAATTACGAAAATAATCGAAAAGAATCAAAAGTACTCAAGAAAAAATTATCCGACTACTTTTAGAAATTATTAAAATATTAAAAAAAAAAATCAAAAATAATTTCTAAAAATAGTCGGATTATTTTTTCTTGATTATTTTTGATGTTTTTTTTATTATTTTCTTGATCAGAAGTAATCGTAGTAATTTTTTGATTATTTGTAATCGTTATTATTAGAATTATTAAAATTGCACTTAATCAATTATTACACTTTTTTATAAAAAGTAATCGAATTACTGATAATTACGATTAGTAATCATTATTTACGAGCTATGATATGGACCTATTGAGCTTTCGCAATGATATTGCAAATGGACTATTAGCTCAGCCCAATCCAGAGGCATGTTCTTGCAAAGGAGGTCGTCTTACATTATGCTTAAATGATGATATTCTTAACACTCCAACGACCTATGGGAAGAGACGGAAAGCTACACCATCAACTTCTGTTTGATATGACAGAAATCAACATTGGCAGGAACACACGAAGGATAAAGGCAGATGTAAAATCAAAGGATGTAAGGGGCACACCAGGTACAAGTGTTAAAGTTACGATACTTTCTTCTGCATTCCGAATGGTTCAAGAAACTACTTCAACGAATTTCGTTACAGGATTTTTTAGTTTCTATTTTATTTTTGTTATAATTTATATTATTTTGAAGTGTATAACTTGCAGCTTTTAAATATAAGTCCTTAATACTGTTTTTTTTAAATTTAAATTTTATGCATTGAAACTTCTAAAATAACTAAAAAACTCAAATGTAAAAGAAAATTAAACCTTCGCATTTTTCTTTACCATAAAAAATAGTCCATAAAATTATTTAGGTTAAAAATTTTTTCAAATCGAATATTGATTTATGTTCTTAGAGCTAATAAGAGTAAGCGTTTACAGACTTGCATTTTTAAGGCTGTTTAATAAATATTTGTAGCAAAAGGGTTAAAATATTTTCGGCATAAGTAAGAAACACCGAAACCTGTGGGGTGCGAACAGACTACGCTTAAGTTATAAATTTATGGCTGTAACAACTGCTTTATAAAGCCACATGCATAAAGAAATGATAAACCTACATAAGAACCGAACCAAGCCGAACGCTACATTCTTAGAGCATTCCAATATGTATTTAGTATTATTCTATGTTGTATTAAAACAATTTCTAATATATTAAATTCTAATAAAACAAGTATTCAAAAATGCATGATTCCAACGATTCTAATATAAATTTGTCCAAGATTTTTGACGTGCTAATTTCCAGCAGTGATGGGACATATAAGTACTTTTGAATTATATCAGATCTAACATATTGTCTAATAATAATAAACAGAAGTTGTGAAGTTGGCAGTTAAAAATAATTCTAAAAGCAGCTATACCGTTTAACTATTTAAACTTTGGATTTATTAATGATATAACTCAATATGCAAAAATATTTGCATTTAAAGAGCATTAAATAAATTAAATTTAATAAGTTGAATGTGAAATTAGTTAATTCTTATAAGATTTTAGTAAGCATAAGTGTCAAAGCGACAAAAATATTCGCAACTGCTAAAAAATATTGAGAAATTTTTTAAAAAACTTTTAATTCGTTAATATTAACTCTCATTGAATTTTGTTGTATGGCTTTTACTCTGTAGGTAATTTTTTTCTTGTTCTTAGTAAAAAGAAACATGCAGTGTTTTGGTTTTCTACTTTTTAAGCGAATTGTGTAAATGTGATATATGTGGTTTTGGGATATTTTTATAAAAGTGCAAATAATGAAGATATGTTTGAAAACTACTGGAAGCAGGGACTAATCTACTTTTAAATATTAAATCTTATATAATGTTATATATTACAATGATTGTTAGAGCGGTAAACCATGACATGACCAACGTACCACACCAAAGCTAATCACCAAACGAAAGCTTTATGATTCTATGATTACATAGTGCATATTTTAATGGTAATGGTTAAATTTTTAATACCTAGTATTGTGGATGGGTTGCAATAGGAAAATTGGCTTAAATACATACCGAATATTTTCCTGGCACATATATTGGCTGACTATGACTATTCGGTAAACCGGCACCAAGGTTAGAATGGCCTCGGTGACCGTGGTGTCGTTGAGCGCCACTGCAACCAATGCCACTGACGCCACTGCCACTGCCGCTACTCCCACTGCCACCGGCGGGATTAAGTGGACTGCGTTCCGCCCACGCCGCTTGTCTAGCAATTTCTAAAGCACACAGAACATCCCCAAAGGGTGCATTTAATAATTCACAATAGACGGATGCTAGACCTTCTAAATGACCGCGTTGACCGTCCTGCAAATAAACACCACGTCAAACATTTGCAGTCAATAGATTGAGGGCTTTGAGCAATACAAAATAAGAAGACGAGGATATGAAGAAAGTGTGAGAGTGAAATAGAGAAGTATGCAGTGATGATGGAAGGAATATAAATTCAAGATGATAGACAGGAGGAGCGTGAGCGATGATTATGATGAAGATAGGGTAGGATGTGGTCGTAGGTGGCATTTTAATGTTTTTTGGCTTTGGTGCTTATGAGTAGAGGTTAAATGGATGGAAATATATGATATGAAGATATGAATGTGTTGGCTTATGTGCAGATATTGTTACATATTTATATGAAACATTCAGCTATTAATGCCACATTTTTGATTATATTTGTTCATGAGATTCTTATAAGGTGATGAATTGACAATGAAATGAATTGTTAAGTAAGAAATAAAGAAAAACATGAAAAATGGAATGTATCGCTGGAATTTATTTTTATTTTCGTTACGCTTGAGTGTGTTTTTGATTCGAGTTTTTATTACATCAAATTATACGAAGATAAGCAATAAACATAAAAGTAATATAATATAATATTCAAAGCTCCTAGAGCTTATCAAAAATTCGATTAAAAATATTAAAAGCAGCTATAAAAATGTTGCTGCTGTGATGATGTTTTAAATATTAAATGAATTCTGACAAAATGGGGTAGATCCTTTTTATAGTGTCATAAGGAGGACATAACGAATTTGTTGATTTTAATTTTAAATATTTGTTTTTATTTTATTTTTTATTATTTTTTCAATAATTGTCTGTTGCCACTAAACTTTTGACTACAGAAGATATACTTTATGCAATAAACTACATACCAGTGGTTTTCGCTCACATACTACTGCATTGTTCAACTTTTGTGCTTATCGTATAAGTAGTGCTTTTAATCTCAGCAATAACAAAAATTTTTCTGCGTTAAAATAATTACTTTAATTCGGGTTTTCTTTAGTCTGACATCAAAGACCTCTAAAAATAATTTACATTTTCTTTCACAAACGAAAGCATAGAAGCATAGGAACAAACATAGCAAAACATTAAGAAGCGTGGACCTCGCTTGAAGTCACAGTGGGTTTGTTTCGAGTCTCTTCTCGAATGTCGTCTCGTCTCAAAATAATGGCTGATCATATCTTCTAAAGACTATTTAATTATAGACTATGTGATCAAGAAAATTGTCTATTGGATTTTGACTATTTATTATTAACCACATTATTTTGACTATTGAATATTAAGAATCGACTATTGACTTTTGACAATTGAATACTGAATATTAAAAATTGACTTTTAACTGTTGACTATTGTCAATTGAATATTGACTCGACTCTTTATAACTGACTACTGCCTAAAGACTATTGAATAATGAATTTCGACAATTGACTATAGACTATTGAATATTCAGTAGTGATTTTTTACTATTTTCTATTAACTACTGACTATTAACAATTGACTTTTGACTATTTATTATTTGCAATGGACTATTAACTATTGACTATTTATTATTTGCAATGGACCATTTACTAGTGACTAGAAAATTGACTCTTCAAAATTGAATATTGATTATTGTTTACAGTCTTTTGACTATTAAATATTAACAATTGACTTTTACTATTGACAGTTGAATATTGAATTTTGTCTATTGACTATTGGCTTACTGTTTTGGGGTGGATAATGGGAGAGTGGCTTAAAATATAGCCTTTCCTTTTCAAGTGACAACATCATCGAATTTTTGTTTAGAACTTGTTGTCCCTATCCTGCTAATGAGGCTATGTAGAACAAGTTAAGGCGGTATACCCTTAGACCAGCAAGGAGACAATTCCTATGCCTTGCCCACCTGGAGGCAAAGGCGGCAGTCCGGTCCCAGGCTATCACTCTGAAGTCCAATCCTTTAACCAAAATAAACAAAGAAAATAATAAATCGGACAATTTGATGACGATATCACTACACCACAAATTTTGGCAATAACATCTTCTTCTATAGTAAAATTTTCCGTTGAACCCGAATATTATAACGATTTTTTTTTAATTGGCTCTTATTTTTCATGTAAATGGCACAATTAACATAAATAAACTTTTGAAAGCAGTACTTTACATAATGAATTGACATATTATTGCAAATTGCAGAGGAGAGTCAGACAAAAATTTTAAGGTATAAAACTTTCCAAAATTGTTTCGTTTTTTGTGAATAAATTTCAAGTTTAAAGCCATATATCTCAAAACAATTTTATGTGTGATAAAAAGTAAGCACCTACATATGATAGAAAATTTTATTTCAAAAATTTTGAGTACATACATGTTTATAGAAAAGTCATAATTTACAAAATTAAAGCAACTTTTAGCATCAAAGCAAAAACAATTTTTGGAAAAAATCAATTTGTCTTTAGTCAAATAAAAAAAATGCATAATGTTAGAGTCTATCGATTTGTGCAGAAAAAATCAAGCATCCAATTTTGGTACCCAAATGAAATAGTATAAAAAAATCCATTCCATTCCCCCGAATTAAATTTTTGTGCATTTTTGAGCAATTTTTTTTTTTGGATACCCACTGTTGATTGAATTGATAAATGAAGTTTAACAATTTTTTATTAGAAAATATTTTAAAACTTTTGGCTTCATTTTTCTTAAATACAATATATAAATACATTTTAGAACTGTTTTATTGTTAGTTAAGGATCCTGTAAAGGACTAAAAATAGCTTTATGTTCAGAATTTCAGCCTTTTTGAGTGGCTCTCCAACATAGAAAACATTATGCCTTTTCTTCGTTCTGCAGAAGAAGCAGCCACTGTCGCATTTGTGACGAGCCAACCTTCCTTTCAATATCCCCAAAGTGACAAGGTTCCTGTTGAATTTACAGGATTAAAAAAAATATTGTTCCTAATTTGTTAAAACTAACAATTCCAAGCAAAGTTCGAGAAATTTAAGCTGGAAACCGAATATTCTTCAGAAAACTAGGAAGGCCAATGTTGTTTTATATGCCTGCAAGAAAGTTTTTGGGATGAAAATTTGCAGTTCTATGTTTTTATATCCAAAAGTCGGTATCCACTAGTGATGTCAATCCTGGGATCCCGATCTTTTTTAAGACCCAAATATTCCGGGATTATTCGATTCTTATCCCGGGATTGTTGAAAACAATTTTGTTTAACAGCTAAAATTAACAAACTACCATCACAAATATCCCCCTTTTAGCTATCAACGATCGAACCAACAAACGCTGACGCCTCTCATGTCTTATATGCAATAAATTAAGGGTTAAGTTAGAGGATAACACCATTAATGCTTTAATTTCTCAAAGATCGTATTTTGATCAAAAGAAGGAATAATTTTGCTGAGCTCTAAATAGAAAGGATGTTGCATTTATTTTTTACTTATATGTATTGGCTTTTTTATTTTAATTTAAATGTACTGTAGCATATTATTAAAGTGAGGTTTTAGGCCAAACTGGTTAAAATTAAGGCATATTTTAGAAGATGTTTTCTAAAGAATGTTATATCGTCTGAAAATAAAGTGCTTAAGATAAAAGTATTTTGAATGCACATCTTTGACCACAATGGAAAATTAAGAAAATTACGAAGCGTGAAAAAAGCGGAAAAAATTGACATTACTACTGACCATATTGTTGCGTGTAAAAACTAGACAAATTTTCCAAAGGCGCTCATTTTGGTAAAAGATGTGTAGAATTACAACACAATCAAATAAAAAAATTTTAATTGGTCAATTAGTTTGTTTGCACTAGTGTAGCCAGTTCTGAAAAAGTATGTTTTGAAAAAGTATATTTCGAGAAAAACGTGTTTAAAGTTACTCTGCTTAGTTAAATTTACTCTGGCGCACCAGTTTTTAAGCGCTGTAGAATCTGCGTTACAAGCCAAATTAATTTATTGAAGAATAACTGGACAACTATAAATATAAAAAATTAAATTTTCAAAAAATTGTTGCTTAAATAGTGATTTAAAATACTTTTATGTAAGCAGTTACTGTTAAACCAAATATATGTATTTGAACATGTGTTACAAAAACTATGTTATAAATTACTAAAGATATATTTATTTTATTTATTTATTTATTTATTTAATTAATTAATATTTGTACAATAAGACTTGGTCTTTAGTAGTACATCAATAGAGGTGAATCACATTTATATAATTTTTACTTATTGAATAATTAACATTTGTCTAATAACTATGTGAATTTAGAATATAAAAAGGAATTAAGATTTAGCATTTAGGTTAAGTTTAATTAAATTGAACATTAAAATTTTTTGAAAAAAAAAGAATTAAGAATAAGATAACTTAATAATTACTTGATTGAAGATTATTTTAAAGAAATAAGTAAAGTGGAAAAAAAAATTATAAACAAAATATAATAAGAAGAAAACGTTTGAAAGATATGACAATAAGGAAAATAGAGAAAGAATAAATTTAAAGATTGAATTATCCATCAATAGAACAAAAGTAATTATAAACTGCATGTTCAAAGCTGCTTCTAAAAGTTAATTGTTTCAAATAGTTGGGTAATGAATTGCAAAGTCTAATGGTGCTTATGAAGAAAAATCTACTGCTATTGAGGTAGTTGTGTCTAGGAACAATGATGTTGGTAAACCGAACTGATTGAAAAAATTGTAATTTCTCATAAAGATACCCTGGGCATTGTGTATTAATAAGTCTGTGCAAAAAAATAATATTACGCATATTCAAGTATTGAACCAAACCACACCCAAGAATTTCTTTACTTCTCAACGAAATATGGTCAAAACGTTGGATTTTAAAAACATACCTTGCCGCATTGTTAAACGCCACAAGGAGCTTCTGCTGCGATTGGGAATCAAGCTGACTATAGACAACATCTGAAAAAGTAATATGTGGCATTATTAGTTGTACTACAAGCCTACGACGAGTTTCAAGAGGGATAAAGTCTGAGGAAGCTCGTAAATAACGCAAAGTACCGCAGATTTTACTTATAATGTAATTAATATGGTCAATACAGGTTAGTCTAGAGTTAATTATGAAACCAAGGTTTTTCACTTTATTCACAACGTTCAATTTATCAGTTTCTATTGACAAAAGTGGAATATCCACAAAGCATGAATCATTCCTTGCAATTGGTAGCACTTTAGATTTTAAAGGATTGATATAAAGTAAGTTGGTGACTGCCCACTTGTTAAGCAATGCCAGATCATAGTTTAATCTATATGCTAAGTCTTCTAAAAGACCAGTAGGTCGAGAGAAGTATAGCTGAATGTCATCAGCATAAGCATGAACGGTTGCATATTTACAAACAGAAAAGACGTCATTTAAAAAATATGATTGTCAAATTTTGTTTGGATTTTTTGTTGTTGTTGGATTGGTACAAATTGTACTTCTTTGTTATATCAATTTGATACAGAATATGTACTATAATAGAAGTAAGTAAATGTGTTGCACTTTTTGTCAAAAAAAAAAAAATTTAACTCCAAAAATTGACATCCCTCCTACAAATTTGGTATCAATCGTCAGGTAATTGTTTTATTATTAATAAACCAAAAAGTTAGAACAATAATACATGTTTTGATTGCGCTGGAGCGCTTTAGAGTTGAGTAATTTTTTTAACAAACTCAGATTTTAAGCATGGCTTTTTGAGTTGCTTTATTCAAATAATTGCCAAAAATCCTTTTTTGAACGAAAGTAAGCCAAACAAAGCTCATTAAGTGGTTGCAAAATTTCATAAATTCGAATGAAAGTTGGCAAGTTTTGATAGCAAAAAAAAAAAGAAATACTATAAAAATAAGTCTTGTTTTTCGGATTATTATATTAAAAATATTATACAACTAGGAACTGAAAAATCTTTTCCTTCTCCGTCCTACAAGTATATTTTTTTCGTTTGAATAGTGCTTAAAATTAAAAATGTACATATAAAATCAAATAAAAAATTAATGTGGGTTCTAGGGTGGTACCCCTAGGAACTAACCGATTTAGACCACTTTCAGTACACATCTGTTACTTTATTTCACTATAATTTTGACGAATTTTCGTTAAGATCGGTCAATATTTGCATGTACCTCCCATACAAATTCAAGTTAAATGTTAATAAAGGTCCAAAGGAGGTACCCGTAGGGTTAAACAGATTTCGATTATTTTTGGCACACATCTATAACTTTGTTTGACTACCCTTCTGCCGAATTTTTTTAAGGTCGCCCAACTTTTGTATGTATCTCCCATAGAAAATCAAGTAAAATATTAATAAAGGTCCAAGGGAGGTACCTGTAGGGTTAAACCGATTTCGATAATTATTAAAATTTTTCATATTTGGCTTAAACTAATTAAGCATACAAAATTGCATTATCACAAGAGGACTCTTATTTTTTTTTGTCCATCGCTTATATAGAGACAGTTCACTGTGCTATAGTACAAAAATTGCTTAAAAATACACAAAAATGCAATTAGGAAGACGCCAAATTGGGTTCAGACCAAAAATAGTATACCCGTCGGATGGATTTTATATATGCTATTTAATTTTGGTACCGGAATTTTTGCTATGCAAATCGATACACTCTATAATGTATGCATTTTATTTATTTGACTCCAATAAAATGATTTCTTAGCCAAAATACTTTTTGCTTTAATGTTAAATTAGGTTAAGTTTAGGTGGTGGCAGGTTCTTAGACCAACCCACTTAGGCCACATTAATGGTGTGTTGTGGCGACCGTAGCCTAGTGGGTAGAGTGCGTGGCCCCTAAGCTAAAGAACCGCGGTAGCCCGGGTTAAATTTCAGCTCAGACAGAAAGTTTTTTCAATTGAATTAATTTTTTTGTTCGGTCAATGGCAAACCTCAGAGAGTAAAAATTGCCATGTAAAGCTTCTTGAGAACATAAGCCGTTCGGAGTCGGCATAAAACACGTAGGTCCAGTTCTCGGTCATTTGTGATCAAACGTTTAATAACACGCACAACATAATTGATCAATAGAAGCTAGGTCAAAGTCCTTCCAAGGGCTGAAATGGCCAGTTAATTTTTTTTTGTGATCAACGCCGTAGACAGATATTTCATAAGGTAGGGCTTACTCGAGTAAAAAAAATGTTTAGTTTATTAATTTTCCCTAAGGATTTCTGAACGTCTAAAAACTTTCCAAATTTCTTAACCGATTTCAACAATCGAATTTAAAAGAGAAAAAAAAATAAACAATGAACAATATAAGTAGAAAAAAAGCAAGAACTTTTATTTAACACACAAAATTATAATGTCTAAGAGTTGTAACACATCATCCTGCCGAGAGTGATACGCATCACCTCAATTTAAGCAATTTGTTTTTGTTATTGATGGCATCTTACCGCAAAGTGAAAAAATTAAAAATCATTGTAATATTTATAGATCTACTCACTGTTAAAATCTAATGAAATTTTTATCTAAAACACTATGGTTTGTAAATTAAAAAAAATTTTTTACAAAAATTGTTCATGCCTTTTAAGAACTCTAGGGAAATTATGTTTGCATACTTCCAACACTTACTAAATAGTAGCTGCTGTCGAAAGAAACAGATCACAGTTGCTCATAAAATCATATGTTTACATTTGGTATGAGAAATCGCCGTGTTACACATCACCCCACGGGACACTTCAGTCTATATATTTAGGCGCCTCATGCTCCATAAAAAAAGTTGCTCGGGTCAGTGCCTTAAAATACTCTTTTACTTAAGATGATTCTTCAAATATTTCGACTCTAGCTATAGCCATCCGTGAGCTGGAATGGTTTGAAATAACCACCAAAAATCGAGTTTTTTATAAAAATAATGGCCCTTAATATGCCGTAATGCGATCGAAAATTACACCAAAAGAATCCTTTTGGAAGATATTATTTATCATTACTAAATGGTAGACCCTCATCATATATCAATAAACAGAGGATGAATTTCTATTCAAAATGTGTGTTTCATTTGCATTTCGAAAAGAAGCTCAGTCTTGGAAGACCCTGTATATATTTCCGCCCATTCCGTCTATTTCAGTTTTTGGATAAAAATAATTTTTAGGGCTTAACATTTGTCTTGAAGTGTCCTCTTTTAAATGCTATGTATCTTCTGCTGCAATGTGGTGACTTAAACAAAAAGACTATCCAAAAAAAATCACTAAGTTCAAAGTCAGGGGTTTGTGCAATGAGAAAGATATTGAGTCAAAATAAGTTTCAGATGTTTAAAATTTATGTGGAAGAGATTATGTGGAAGAGACTTAAGAATTCCGTACGTTTTTTTCGATTCGAGAAGGTTTTCGCAACATGTCCTTTTAAAGAAGAAGACTATAAAAAAATATTTTTATATAGATTTTAACGCAAATTCAACACTTTAAATGTGGTGATTTAAGTTTAAACCAACCTGTATTTAGGTGATTCTTAACTACGTTTACAAAACTAAAAACATATCAAATTTTAAGAAAGAGTATTAAAATGTATAACATATTTTTCTGAATAAACACAAATTCAACATTAAATGAGCGTCAATGTCTACATAACAACTTCTTATGTTTGGGAAGCACTGAAAACAGTGGCTTCCGAACTAGCAGCAATGCGAAAAAAATTAAAGCATGTAGCTGTCATACGTCATTTAATTTGATACACATCACAACTTGCCAGACGCGTCGCATGGCCCCACCCTCGTCACCAGACAACTCAACTCAATATTCTTATCCACACAAACACATCCACACCAACTTCCACACATATTGAGATACATGCACGCAGCACGCACAGTTCGAATTTTAAATGTGTTTCCTCAGGGTGATTAAGGTGACAATGTTTTTGTGGTTGTACTTCACAAAACATGCCCCGACACACACGCACTTTAACAGTGCTGGCTTGGCTGTTTGTCTATCCTTAAAGATGTGTGTTGCTCTGCGCAACAACACATCAATCAGCAGAATAAATTTTTTTACTTTTGCATAATTTTTAACACCACTAAGAAACACAGAAACACCAAGAAAAACAACAGTAACAATAATAAAAACAGGAAGAAAAACCGTTGATGGAGTGTGTCGAAAAAATTACACTAAGAAGGAGTAAAAATGTAATTTAATTGCTCTATTACATGTAAAAAGGTTTTGACTCATAACAATAAAAAAGCAGCTGAGTGCAAACTAATAGAAAGATTTTTGTAAATTTTTATTTTAAAAAGATTTTCTTTTTTATAAGAAAAAAGGTTTTATGTATGCACATCAATGAAACAAACAATTTTTAAAATAATCCTCTAAATGGTTTTACTAACAAAATTCAGGCGACATGTCATAATGATTATGTCAAAGCCAAAAAGTCTAAGGAAAAAGTTTCAAGACATCTGAAGTGCAAATTAATACACTAAAAAAAAAGAATGCTGTGACATTATTATAACACTTCTACAATACCTAAAATTGACATTCCTTTATATCTGGCTTACACGCAAAATCCTAGCCCGGACCAAAGTAATTTTTTATAAGTAAGTAAGTGTCAGTGATCACAGAAATGGCAAATTTTCTATTTTTTATTTTGCCTTTTTTCAAGATATCGATAAAAAGGTGTTTTTAAGGTAATGAATCGACTCAAACCAGAATATCTCGTTATAAATAAATCCGAGGGAAACATTATATATTTTGTTGAAAGGGCAATAAAATTACGCATTTAGTGACATTAAAATCTTTTCAATCAGCAACAAATTAGCAGAGGTACAGCTCATCAAACCTTAAATTTTATGAGTTTTTAGTGATTTTTCAAAAATTTCGCCATTTAATGCATTTTTTTAAGGAAAAAAAAATTTTTAAATAATATTTTTATTTCTTACACAGTTTAATTTCATATATAAAAAAGTTTATTTAAATCTGATCGGTTTTTAAATGAAAAAGTTAATAACATTTTTGTAAAAGTAAAAACTTTTTTTCTTCAAAACCTGGACTGTTTTCTGTTCTTAAACACAATTATGACCCAACCGAATGGCGTCTATTTGTAGACGGTGGTAAAGACTACATTAAAGTGGTGCTGTTACACAAAGTTAACAACAAGCCTTCCATTCCAGTCGGTTATACGAAATATATCAGAGAGAGCTATGACTCAATGAAACGAGTTTAAAAAGTAGTTGCCATTTTGATGGGAATGCAAGGATGCTTCACAAAAAAGAATTGCTTTCTTTGCTTATGGAACAGTCGTGATCGCGCTAAACACTTTATTCAACTTGTATGGCCGCCAAGAAACGAACGCCTGGAGAAACAACGTCGCTAGTTGACAGAAACAAGATTATCCTGCCTCCTATTCATATAAAACTTAGGCTCATACAAGTTTTGGAAAAGCACTTCTCAAAACGGTTCTGCGTTCGAACACTTAAAAGATTTGTTCCCAAAACTTTCCATTCAAAGAATTAAAGAGGAAGTGCTTATTGGTCCTCAAATTAAGGAGCAATTTAGCGATGCTGAATTCCAAAATTGCTTAGATGCAGCTGAACTATAAACATGGAATGTGTTTGAAAATGTGGTTCGCGGCTTTCTGGGAAACGAAAGAAGACAAAATTACGTCGATATTGAAAAATATTCTGCCATTGGTAAAAGTTACTGTATTGAAAACTAAGACCTATTTAAAAAAAATTATTTCAGAAACAAATATGTCACTCAAAAAACACTTCTTGTTTAGTCAATTGAACTATTTTCACCCAATTTTGGCGAGAGGTACCACCAGGAAATGACAGAAATCGGGAGGTGCTAACAATGCTTTTGGGACTAAAGCATGATGGCCAACTACTGTTGGTTCTTGAATTGGGAGGATCTGACAAAAAAAAACCAAAAAGTTCCGGCAGAAGTTAATTTGGTGAAAATATTATAAAACAGTAAACATGTTAAAAGGTAAAACAGTTTGCACTTTTACAAAAATTTTAATAACTTTTTCATTAAGCAACCGATTAGGCTTAAATTTTCCTTTTTATTTATGGAATTAAACTGTGTAAGAGATAAAAACAATAAAGATATAGTAATAACTTTTTTTTCTTAAAAATATGCTTTAATCGGGAAAAGTTTTAAGATAAAAGATTTAAATTTAATTAATGCGTTATTTTAATGTTTTTTCAACAATGTATAGAATTTTACTCTCAAATTTACCAATATTGAAATATTTTGGTTCGAGTCGACACACTACTTAAAATCAGATTTTAACCGATATCTCGAAAATCCGTGAAATGAAAAAAAAAAAAGAAATGCGTCGCTAGACACACGAGAGAAGCCTTGCCGCAGTTTCATAAGTTTGATAATTTAGTGGTTTTTTAATAGAAAAATATTTAAATTAAAAAACTGTAAATGCCATAATGTTAACTAAAAAAATAGTATTTCCACCTGTAAATTTTATTACTTTACATTATTATTTTACATTAATTTTGAATTTTTTTTGTAAATGTTAATAAAATTATTGGTTTTTAATATCTAAAATATCAAACGTATATTTAATAGATGTACTGTCATCGATATTTCTAGCAAATATTACATCAATAGTTGTCCTAATCGTATTATGCAAATATTTGGATCTGTTATCATTCGCAAATTATATTTATCAAAACAGCATTGTTTAAGGCATTTTTTTAGTAGGTGGCGAGCCACACTGTTTCGTCTACATTCATTCTCTTTATACTCATTTATCTTGAATCTCCTTTTTTTTGGGATTCTCATTTATCTTGAAACTCCTTTTTTCGGGATGGTGTTGTAGAAAAAACAAAAAATATTCAGCCGAATCATCTGAAATTTAAATATGCTATTCACAACGTAAGTGGCTATCGCTGGAACTAGAATCAAAGTTTGATTTCAAAAATATGGTATATTTTACGCTTATCTAATAACCGGTAGAAAACAAGCTTTTTAAGAACTTAATTTTTAAAAACGCGTCATTCTCTCAATTTTCATCTTTTTTTTCCATGGCCGGCCATAGCTGCACTCATAGTGATTAATGGCCGCATTCAGCGCAGACAACTGTTGTAATGGTAGCGCTACCTTAGATCACGATGTTTTTCTCTGAATGTGTTACTACTCTACACGTCAGAAGTTAGATTCAATTTAATTTTTATGTAAATTTAATTCAATTGCAAAGGTTTCTCACTTAAATTTGCTGCGTCCTTTCTGCGTTTATTAATTTAACAGCGTCAGTAACAGCATCTGACAGTTAAGCAAACAGTTGTGTTCAGGTAGCATAGAATTTGTTCGCTCGATTAAAAGGCGTTGGCTACTTTATCAGTTTTAGTTAGCGCTACCAACAATTGCCAACTGTTGTCTGCGCTGAATGCGGCCAACAATTTTCTTGGTTTTTATTTTTTAGATAAATAGAAAAGTCAGAATCTACAACACCGCCCTTTGCCATGAGAGCGTCTCATTGAGCGCAATTTTAAATAAGATCAGCAATTTTTTTTAATAAAAAAATCTTTTTTTTATGATGAATGAGTGTTACGATATACCTTAAAAGTTTAAATATCGTTGTTCAATATTTTAATTTTTTAAAAAATCCTAAAAATACCACAAATTTTCCAGCACTACACCATCGGCCTTGCGTTAAGTGCCTATGAACATTCATGTCTGAATTCGCAATTAAAATCTACAGCCAAAACAATTGGCATCTTGTGATAATTTTCAGCCTGTTCAATGGAACCTTGCTACTTTTGTTGTTTGGATAACTAATGACAATGTTTTTGATCTGATCGATTATTGTTATCTGCTGCATCGTAGCTTCACGCATTCACAACAGCATATATAGGATAGCTAATGCACAATCCTTTAAATATATTCTTGTAATCTGTTGCATCATATCTTCACGCATTCACACGTAGGATACCTAATGCAAAATCCTTTTAATAAAGTCCTGTCATCTACAGCAACATGGCTTCAGTAAATACTTAATATTGAATGAATCACATCATGACACAAAGGGTTTTGGAGTAGTGGTGAGTGTGTAGAACTCTCGATTGAAATTGTGCGAGTTCGATTCTCACTGCTTACGCTTACAAAGGAATATTTTTAATTTTATATCCTCTTGTTGTAGTAACCACAAGTAAAAAACAACAACAATTCTAAGAAAAAGGGTGTATGGAAAAAAGTGTCTTTTTTGAGATTTCACTCAAGCAAATCACAAAACGAGACGTAAAATGCTTCGTTTCAAAAACAAATTGCCATTTCTGTGATCACCTAATTACTTATAAAAAATACTTTGGTCCGGGGTGCAAAACATAAAATAATTAATTGTAAGCCAGTGTTATAGTATAGTTCCTGCAAAGATTTATTTTTGTAGTAATAAAATCAAAATTTGCAGTGGAATTCTAAAGGAAACGATAGCAATATTAATAGTAACGATACTAACGATTGCGTCATTAATAGTAACGATAGTAGCGATAGCATAATTACTGAAAAAATTATCTTGTAGGCGTAAATAAGTAGCCAAGATTACTTCAACTATAATTTGTTATACGAATTGCAATTATAATACATAATATTAAATTATTATGGTTGCGACAAACATAATTATGGTATATTTGTATTAATAATTTTATTGTGTGAACATTTTTGTCCCAAAAATAAAAGTACAATAAGAAATATTTTCATAAACTCATTTCACTTAAAGAATTTTAACTCATTCGATAGCTCAAAGATGGTGCGCTGTTTCGATTCTTGGCTTAGGTAAGTGTCAACTAATGCATTAATAAATTAATTATAAGTTCGATATATCAATAATTGAATAACAATAAATAAATATCTATAATTTTTCTTGTTTAAAAAAATTTTTTTTTCTTTATCAGAAATTAATTATGTAACCTGGCCGACGATAAGACGACCCTTTTAGTCCAAGCAGCTATCGAAGCAACATTTTACGCCGAGTTAAAAGACAATTTTAATTAAACAATATTAGCAGAAGTTAATAGTCAATAGTGTACAATCAAGAGTTAAAAGTGAAAATTCAACAGTCAATAGATAAGTGAAAAGCCAAAAGTCGCTAACAAAAAGTTCACCGAAAGTGAATAATAGTTAATTTCGATATAAAAAATTAATTATCTTCAATTAATTATCGTCAATATTCAAGAGTCAAAACTAAACAGTAAATAGTTAAAAGTCAATAAGCAATACTCAAAAGTAAGCTCAGCAGCGGATTTTCCGGGGGCGAACATTGGTTCCAAATCGAAAAAAGACGGCTGAAACTTCGCGGCGTTGTCTTATCTGCATGAAAATATAGATATGCAGGTTTTTGGGGTCGCTGATCACGAATTTAAAGTAAAACTTCTAAATTTAAAATGACGGCTTTGCTATGACGGCCATAAACATGCTAACTTTTCTTATAACTATATAATACATATAAAATTTGGTGCCCCGAAAGATTTCAAGATCGCTCTTCATGAATCTAGAGTCAAAATAAATTTAGTGGTAATGTAAAATTTTAAGAGTCCATTTTTTTTTCTCTCGTGTTTTCTTCTTTCTTATTTCTTTTCATTTTCTTCCTTTCTCTTTTATTTATTAGTACCTCAAAAAAATTTTTTTAATCTATTTAAGCTTTTCTTCAATTTCAATTAAATGAATTTTTTATGATTAATTATGATAACATAAGTATTCCTAATTTGTAATTGCAATATTAATATCTTTAAACATCATCATACTCATTGCTTAAGCTACTGCTTTTGTACAGCAAAGGAATTCATTCTTATTGTACTAAATGCTAATTCAATATGTTGATGCAATATGTTAATGCAAATTTAATGGCATTGAGAGAAATTTACATTTACTTCTACATTACAATTAAAATTTTTCAATACCACTAAATTTAAGGGAAATGAAAAATTGCCATATGAGTATTTCCACAGAAACGACAACCGGGACCAAAAAGTAGAATGTTAATAAACCAATGATTTTTTCTAACATTATATTAAAATAATATCAAAATTTTTATAATATAATGTATTTGCAGCTTATCTCAGTTGTTATAATGAAAATTCGCCTGAAAACTTAAAATATATTTTTTCTTGTTCTTAGGTACTTTGAATGACATTTTCTCTTTAGTATTTATTGTGGTCATATTTATATTATGAATGCACACACCTTATGAAATCTTTGTATCAATAACAAATTAATACAAAAACATGAAAACATACCAAACAAAGCTCGATTAACGGTGAATTTTCATTTTATTTTGTTCATGTTGTAATGTCGCGATAGGGTACTTAAAACCACATATTTTATCAGTACTCCGCGATCGTTCTAATTAATTGGCTGAAAATTTTAATTTAAATCAAAATTTAGTGACATTAAAAAAAAATAACTGCATATAATAATCACACTAAACATTTAATTTTTATTTTCAAAGTGTGTCGCGTTTGGTATTGTAGTCACATTTAACAAGTAAATTTATTCTACTTCATCAATTTTGTTACTCATAGTAACTATTTGGTAATGTCAGATTTTTTACAACTGTTGATTGTAAATTACAATTCTATTGTACAATTCTATAGTACAAACAATCTATAGTATCAATACGTTGAATATTCTTTAGGTTCCAACAGTTGTAAGTATAACTTTTTACAAAAGCGAATTTTTTTATTATTTTAACATGCATATATGCTATAATCAGTGATAGTTTAAGTCACAGCAAAATCGACGTTTGCGTTTTCAAAACGAAACTTGTTCAGGAGATAAAAACTCAACACGGCAATTTTCAAAATATATTTTTCTTCTCGGACGGAAGTAGCAGCCAATTTAAAAACATTTTTATTATTTCGAGTTTATCTGATTTCTTAATTCAATTCGGTTGCAAAACAATTAAATGGAACTATTTCGCAACTTCGCATGGGAAAGGTGCAGTCGATGGAGTTGGAGCGGTTATAAAAAGAAAACTTTGGGGTATAACCAAAACAAAAAATAATATTTTAAGTGATGGATTTTCTTTCTTCAATTGTGCAAGGGAGCATATAGCTGGAATTACAATAATGTATATTGGTGCTGGCATAATCAAAGATATATTTCCAACATTAACAGAAAAATGGAAGGAAATACCAAATATTTCTGGCATCCGAAAATTGCATGACGAACATTTGAATATAAAAGCTGCCAAACGGCGTATTCATTGAAAAATTATTTGAGATAATTTTACTCTATATATGTATGTATACATAAAATAAAATAATAAATCTGAAGTTTTTGCCAGTTAGTGAAATTTTGAGTTAAAATTACTTGATCCTTATTACAAAATCCTTATTACAAAAGTGACGGGAAAATAAGTCGCGTTAGGAATGTCACGTGGGGAATCATCTTAGAGGTTGTAACAAAAAAACGAATGCAAATATTTCAATACGACAACTATCAATATAAAGCCACATTATTCTATTATAGTTTACAAAAAATCAATTTAAGAAATTATATTCCAATTCGCAGATTTTTGCATTTATGTAGATTCAGTCGAAAACGACTTTTATTTTTTGTCGAGTTGGGAATCACATGTTTATTGGTAATATATTGGAAACAACAAATTGATAAAACCTACCTTTTGCACTACACATAGTGCTCCTAAAACTATATCTAAAAATGGAAACAAGAAAAAAAAATTCTTAAGAAATCTTTCCTTTTTTTCACTTCAAAGCCGTGCGAATGTCGCGTTGGGTACCCTGGAAATGCCCATATTCAAATAAATAAAGATAAAAATAAATAATTTCAGCAAACATATACAATTTTTATGCAAAAATGATCATTTTAAAAACTTCACAGAAAAAAATTCTCAGGATTTTCAATTTGCAAAACTGTAAATACAGATCATTACCTAGCTTTCAAATGATTAAAAATTTTTATATTTTGCAAATAAAGTTTTTCAAAATGTTTCCACTTGTCACCGCACTGTGCAGCGGCGTTCTACTACTGTACAACAACTTTTTAAATAAAATGGCCAATTGTAATGTGTCTTCGTGGAGTTAAAAAGGAGCATTGAAACTGATAATAGTACAACAGTAACATAAAAGGCAGTCTTAAATTTGCTTTAAGGTCCTTTATTTTATTTTCAGTAGATTTGGAATATGAATAAAATTGTGTTCCTATTTTATTTTAAATAACTTTTTTATATCATTAATAAATCAAAATATCAAAAAATAGAAAAAAATATTATGAAAGCATAAGCATAAAGCTTGTTGTTCCGTTTTGAATCCGAACGATTTAAAAAAACGAGTCCGTTTCGATTTCGCATTATTTAAAAAAAGAGTTCGTATTTGAAGTCCGTTCCGAGTCCGTGACGAATTCGGAAAAGCTGAAAAAGCGATTCGTATTTTTGAGAGGAATTTCATACGATAAAGGATCAGTTCCGGATGCGAAACGCAATCCGTTTCGGATAAAAAATACGAAGAAGTAAGTCCGTCTCGAATTCGCAACGGATCCGTTTGGCACACTGGGATACCAACTAAAAAGCGGTTATCAACAATATTCGTTGCTTGCAAGCCCATGACACGAAAATAACTCAAGGCTTTCGACATTGAATAAAGTAATTATAAAATATAGAATGAACACCATAAAATAGAATTGACACCGCGAACATTGACTACTAACCCGTTCGATTAGCAAATCAACAAAGTTTAAAGCCTGCACTTGCACAAGTAAATATAAATCCCACAATGATCCCGAAATGATCCAAAAATAAACAGAAAAAGTTCCATCTGTTTTCAAGGTTACTGACTGCCAGTTAAAATATGCGATCGCTCCGACGAGGAGCAACAAGGGAGCGCTCTTTTGCTGTTTTATTGGATCAAAAAGTGAACACTTGTGCTTTTTTACTATTTTATAAGATCGATACGCGAGCAATTAAAAAAAAAAGGAACATAAAGTGAGGCATGTGCTTTTTGGGAAACTCTATCATTATTTTCTGTAAAAAAAAAATATTTTGAATGTTCCTTTCATTCGAGTCGCATCGTTTCAACATTTGTGAAGAGCAACCAGAAAACGGTAATTGCTTTTTGTCCATCCACTGATGCGACTGACGCAATTAAATTACATTTTTAAATAGAATCAAAAACAATTCGTAATATGTGATGGCGTTATAGGTCTCACGATTTTGCCAAATAATTTCCTCGCCACCTTAGGGTCTTGAAGAGTCTACTTGAGCCTAACTCAATATTATCTTGCGGAATAAACCTAAATCCCAAAAAAAAAAAGTAATAAATGTTCCTTTGCTGATCCATTTGGATCATTTATTGATCGCTCCTTTTGAGCTTCTCTGAGTTGTTAAAGGAAGCACTATCCTTTCTAGGACATGCAATGCTTAAAGAGAACACAAAATACACCTAGCTTGGATCAATAAAGAGCACTTCACTGCACCTCAGGGAGCACTCCCAGATCGCTTATAGGATGACCCATTTTTTAACTGTGTAATTTGTATTTATGCAGATTGGTGTTTTGCCTATTCTCCCAAATCTATCGAAAGTAAAAATGCCAATACTAATAAATGATTTTTTTCTATTTATTGTTGAAGCAGCAAAAATACTAAAAATTGACAAAATAATAATTGTTACGTTCTAATTGATGTTTTTAGATATGCTTTATATTAATATCAGATATATAATATCATTTATAAGAACTACTAAGAGAAGTTAAAAAAAAAACTCCTCACATGATTTAAAATATCAAATTTTTTAATTATTTGAAATTTAAAAAAAATTATTTTGATTTTTCCGCGTTTAAGTACACGCAGTAAATGCAAAACCATTTGATCTCTATGATCTGCAACGGAGCAGGTAAGCGCAATTTGTATTTCTGTTTTATAAATATTTTTTAATATACTTAAAATTTTTGGAGAAGCAATGATCTAAATTTTTTTTTTTTCTAAAACGTATATAATTTTTTGAATAAACTTCTCAAAATGTACTGTTGGTATAATAAGACCACCACTTTGAGTTCCCTCAAATTCTCGAACTTCAATTAGTTTTGAAAAATTTTTGTTTTGAAAGTTATATACATAAATATTTTGCAAGCTATGCAGTAGTATTTATTTCAAATTGTTTGGGCAATATATCCAGAAAAATAGTTTGTTGCCATGTCTTTAATATATGGAACAACTTCTGGGAGTTCTTCAGTCAGAATCGTCAAATTCCATATCGCATTTGCTGCAATCTTCGTTATTGAAATTAACTGTGTTTAGATTGAGGAAAACAGATATTATATGTACAGGGTTGCCAATATTCGAAGCGCCCATTTTATTTTTAAATAAATCAAAGAAACCACAATTTTTTGTCTGTTCGTCATGAATATCATTTAAAGGGTTTAAGTAGATTTGCTTAAATTATTTCTTGAATATGATATCTCGTAAATGGTCGCCATTGGCCTCTACGACATATTGTGCCCGTTTTGCAGCATTTTCCATGGTTTTCTTCAACATTTCAATGGGAATGGCGGTTATTTCTTGACGGATGTTGGTTTTTAGCTCTTCTAGGGTCTTTGGCTTGTTGACGTAAACCTTTGATTTCTAATAACCCCACAAAAAGAAGTCTGGAGGCGTTAAATCTGGTGATCTTGGCGGCCAATCGAAATCACCATTTTTTGACATCAAACGGCCAGGGAACAATTGCTTCAAAAAATCGATTGTAGTGCGGCTTGTGTGTGGTGGCGAACCGTCTTGTTGAAACCAGTAGTGCCTGATACGCTTTCGACGAACGATTGGCATGAAAAAATTGTTTATCATATCGCGATAACGCTCCTGATTGACAGTAACTCTGTGGCCATTATCATCTTCGAAAAAGAACGGCCCAATGAGCATTTTAGCACAAACGCCGCACCAAACAGTGACTTTTGCATCGTGAAGAGGTACCTCTTGAATCTCTTCTGGATTTTCAGTGGCATAAATACGGCAATTTTGTTTGTTTACCGTTCCGTTCAACTGAAAATGAGCTTCATCGCTCATTGAGTTGAGTTTTCACTATTGACTTGTTTTGTTGAATGTAAATTTCAACAATTTTAGAGCGTTCGCGTGGCGTGTACTGTTCCATTGTAAACATTTGCTTGGAATGACGCTTCAAACGCGGTATGTCATTAGTCGATTTGTCATCACTGCGGAAAGTTACAGTGTTGCCAGATGGGCGCTTCGAATATTGACAACCCTGTATAAACTTATATAAACTGTATATAAAATTTATAACACCAGCCAATATATTAATTAATAAAATTATTTTTGGAGGTTTTTGTAAAATGTTTGAGCTTACTAAAGGTTATCGTTACAGCCAAAATATTTAAGAAACCGTCATAAAATCGATCAAGGTCAATTTAAGTACGTTTGAGAGAAAGATAAAAGCTTATGCTCAATGTTTAAGGGTTAGTTCTTACGCTTTAAAACAAGAGCAATATTAGGAGGCAGTTCATCATCATGGGTGAGTTTTCCAAGGCAATATTAGAATCATCAGGATCAATAAAATCTGTAATCATTGCTTGCATATAAAATATTCGAAAATACGTCAGTGACAACAAAAATTGCTCTCTACGTCAACCATATTTAATAGGATTCATGATTCGGAAGTTCCATATGATGAAGTATCGGGATAAAAAAATATTATGAAAGCACATTTACTTAAGATTTTTATTTAGACGAAAGACTAAGAGATTTCGTTCATTATAACCGAATACTCGGTTGTTTCCAACGACTGATATTGTGTTTTCGAGGCAATCAGTATTAAAATGAGATGTTATGTGATACTGTTGGTTTTCGATTTTTATATACTCTCACAGCTGAAGTACCCCAAGAATTTTTGACACAGACCATTGAGGCAATGACCATTACCCTTTTTTCGCTTCCATGATGATATGCATGTAATTACAATAACCCCAAGATATCTAAAATTTATCAAATTTACTGGAAAACTTAAACCAAATGGAACCTGCTAAAAGAATTTCCTCTACGCAAAATGATTTTCTTTTTCTATTTATTCCTTGATTTTTCAGAAATGGTCCCAATTGATCAATTAAAATACTATTGGTTGTCTAGAAAGTTTATAAATGTCCCCACTAACTTTTTACTGATTAAATTTTTAATATTTATAGGCATACTGCTATAAAGTTTCCTATATTTTAAAAACTATACGGTAAACTAGTCTATTTATACAACTAATCTTTTTAAAATCGGTGCAGGAAAATAATTTATTTGGAAATCAGATTTTTTGTACCATAAATTTTATTTTTTAGAGTTTCAAAAATTAAACAATGTATAAAATTTTATGAAGTTTTCAGACTATGTAATTATATTATAGAAAATATATAATCTCTTGCATGAGGATCCTATTAAACAATTAAGTTTAATGATATTACTTTATTTTTATATAGCACTTCCTTGTAAACAATATTTATTCTTTCAAATATTAAAAATATAAATTTTTTTAATTTAGAGCCTTCAATTTCACTTTTTCTATAGAAATACATAAAAATAAAATTCTCTATTGCAGGTAAGATATGATGTTGGTTTGAACTATTTCCCGAATTTTTAATCTATTTTTCATGCCATGGCAAATCTTGAAATGCGACATTGTTTCTTATTCTCGCAACCAAAATAGTCACAAAACTTAATTTTATTAATAAATCTTCAAAAAATAGCTGACTTGCATACAACGTTTACGATAGGCATACAGATAAAAAGTAATCCAATTGTTAAAAAAATGATAATTGCAAATAGATGCAAGACAAACTCCTTCGAAGAATAACTGTTCAATAATAAACGGACTCTTTTAATTAATTAAACTGCATATAATTATAAAAAATTTGCAGTACAAATTTCTGCCACGGAGCTCTAACGTCACTTCAACGTTGGCGGTGCCACATTCTATTTGTAATTATTCAATGCTTTCGATCACTGCACAAGATTTTTGGAAGTTTTGGGAGGGTATACTTACTCTGCAGTTGTATCAAGCAAGGAATTATTGCTTTGAAAAAATTTAACGAAAACAATTCAAATCGCCCTCGGAGTAACATGTGGATCGGCGAAATGTATCACCAGATCCTGGTTTTTCCCGTTATCAACATTTCTTCAAAAGACGCCTACCTCCTGTATGCAAGCATTCTCAACATTTCCCTCCAAAAAGTACACAAAATAAAGAAAAATTTCGAAAATATTGAAAATCCTATTTTTCTGTTATTTTTGTTTGTAAGAACTGTTAAAAGTGAAAAATAATAGCCTATTTTATGTATTAAAACTGTTTTTATACTATTTTGTGTTATTTTATGGTTCCTGCAGTTTATTTTAAAAAAATGTTGAAGGTAAAAAATTAATAGGACCATCTCAAAAATTAAACACCAACAACTCGGGGAGAATTCGTTACAAATACGAATTGTAATATTTTCAATATTTCGAGGGTGGTGGATTTATCCGAAAATTATACTGAAAAGTGGAAAAAAATAGGACCTTGTGGTACATTTCAAGGTTATCGTAAAATTTTTTCCCGAACAATAATTCCTTTCTTGAAGCTACTGTGCTTTTGATGACTATTCTTACTCGCTTCAGAGCCTGAACAGATTCAAAAATCGTACAAAATGTAGAAAAAACCGCAGCTCGTTTTCCGCAACGATAAATCGCAGACTTCAAATCTATTCTATTTCAATTATCGGTCGAAACGATTTTTGATTCTGTTCAGGCTCACTCGTTTATTGCTCTTCGATTCAATCATGGCACAATTACTGACAAGGTAGTAGCGTAGACTGGCTTTTTTCTCACGAGCGGCGATGGGTAGTTGTCAAAATTAGCTATTCATGCAATTAATCAATGAAAAGTGAAAAAATAAGCAACGACTTAAACCTAGCTAATCAACCGCAGCAAACTAAAAACATTTCAATAAACTTTGCGAATAAATTCAATGAATCAAAGAAAAGTTAACAATAAGCACATAGCTAGTCAACAGCAGCAAACTACTACTTCTTTAGTTGTTTTTGACAACTACCAATCGCCAAAAACCTGTCACGGCTACCTTGTTAAATAGTTATACCATGGATTCAATCACTAACACTATCTCTAATACGTCGAGGAGAGAACGCAAAACAGAATAGTAACATTGTGTTGTTATGCGCACACAACATTATTTTCTTTGTCGTGGTTTTTGTTCGCGATATTAAACCAAAACCATAAGGCTGCCCGCAGAGTAAACGCTGAAGCAGGCAGGCAGGCAGGCAGGCAGACAGGCGAAGAAACGAGATAGAAATAACTTTTTTCTCGCTTGTTCACATAGTTTACCTGCGCCTATCTGCCTGCCTGTCTGCTTCGGCGCTTACTCTGCGGGCAGCCTAACAGTCACAAACAGGGCTGCCAACTCGTTTCAATCAAATTCCCCAATTCTGGTCATTAATTTCCCCCATTTTGCAACCGATTCCCTCCCAAAAAATATATGCCATTCAAAACTTTATTCAGTAAATATTATAATAAGTAAGATTTTTTAGCCCATAAGCAAATATACACAAAAAAATTTGACAAAAATTTTTTAAAAATAACATAAAAACATAATATAAAATAGGATATATAAGAAACGACTAAATAAATACTTTTAAAATTTATGTATGAACATGTTTTAAAATGTTTTATATTTTCTGAAAGCGTTTCAAGCATTTTTGTACTATTGATTTTTTATAAAAGCTATATATGTACGTATATTGCATATTTGTAGTTAAGACTTATGTGCAAAATTTAAGTCATTAAGTTAATTTTTTTGGAATTTAAAGAGATTTATAAGATCTCCTATAATGATAACTATTTTTTAATAAAAAGCTTTTGTATCGAATTTCGTTGCTGTAGCCCTAAAATTACGGCTGTTATCGCTATCACAGACGGACATATGGACAGACAGACAGACAGGAGGTGATGCTATGCAAGAGAATATATAATTTTCCATACGTGGTACACCTCTTCAAATAACAAAATACTTTCTTTACAAGGCAATAAGTTGAGGAATTGAGTTTTGTGGACTTATGGGAGCACGTTTGATTATCACGGATCACCTAAAAAGAGATTTTTTCGAATTCCAAATAAAAAAAATATACGAAAATAAGTCGCTCCATTATTACAAGCAAACCACCATGGCGGCGTTTCAGTAATGTTCTGGGGCTTCCTATCATCTCATGGTCATAGTGATTTGGTTCCAATTAATGAAACGATAATTAAACGTTATAGAATATGTTTGCGTCAATATTTGAAGAAAACGAAAACCTGTTTGCTTGACTCAGCCCAGGAAAGGGGATTTGAAGAAAAAATTCTCCGTAATCAAGCTCCGGCAGATATTTTTAACAATCTCGTGGAATCGGTTCCAAAACGTCTTCAAAAAATAATAGAAGCTAAAGGGGCATTCCACAGAAAGGTACCGTGTCCAAAAATTAAACCATATAAAAAACTTATTATTTTATGTTATTATAAGAAATCATATGTAAAATAAGAATAATAACTTAATAGTTTATATTTAGCTTATGATGTAAGAGATATACTTTAATTTTATTTATTAAAGCAAGTTATACACAAATTCATTAACCATGATGATAAAATCGTCTGAACTTTTCACAAATGTAGTTTTTCTTTTTCGTTAATGTTTCGAAGACTTGTTGTTTTAGTAAAAATGGAAGGCATTTGCTAAAGATTATAAAATAATATTTGAGGCAAGGAAAGATAATATTAAATTTGTTTTTAATTACTAAAGTAAATAATTACTTAACTACCTAATTATTTAATTACCCTACTGAACTACAACATTGTCAGACTGTCAAACACGTGAACTGATTTGTCTCCACGTGACGATGTGTAAATAAAATATTTAAAACTAAATTGCGGGCTTTATTTAAAAGCATGTTTATTTGTAATAAAAATTTAGCTTTCAAATACCTCTTCCCCATGTTATTTACTTTCGCTAAAATTTGTAATTGAACACAACGATTTGCAACGTTCTTTGACTGATCCCGTCCGACACGTGACAGTAGATGTTTTATTTTTTCTCTTGCATTTAATAAAATTTATAGAAAATTTGAACGTTCAATCAATAAATAGAATGTAATCTCTTCAAGACAAAAGGACTTCACTTTCAATGAGAAAGTTTAAAATTGGCTGCAAGATAACCTCAAAAAATAGTTGAATTTGTCTGTACGTGACCGTGGAATACTCCTAAAAGAAGATATGTTTTTTTTTTATTAAAGTTTAAATTTTGTTTCGAAATTTTTAAAATCTTCTAGTAGATGTTCACATAAAACAAAACTGTCTGTTATGCCTTCTATAAAACTAATTTTTTTAATATATAAAAAAAAATAATATATAATAACAACAAAATCAATAAAATAAGAAAAATAAAATTAAAAACAAAGTTAATTCGAGTTTTCTCAAGTTGTTTAAGTTGCTCAAAATATTTACTTTTTCTTTTCTTAAAAAAATCGATGCGGACTGTTATTCCTGATAGTAAAAAACTCAACCACTTCTTAGTAATGCTAGAGAGAGGAGAAGTTACTGCTCTTCTATCTCATCTTCACAAGTAAGCCTTTCTTACAGAGTAAAATAATACAGTCGAAATTCCCTAATGCTAATTTTGAAAGAACCAGAAAACCAGTTTGTTATATAGAAAATTCTTTGCACAGAAATTATGAAATTTTTAGTATTCCTTTGACATTTCCGATTTAATCAGTGAACACAAGCAACTACTAGTATCAAAACTGTCAGTGATGGGCTTATTTTTTATTGCAATTGTTATTGTTAACTATGAGGGAATAAAATTTGCTAAACGAAGAATTATCAACAATTAAAAGACTATAACAGCAAAAAGTCAATAGTCAGTAATTAAAAAAAAAAAAAAAGGAACAGCACATAGCTAATTTAAGCCCTTAAAGGACTTTTGGTGCTTAAAAAAATAACTTAAGTTAAGGGTCTAAAATAAAAATAAGGGTCTATTTCCAAAAGAACTCACGTCACAAAATAGCTATTGTTTCAAATCTTTCGAAGGTATTTTAAACATTCTATCCATTTTTTTATCTTGCATATTTTATAAGTCTAAAATTATTTCAACTGAAAAGCCTAAAATAAAATGTTAAAAATATAAGAAATGAGTTTAAACTTTTGGCCGGCAGTGTATATTATACTCAGAAATAAAGCATAATCTTTTTATGACAGAGACTAAGACTAAGCCCCTCAAAATATGTTGTGAGAGAGTGCAAAATTTGTCCTTTGAGTTATCTCTGCAAATGACATTTACACAAATTTACAATAACAAAAAAAAAAAAAAACAAAAGTAAAAATAAAAAAAAAAACAAAAGGAGCAACCAAAAGTCAGAAAAGCACCAGTTATCCTTGTGTCAGTCGCAGTGACTAGCTTTCGAGTTGCACAACTCATCCTTTTACCAAAAAACTGAGCAGGCAAAAGTTTAATTGAAGTTAAATTCGCCCTTTTAAGTACTTTCCCTCAGCTCCACCCTCCATGGAGCATGTTTTTACTGTTGCTTATTTCGCCTGCAGCCTTATGTTCATCATTATCATCATCATCTTCTTCTGCAGTTAATAATATAATTTTATTAAATGCACAAATGAAATAAAGCAACAATTAGCATAATTTATATACATACAAAAACACTCACGCAAACATACTCATACATTTAAGCAGCATATTGCATACATTTCGTATTCAATGTAATTTTACACAAACAAACATTGTCATTCCATGTGCAGCGATTTACTCTGAATAACGTACTAATTTACTTCGTTGTAATAATTCGTCACAATACTCTCGATGCACAATTGCGCAAAAACATTGAAGTGAAATTAAATTAAGACAAAGTGAATTGTGTTGTCTGTCTGTGCATTTTAATAAACACACAATAATATAAACTAACTCAATAATGAGTCGAGCAAGTCGAAATAAAGCTTGATCGAGTATGAGGTTTCTTTTTATGCTGAATTTTTATGTTAAATTTAACATAAAAGGAAGTAAAATTATGAAAAAGTGAAATATATAATGATTGCCTTGAGTTTCAAAAAAAGGTATAACTATGAAAAGACATTAGTGTGGATGAGGGAACACAGAAGACCAGAAGTAAAAACGATTTTTCATGGATTACATGTGGCTGTGTTAAAACAACTGTGGCTGTTAGAAAAAAAATTGCTTCACGTGCTTGAACTCTTCATTAAAAAACTCATATCACCATCTTTTATATAATTCGGGCTGTAAAACTAATAATTTTTCAAAATGTTCAGTTAAAACTTTAGTTTCGAATTTAGGGATTTTTTGAACATACTTACGTCGACAGTTAGAACCTGAGTTTTTTACTCAAAATTTTTATAATAGTGTTCTTTTTTATAATTTTTTATTGTTTTTTATGTGTTAAGAAATTGGTAAGCAACACCAGAAAATTCCGCCCATACAAAGTGACGTTATACTAATAGTAAAAATTAAAAAATTAATGCTTAAACTCGACTTTGTGCACTTAAGCTTCAATAAATAAAGAGGACTCTGAGTTTCAAATGCGAAATATTTGGATAAAAACCACGCCTTATAAAAGTGACATTATTAAAGTAATACAACATTCAAGACTTCGAATAAACTAAAATAAGGCCGTGGGGGTATTTTAACTTCGGTCGAGGCTAAGATAATTCCTTACAAGTTTTCATTGAAAATAGCTTTATTGTTCTTCGAAATATTTTCCTATATGATTAATACATTTTTGCATGTGTTAGAACCATTTGTCATAACATTTATCCCATTCCGCTTTTAACGCATAACCGGCTTCTTTTGAAGTCGAAATTCGTTGTCCACAAAGCTTATCCTTGCTGTGCAAGAACATAAAGAAGTCATTTGGTGCCATATCAGGACTGTACGGTGGATAACTCATTAATTCGATATTTTGTGTGCTCAAAAACGCCTTTTTTTGGGCTGATGTGTAGGAGCTATCATTGTCTTTATGAAGAATGATGCACGGAGAAAACTGTTTGCTAAATTTGTATTGTGGTTAGGCAAAACTTGCGCTTGAATCTCAGCCACTTCAAAATTATGCTAGATTTCAGCAAAAACTAACCAAAATTTGCTATTCCAGTTTATAATAACTAAGCAAATTGTTGATTAAATTCAACCAAAATTTTGCTAAGTTATTATAAACTGCAAAAGCCGTATTTGCAGTATATAAAAGGTGCAAGGAATTTTAATATTGATATATCACTTTTGTAACAATTGTGTGCGTGTTTTTGCTATTAATTTTGTTAATAATTATTTTTCCGAATTTTTTATAAGTTCAGACAAATAACTGAATATCGATTGTATTCGATAAGCTTAAGTTTTTTTCAGATTTTGATTAAAAAATCCTTAAAAAATGTCTACATTGATGTTTGAAATTTGTCATATTCGTGCGAAACATTCTATATTAAAATAAATTGATTTGAGAAAATTCCATTTAACCGCTTTACAGAAAAAAAAAGACACAGTTTCGATAGTATCGTAAGTACAGACGTAGAATTCCTTTTTCTACAGTAATAGATCAAAATTCTGGTTTTTTTATATATATTTTTCAAAACTATTTTAAAATATTTCATCTTCTAAATAAAAATTATTCAAAAACGAATTTGTTGTTGTTATTGCCTTCTTCAAACTTACTTGATCTAAAAAGCTCACAATTAAATTCATGTTAAAATTTGTTTTGTTTTATAAAAAGTTTTCGTTTGATATATATATTATATATGTTTATGCTCTAATTACATTTACTTTTAACCAACATAACAAATTAAGAACAAATGCATCACTAAAAATATCAAACGAAAGCTTTTTATAAAACAAAACAAATTTTTACATGAATTTAATTAGATCAAGTAAGTTTAAAGAAGAACAACAGCAACAAATATGTTTTTGAATAATTTTTATTTAGAAGATGAAATGTTTTAAAATAGTTTTGAAAAATATAAATGAAAAAAAACCAGAATTTTTCTCTATTATTATATAAAAAGGAATCCTACGTCTATACTTACGATACTATCTAAACTATGTCATTTTTTATAGATATTCTGAATTTCTACTCTGGAAATTTGGTAGCTACAGTCGGCATATGACAATCGATGCATGTCATATTAAAATAGTTTAAATCAGTTTATTAAAATATATATATATTATTACAAGGATTTTTTTTTAGTAAAAGTGGTACCATAACGGAAATATATCATTCATATGTATGAACATATGATTAATTGAATAAATTGAAAGCTTATGTATGTATATGTATATTTATATATATATATAAATAAAATTAACTTTATGTTCATACATATAAATTAAATATTTCCGTTACATATATATTATGTAACGTTCACAAAAAACACGATAAATATATTTATGTAAACAGTAGTAATTGAATAGCTACATTCACATATCACAAGCGTTATATTTTTTAAACAGTTATATAAATAATAAATATAATATAAATAATTTATTGATGTAAACTGTTTAAAAAATATAACGCTTGTGATATGTGAATGTAGCTATTCAATTACTACTGTTTACATAAATATATTTATCGTGTTTTTTGTGAACGTTACATAATATATATGTAACGGAAATATATAATTTATATTTATATTTATATGTATTTATATAATATATTATATGTATATATATATATATATATATATATAAATTCATATAAATATAAATATAAATTATATATTTCCGTTACATATATATTATGTAACGTTCACAAAAAACATTCTATCTGCATTCTATCAAAGATTGGCAATGAAGAAAATGACATATATATATATATAAACTCAAAATATCGTAAAAAAGCTATATGTCATTTTCTTCATTGCCAATCTTTGATAGAATGCAGGAAAATATTTTTTGCACAGAATAGATAACCTCTTAATTCTGCACCTATTACCGTTTGTAACGTTTCATATATTTCAGAAAAAAGGTCGGAATAAGTACAATAAAAATATCGGTTTTTACGATAATTTGAGTTTAGTCGTTATTCCTTGTCGACACAGATATATTTATATGAGCTGATATAATTTTTTTAAAAATACTTCGGTTGTCACATACTGACTGTAGCTACCCTTTTGCCAGAGAGTAAGAATTAAGAACATATAAAAAAATTTCATAACTGAACCAACAACAATTACCAAGCAAATCTAAAACAACGACGCACAGAGAAGAGCATAACCACAGCGGTTGAGCAGCGCTAGAGGGGATGAACCGAATCGTCAACAGAAAATAAACAGAACTTTGCTTAATATGTCCCGCTTTTCACTCGGCAATTCTCGAGCAATGTCACTCGTCACACACGAAAATTCTCGAGCTTGCGGCGAAAGCAAATATTGCTCCGAGAGCAATAATTCTCTTGCTCTGGTAGCAAGATCTCTTTGTCCCGTTTTTCACTCGACAATCATTGCCTTTGCCGCAAGCGACAAACTGATTATTCGCCTGCATGAGGGGGTTTACAAAAGTCCCCTTTCAACCCGAGTAGTCAACAAACTACTTGCGGCGAAAGCAATTATTGCTCATAAAATTGCCGAGTGAAAAACGGCCCTTTGCATAGCATGCAGAACCAAAACAACAATATCAGCAGCTAGAAGCAACGTTGCCAGTTATGTTGGAAAAATCCCATTAGTGGTAGTTTTTGATTCCCTCTTGGGATTTTTGTTTTTGGGAATTCCTATTAAATTTTTGAATTCAGCGTGGTATATTTTAATTGGCGTGGGAATTCAGCTGGGTATTTTTTTTTATTTCCGTGGGAGTTCAGTAACGTTCTTCTTAAATTTTTTTTTGTTTTAGTAAGCAAAACTTTCTTTGTGGTATTTCTAAATATTTTTTAAATTACAGTTAAAAGTTATTTATATGACCTTGTTTTTAATTATGTTGATTTTCTATGATTTAAATACAAATTCTAGTTGTTTGATAGTTTAAAATCGTTTACTGAGCTTAAAGTCAGGTAAGAATAACTAATTGCTCTAACGAATTTTTCCAAAGAAACAACATTTTTAAATTGTTTGTCCATATGGGACTTATTAAGGTATTTTGTAATGCGAATGATATTTTTGTGGCAATTTTAAATGCATATGGAATTTTTGGTGGTATTTTTAAAACGCGTGGAATTTTTGTAGTAATTTTTAATGATCCTGAGATTTGTTTTTTTGATATTTTTTTATTGCGGTGGAAACTTTTTTGTTAATCTTTATCATGGTAATTTTTGTTGTATTTAATTTATGTTAATGTGGAAAAAGTAACTTTTTGTCGGAATTGTTTTAAATTTTAACTGGCAACCTTAACTAGTAGTAGTATATTTTTTTTAGCCACATTCTGGCTCTCTAGCTACATGCATCTGTATTGTCTATTATATTACACCTCAACAAGCCATAAATGTGACTGTTCCAGCTAAACGGTACTTAAAACGGCAGCGTCTGATTTGGTGGTATGAAAACGACATGTTTTTGTACCTTTAAACCGTTCTCTATACAATTGTAAAGTCCTTTTTTATATTTATCAAGATTCGAATTTAAATTTATGCCATGTTTGCTTTATGTGTCGTTTGTTCTTGTCTTCTTTTCCCTCTCTTTTTTACCCGTTCGCCAAAAAACACTGAAATATGCATTGAATCAGTTGAGTTGCCGTTTATTCTTTAGTTTATTGTTGCAACTTAATAAAAACTATTTTAAGAAAAGGTAACAATTGTTTAACAACAAATAAAATTAATATGCAACTTAAAGTTTTCTATATGACCTTGTTATTTATTATGTTGGTTTTCTTTGATTTAAATACAAATTCTAATTGTTTGGTAGTTTAAATCATTCTTGATTTTAAATACAAATTCTAGTTGTTTGATAGTTCAAAATCGTTTATTGAGCTTTAGGTCAGGTAAGAACAATTAACTGCTCTAACTATTGTATTTAATCAAACAGATAACTAATTAATCAGCTAGTGATGTTTTCCTTTTCATATTGAAAATGTTGTTGTTGTTGTTTCTTTGGGAAAAATTCGTTAGAGCAATTAATTGTTCTAACCTGACCTAAAGCTCAATTTTATTTGCAATTTTAACGATTTTAAAGTATCAAACAACTAGCATTTGTATCTTAGATCAAGAATGATTTAAACTATTAAATATTTAGAATTTGTATTATATCACAGAAAATCAACATTAATATACAACTTAATATATGGTACGCTCATATGAAATACACATTGCATAGTTTGCTGACATCGAAACGGTCCGCTTCAGTGCTTTTAAAAGTGCACACCGTTTTCAACCGAGCCGATTGGCTATCTGGGTAACAAAAAAAATGAAAGCAACTGATGAGTATTTATATATGTATGTTTTACATACATATTAATAAAAAACAACAACAACAACAACAAAAGCAGCACAACAACGAACAACGTTATTACGAGCCAAACAAGCAAACACAACAACAACAACAACCTTAAAAACAGCTACTGCAGCTAAGCAGCTTGTGCATTTCTCATACGAATATATGAAGTTTTCATCTTCTTAGATTTTGCTATTTTATTAGATATTCGTTTTATTCCCACTAAAACTGATATTTTGGCATTTTTTTTTCTTTGTACGATGAATATTAAAGGCTGTATGTATACCCCAAAGTGTCAAATATCACTTTGAAAAAGATTCGTGAAAATGACCACTGGCTCTATTTAAATATTTTTGATATTTTTCATTAAAATCAATAAAAAAAGTCTTTTAATGAAATTAAAATTATGACAAAGTTCCTGTCTTCCTAGCTTCAGCGGCTTAAGAGCATATTGTAGAACCCAGCTAGTTTTTTTTATGTACTCGCTAAACTTTACATAAATATATGCTTATACGAGTTTTTATAAAACTTTAAGTTATTTGTTTGAAAGTGTATGATGTACTTCATTTGGATATTCAAAGTCCTGCATCACTTCTTTCCACAGAAGTTTAGTGTTTAAGATTTAATTTAAGTAAAAATTTTTTTAGTGTTTTTCAAACCTTTTAAACAATATCTATAACTTCAACTTCCATAAACTTTGAAAACTTCCGTTTTATACCAATCGTAAACTTTTATTAAACGTGACCAGTAAGAACTCTGCCACAATTCTAAATCCTGTCATTAACAAAACATTAAGTCGATAAAAGCAGGAAAAAACGATTCAAACTTAAACTGACATTAAATCGGAAACTATTAGCGCAACATGTCGGTAACATAGAGATGTGGAAACAGATGAAGCTGTGGAATAAGAAGAAGATGTCCTTGCTTGTATGTATGAGTGTGATGCTTGCATATGTATAGCGTGCGCATGAGACAGTAATTTATCAAGAAAAACTTTATAAATATTTTCATTATTGGGAATAAAAAAACAATATAGGGAATACATTTTGAATTATTTGTTTCGTAGCTAGCAACAAACATGATCGATTATTTTCCTTCTGCTTCAATTGATTTTCTGAAATTAATTACATTCTTCAGTGCAGGATTTGCTTTTGTTTGCTCATTAATTTGGCAAAGAGCAGCATGACCGACTGATTGCCATAATACTATATGTACATTATTTTTCCCCATCTTTCACAAGCTCTTCTACAACATTGGTATTTCTTTGTGGTTTTGTGCAAATTTTGCTTAAGTTTGCGAAACGTCTGGTTATTAGTGGCAAACAAAAAGTGTAAATAGTAACGGATGAATGAAGCTAGCTTGTGTATATTTGTGTCCAGGGGACCATATGTTAACCTTGTGCTGCCAGAGATTTGCCTCATATCAATACTAATTAAGCCACAAGAATTTGCTATATAACAATATTATTTTGCCAACTTTAGCATCACATTTAAGCAGGCAAGCCAATAGCATGGCTCAGCAGATTTTTTTAAATTAAGTGCATTTCTTAACGTTTAAGATTTTTTGCTTAAAGATTTTTGTAGTTAATTTGTATAGTTTTATTCTATGCTCTTTATTTTAACTCTATTAAAAAGTATTTATAATCAATAGACTCCTAGATGATTTACTCTCCTCGCTTGTGTTCTGTCAAGTTTCGTTCAGGCAAACATTGTTAATGCAATCATAGCTAAGGGTTAATATCCACTTGCTTTGATCTCGTCTGCAGAAAGTGACTTTTGTAAATTGATGGATGACAATACGTCGTCACACCACCTCTGTGTGCAGCCAGTGGACCAAAAGTAATCCTTTTATGCCAACAATGAAAGCGATTATTAGATGATTTTACAATTTTCTGACTTTAGAAAATCATGAGCGAAACTGAAGATAAATGAGGGAGAGACTGATAAAACTTGGAGTTATGAGGGTGTGTATTAGAGTTAAACTGAGAGATTGGAATACTAAACTGCACCCAAAAAGTTTTAAACTACGAGGGTTGCGATTTATACCTCTGGCCTAACAAGGAAAAAGAAAATGTTTTTGATTGAAAATAGTTTTATAGTTTCTTACAATATTCTACAAAAAAATCAATATACTTTTTAATGCGTTTGAACCAATATTCAAATCAATATTTTCACTAAAATTGAGATAACTCCAAACAAATTTACTGCTTCTTCGGGCGTTAAAAATCGTTGACCACGTAATGTTTTTCTGATGTGCTCAACAAAAAAAAGTAGTTGGATTAAAATATCATTGGGATATTCAATTCGTCGTTTTTTCTCCTTTTTTCGATTTGCTCCAAGCACTTCTGGCAAACAAATGGTTGCGTAGCATTCAAAATTGACCATGAAATTTACCATGTTACCAGTTGTACCATGAAATTTACCATGTTGCTTTAACGCCACTGTAGCCAAAGTAGCAGGTAATCATTTGCTTCGAAGTACTTCTTTCACAAACAACTTTTGAAAGTATCTTATTGATGCTTGCAATAATTATGCCAAAAGTTGCTCGCTGAATACAAAATTAATTTAATCGATGTAATCATTTATTGATAGCGCAAGTTGAAAACTATTGAAAATAATGTCAAAAAAACTGTTCAAGGTTTAATTCCATTTTTATCCGAGATGAATTTTTCAAGATCCTATAAACAAATTTTGAAGCTCATACGTCAAAATTTAATATTGATTATACGTCAAAATGGACCGAGCATCTTGAAAATGTTAAACAATCCAATGGAAACGTCAGATAAAACCTGGCAATATTTATGGCCGTATCTTCACCGAGTACTAACTTTCGCTAATCCGTGGTCTAGCTGGTTCGCGGACTTACTTTTGAACCGAGGATTAAGAAAAGTTAGTACTCGGTCATTTCTTCACTTTCTTAGTAGGCGGGTTAGTTTGCAAACGGAGTATTAAGCACTAATACTCCGAATTTCTATATACCAGTTTTTATGACAAATTTAACAGCGGTTTTTACATCCGGTTGTCAGAACTTATTTATAAGTGTCGGTTTACACTAGCCTCACCCAACCGTTTCACTTTCACATGACGCAGTTTTTTAATGCTCACACACATAACTTGAGTCTAAAGTTTCTTTTATGGTGGTTTGCAATAATAATAGTAAACATTGTATTGTTTTTGTTTTGCTTATTTTTCGGTATCTGAAGCAGTGGTTCCGTTATCTAATTACGGACCCTTAAAGATGTAGGGTGCTTGTACTACAATCAGCAAAAACTATAAGTAGTGATAACGTGTTGAATAACGTAGTGATTGTTCTTCCCATAAAAGTGCTCATGCAATTGGTCGCCAGAAAAGACATGCTTTGGATAGGAGCATACATGTGAATAAAAATAAGGTCAAACTTGTGCCAACTATTTCGATTTCGTCAACGGAGGCAACATTGTCATTGCTTGAAGAAGATGAAAATGAGAATGTAGTTTTCTTTGGAAAATTTTTTTAAATTATTAAGATGGTATGTTAAAAAAATGTTATTCTTAACGGAAAATTATAATTCATAAACTCTTAAGTTGGCATTGCACGTTTGAAAAAAAAACAAAGGTTTCAATTTAAAATATTTAATGTGAAAAGACTACATAATAAATACATACATACTTAAATTTTCTTTAAATTAAAGAATACGAAAAACAATATTTTAAAATTATTTCTTATGTTTTTTTTTAATACTAGGTGGAGTCGAAAGAACAAAGTTTTTACAAGTGTTTCAAGATTTCACAAGTTCTACGCGTTCGATTTGATTGTGGTTTATCTCAAATCGTTTGTCAGGCCTCTGGCTATAACATTCATTTCAGGATTGAAATGCCAGCTTTTTTTAAAAAGTTGCGCTAAATTCTTACTAAGACATACATAATAATCTTAGTCAGAGGCCTTACAAGCAACTTGAGTAAAACCACGATCAAATCGGATGCGTAGAACTCCAGAAATCTGGATACATGTTCAAAAACACTCTTTTTCGAGCAAGAAGAAAATGCATTAATAAAAAAAATTTTTAGAATGCTCTTTTTTGCATCCTTAAATTTAAAAAAAATCAAGTAAGTATGTGCTATAGTATTTTCACAATAAATGCTTTAAATTGAGTCCTAATTTTTTTTAAAAGTGCAATGTCACCTTAATCCACCTAAGTCTTCGTTGTGGTTGTGGCTGTCCACTAGACAGCAATTTTAGGAAACTGTTGCTTCTGAAAGTTAACAATTTCTATTAACTTTCCAAATTAACAATTTTATAGCACTACTTAACAAAGTTTTAAAAAGTTCTTCCTCACTCGCATGTTTAAGTGAATATCTGAAAAATTGGGCGGTGTGGAACAAAACGGAAGCTGGATTCAGAATTAGCACACAATTTATCTTAAGTATATTGCGTAAAACTTTTTAATTAGCTACTTGAATGCATTCAAAGTCATATCATAATTGATTGGGAATCGAGACAATTAAATCAAATCATGATTTCACAAAATTATTTATAAATCGAAATAATTCAAAATGATTGGTGACATAATTTTTCTTAAGTCTTATTCACGAAATTGAATAAATACTGCAATCAAAAAAGTATTCATTGATTGCGACTTCAAAGAATGCAGCTCCAAACGATTGCAATCTTTTACAGCTCTGATCTCAAACCAAAGTGAGTCGCAAAATTTTTAAAGTTTTGAAACTCTTGCCTCGCGGTCATTCATATTCCCACTTCCTCATCTCTACAGTAGACGTCAAAGTGAGTCGGTTCAGTGAGGCTAGTGTAAGAGCTGTTTTATATTGGGCAAGACCATGGCAGAACTAGACAAGGTAGTGTTAGGGCTGAATGTGCTCTCTTTCTTATTGACCATAACTGTCAAACGCAGTCGTTTTGCTATTTTTGCCAATTCTAGCTTTCTCATTGCGTTTTCGCTGGTTCTAGATTTTGTATGAGTTGTCAACTTCGTTTTAACAGTATCGGTCACCAGGTCTCCACACTAACACTACCTTGTCTAGTTCAACTATGGGCAAGACTTGAAATTAAGTTTTTTGACGTTCCCTTTTAGACTTGCCGAAAGCTTCTACACTTGGAAATAATTGAATTAATGTTCATGTCTTCTTTGCTTATTTTCTTAAGAACAAGATCATCAAAATATCTCGCACACAACTCGCTTAAATTCACGTAAATTCAGCACAATTTGCCTACAAACTCTTGCTTTCAAGTCTTACCTAATGGATAAGGGGTCTAAGCAGACACTAGTGAAGTATTAGTCAATACATTTTGGTAGTCTGTTCTATCTGATATTTTTACGAAATAAATAATTTTAATATAAAAAATAAAAACTCGAAAAAGTATTTGTAGAAACGTCATGTAAGAAAAGGATCAAAAAGCGATTATTCGAGTACATTTTGTCGGTTTCGAACACATTTTAAGTCACGAGTATGAAACTGAAAATATATGGAACACTACATATAAAGGGTGGTTAAATTTTAAAGGCCGATGTTGAATGTGAACCACATCTAAACGTCAACTTTTTTTTTCATTTCATTTAATATTTCTCAATTTCAGACTAACTCAATTTGAGCCATGGAAAGATACACAATCGAACAACGCGTAAAAGTAATTCAGGCTTATTATGAAAATGGACGTTCAAATCAAAATGCATATCGTGCACTTCGTGATTTTTTCGGTCAATTTAATCGTCCAATTGTGCGTACAATCGGAAAAATCGTGCAAAAATTTGAGCAAACCGGGTCTGTAGGAGATGTGAAAACACCAGTGCATGCTCGTACAGCTCGTACTGCAGAAAATATTGCTGCTGTTCGCGATAGTGTGGCTGAAGAGCCGTTCACCTCAACTCGTCGTCGTGCCCAACAATTGCACCTCACGCTCGTCGTTGATGAATATTTTGCATAAGGACTTGCATTTACACGCTTAAAAGGTGCAATTGACTCAAGAACTAAAGCCTCTTGACCATTTCAAGTGTCGTCAATGGTCAGAATGGTGGCAAGAAATGGCAAAGAAAATCATCTTCAGTGATGAGGCACATTTTCACCTTAGTGGATTCGTCAATAAGCAGAATTGCCGTATTTGGCGAATGATAATCCAAGAGTGATTGTCGAAAAACCAATGCACCCACAAAGAGTGACTGTTTGGTGCAGTTTATGGGCTGGCGGCATTATCGGGCCGTATTTTTTCCAAAATGAGGCCGGTCAGGCAGTTACTGTGAATGGTGTTCGCTATCGTGAGATTATAACGAACTTTTTATGGCCCGAATTGGAAGATATGGATGTGGACGATATGTGGTTTCAACAGGACGGTACCACTTGCCACACAGCTAACGAAACAATGGCTCTTTTGTGCGACAAATTTAATGGCCGCGTTATCTCACGAGGTGCCGATGTCAATTGGCTGCCAAGATCATGTGATTTGACTCCGTTGGACTTCTTTCTTTGGGGTTATTTGAAAGAAAAGGTGAACGTCGATAAGCCAGCAATAATTCAAGAGCTAAAAGATGAGATAATTCGGCTTATTAACGTCATAGAACCTCAATTAAGCTTCAGCGTATTTGGCCAATATTTTTGTTCATACATAATTGAACCATACCAATATTATCATTATAAAAAGAAATGACAATAATTTTTTAAATAATTTGTGTTTTATTCAAAATCAACATCGGCCCTTAAAATTTAACCGCCCTAAAAAGGTAATAGGTGTATTCACTATTCAGTGCACTTTCCCATGCAGTTGAGGATTTGTGCAGTTGTGCAGTTAGCTTTTCAACTGTTCAATACGCAAAAATTATTCAATACGCACAACTGCTCAAGTTTTAGGCTACAGTTGTAAAAAGTAGTTGTGTAGATTTTTGATGTCCGTGCATTTTGGTTTTATTTTTGTATAGTGCACAAGTACTCAACTGCACTGGCAAGTGCACTGAATCGTAAATACCCCTAATATTGTCATGCATCATATGTCAACTTAAAATATGAAGATGCATTTTCGTAAGTTGTGCAAGATAAATATATACATAAAGGGTATTCATGCAAAGTGGCAATATTATAATTTGGGCAATTAGTTATTTTTATCAGGCAGGTTTTACGAAAGTTGATTGTGTAGATTGACCAGATATGTCAGTTGTAATATATTAGGTGTGTTTCCGTATTGTCGAGCTAAGTTCAAGCTGAAAGAGTAAAATGTAATTTGAGAATAGTGTCAAAATTACGGAAACGACATCTAGCTAGTTTTAAGCAGCTGATCACCTACCAAACGTTAACACCGCCAATTTAAATTTGGCAGTTTGTTTTTGAAGTAAGCTAATAAATTCGCTGAGATTATTTAAAGCATAAATATTACTTTTAATAATTTTATTTAACATTTAATATGTTATATAACAATTTGTAAATTTATTTTTCACCGCACAACATAAACAAACAAGAAATGTTAATTTGACATTTGCTTGTTCTTCTTAATGCTTATTCTTTCGCTCACCTCGAGCAACTTTCGAGCACATTGCAAGTTTCTGCAATCGAGTACGAAAAGAGACCTAGTGTCATATGCTGCATATGCTGTCAATAAGTTTTTAAATTGTTATTTTCAAATTGCAGATTTGTGGGCGGTAAAAGAGGGAGTTTCCAATTTTTTTCCTAAACCATCTCCTACTGGAAGGAAAATTACTGCCAAAACTTCAGCTGAATCGGAGTGGTAATTTTGGAAATATATCATTTAAATTTATTTGTGGGCGGTAAAAGGGGAGTAGCCAAATTTTTTCATAAGTCCTACCTGCTACTTGAAGGAAATTTACTGCCAAAATTTCATCTGAATCGACCAGTAGTTTTGGTAATACAGCAATTTTATTGATTTGTGGGCTGTAAAAGGGGATGTGGCAAAAAATGTTCTCATAATATGGCGTTGTCACCTGACTTACATATTTATGCTAAATTTCAGCTTAATCGTATACCAACAAGTTGTCAATTAATATTTTCTGTCAGAAATGTCAAGCTTCAGAGAGTAAACTTTGAAATACAAAGTTCCTTGAAAACATAACCGTTCGGAGTCGGCATACAACTCGTATGTCCAGTTCTCGATCATTTGAAGCATGATGATCAATAGAAGCTCGATGGAAGAGTTTTCAAGGGCTAAAATGGCCATTTATTACTTATTAGCTGATATTGGCTTATGCTGTATTTACTTTTTCAATATGATAGCTTTTCCTCATTTTATAGACCCAAACGAAAGCTATGGCCAACCAACGAAACTCTCACTTATTTCCTTTTCGAAAGATAAAAAAATATATCGAAGTGACTGGGGTCTAATAATTTTTTAAATCCAAAAAATTATACAAAATGTATATTTTCTTCTTATCTTGTTAAACCGTACTTTTTATAAATTCACTAGTCAAACTACACCAAATTGTTACATTTGGACATAAACCTTTTTGGATTTTTGTCCTTGGCTCGAATCAATAATAAGGTACACAAATAAGTTTTGCGCGAAAATAGGGTCTAAAACAAAACGACAAACAAAAATTTAAGGCATAGTTTTTGACATAAAACGCTGTAGGGATTAAAATAATATATCAGTTTTAGTAACCAAAAGCTCAACTTTTTTGGTTGGATCTATGCCAGTTGCCATTTCCATTGGAGAGGGAGTGGGGGTTTTTAAGTAATCAATGGGGGAACAATTTTATTATGTTGTTTTTTTAAAAAAAAACAGTTTAAATCAACTACCTGCCAGAATGACAAGCCTACAGAAAAATTATCTATCCGCATTTTTTTGTAGCAGATGACTTTAAGTGTCGTAATCATCCGTGCCAGTCGCACAACTTTTTTTTAGGTATCACAATAAATACCAAAACAAAATAATTCTTGTACAGAAAAATATGTCAATAATGATATATAAAAAATTAGGCCAGAACACCAGACTACATCTTTAAAGAACGAAAAGCTTGAACACCCAGATATGGCTCCCAGCAACTACTACCTCTTTAGAAACTTGAAACAATATCTTCGTAAAAAGAGTGTTTCCTAAAATGAAAAAGGCTTCCATAAATTTTCTTAAATTGTTCGACCATTCATCTGGAAGCTTTGAATATGTGAATATATACTAAGGTTCCATGAATTTCAGAAATCATTGAGATTCTTGCGGTTATTTTTAATGTCGCTCTATGTTATTAATTGTGAGAAATGAATAGAATAAGCAGAAGCAAGTATGATACCTGGTTATTGACGGCCTCGATAGTCTAATGGCAGCGCGCTTGACTGTTACCCTGGGTTCCATCGTTTGAATCCTGGGTTATACGCTTTAACATTTCTTTCCTTACTTTTTAAAAAAAAGTAGTAGTAAAAAGTATTTTAACTGTAAAAAATTCATGCTCGCCACAAATTTATTTTTTTTATTTCAGATTAGACTTTTCCAAATTTAAGTCAGCTCAATTTTTCTTTAAAAAAACATTTCTTAGTTTTGAGGAGACATAATTACCAATAAAGTCGTTCAATGTTGCATAAATAACCCAGTAAAAAAATTTGCGATCGCTCCCATGAGGAGCAACAACGGAGCGCTCTTTTGCTGCTTTGTTGGATCAAAAAGTGAGCACTTCTGCCCTCGTGCTCCTATACTGTGTTATAAGATCAATAGGCGAGCAATTAATGAAAAAAAAGAAAATAAAGAGAGGCATGTGCTTTTTAGGAAACTCTTTATTTATTTTCTGTGAAACAAAAACATTTTAAATGTTCCTTTCATTCGATTCGCGTCGTTTCAACGCCGAAGTCGTGAAGTGCGACCAGCCAACAGTAATTGCGTTTTGTCCATCCGCTGATGCGACTGATGCAATTAAAGTACAGTTTTTAAATAAAATCAAAAACTATTTGTAATTTGTGATGGCGTTATAAATTTCACGATTTGGCCAAATAATTGCATCGCTACCTCAGGGTTTTAAGGAGTTTACTTGAGCTAAGGAAGCCTAGCTTTCGGAGTAAACCTAAATCCCAAAAAAAAAAAGTTCCTTTGCTGATCCATTTGGATCATTTATTGATCGCTCTTTTTGAGCTCCTCTGGGATGTTAAAGGGAGCACTACCCTTCCTAGGACACGCAATGTTAAAAGAGAACATAAAATAGACCTAGCTTAGATCAATAAGGAGCACTCCACTGCTCCTCAGGGAGCACTCTCAGATCACTCATAGGATGATCCACTTTTTCACTGGGAAGTTCTTAAAAAATAGTAAACAAAACTACACCAGAAACTACACATTGCGGCACACATCACTAAGTTCTAATTAATAATTCACATACGAAATTCTCCTTGAGTTTGTTGCAAAGCAAATAACCACACACCAAGCACACACACACACACACTCACATATTTATACCCATAAGAAAACTTTCTTATACAACTGCTTATTTCTGTTGTAATAATTAAATCATTATTAAGTGTAAGTGAAATAAATATTGATACTTTCTCTTGTATGACGATTGTGAGAAAGCTTTTTAGTGATTCATTAACAAAACTAATCGACACACATTCTCACTAAATCGCACTTTACAGCACTAAGCACATACACACACAAACACACTCCAACACTTACAGTTGTATAGAAACTTTTATAAAATGTATCCTCCATTCACAAGAATTTAAATGAATATTCTCTTATATACTCTAATTAAATACTCTTGTTTTACAATATGGCGCCGAACCGGAAATTCCTTTAATTTCTCATTTAATATGAATACGTCTACATGCATGTATATTTAATTTGAAGGGGTGGAGTGCTTCGAATGTATGTGTGCGTGTGACCTTAAATGAAATTTGAAAATTTTAACCTTTTCATATGTTTTTTGTTGCTTTCTTGTGTAAATTTGCAACGTTAAAAGAGATCTTTTCAATTTCAACACATGTGCCGTGCTCATATCCTGTTGGCATTAGCGCGGGACAGCGTAGAAGTAGAGTGCCACCCTGGTTTCCCTTAGCACCAACAGCTGTTCCTAATCAGTGTTGCCATATGAAAAGAAACCTGCTTATAGTTTTGCCCTAAAAAAAATTACTATTAAACTATTAATATTACAGCAGACAATGTTGAGTTGTCAATTGATCCAACAATTTGTACTGTTTTTATAAGAGTCAAAGTTGTTAAGTAAATAACAGTAACATTTAAAATTAGTACGAAGAAATCGTAAATTTAATAAAGCTGACATAAACAGAACTGAAAAAGAGAATTGTTGTTTCAACAATGTTCTTATTGAAATCAAAAATAAGGAAATGCCAATGAGATCAAAAGTATATTTTATTTATAATTGTATCTATTTTAATAAATTTTTTTACGATTGTATTTATTCAATTAAAAAAAGAACTTTCTTAATCTAAAATCTGGCTCAGCTATAATTTGAACCAGTAGCTCGTTCTTGTAACTCATAACGATCGCAGTAACCGATTTGACGTCACTTGAATCGATTTCTGTTCCATTCGTCTGTCCCAAATCGATAAGCTGTCACATGCTTGATTTCACTTTAATGGAATCTTTCAAAAAAGTGCTTGTGTAAGAAAAGTTAATCGATAAAAATTCATGCTTTTCTCACTCACTTTGTGGCAAGTGAGAATTCTACCGATTTGTATAAATGACAGTTATGTTGTGTACATATGAAATAACAAGTACTCCCAATTTCTAAAACGGGTACTTTCGCTTAAAATACATTTTTTACTGATTTATTTTTGTTTTTAAAACGTTTCGGTTTTCAAAGTAATGCGATTTAAAACAAATGCCCATTTACATAAAAGAATAAAATTTAGGCAAACAAAATATTTTTTAGAGCAATGCAAAAGTATCCGGATGCAAATATTTGTAAAGTTCTTGTTACACATCACTTTCACGTTTCATCTCAATTTGTGTTTTCTTTTCATTACGGACCGAATTTTTACCGATTTCAACGTACATAAGCATCAGTTGTCACGAAATCGGTAATTAAGGATTTATTCCTTTTCTCCCGCCAATTAACTCTTTTGAAGCTCCTGTAATAGACCCAAATATTGTCATGTGTTATCTTCGACAAGTAAAATCTTCTTTTACGACCGGCCCTGATAAAATTCCAAGCTGTATTTTAAAGCAATGTGCTACAAACCTGTGTACTCCTCTAGCAAACATTTTTAATATTTCCTTGCATAGTGGTTATTTTCCTATTATATGGAAGGATTCTTATATTATACCCCTTCATATATCTGGCTCCAAGATAGATCTTTCTAACTATCTTTCTAAAATTGCAAAATTAAGTGCAATCCCTAAGTTATTTGAGAAAACCATAACTGATCAATTAACCCACTCCGTGTCTTCCACCATTTCTGTCTTTCAACATGGTTTTCTGAAGGGTAAGTCCACTACAACAAACCTCTTAGAGTTTACTACGCGTGTTATAAATTGTTTTACTTTGGGACTGCAGACTGATGTTATTTATACGGACTTTAGCAAAGCTTTCGACAGTGTTAATCATAATCTTCTTTTGAAAAAACTCCACCTTATTGGGTTTCCTGTCACATTATTAAATTGGATAAATTCGTATTTATCTAGACGTACTCAAAAGGTTTTATATAAGAATTCTCTTTCAAAAAGTATTTCGGTCACTTCTGGCGTTCCTCAGGGCAGTTATCTTGGACCGGTTTTGTTGTTACTATTCATTAATGATCTTCCTTCGGTAATAAAACACTGTAACGTCTTAATGTACGCTGACGACGTAAACTTTTTCTTTGTTACAAATCACCCGAAGAACGACATCTTTTACAATCTGATCTAAATAGACTTGTGGACTGGTGTAGCTTAAATATATTAAATCTCAACTTAAAAAAATGTAAGCAAATGACATTCTCGCGAAGATCTGCTTGTAACATAAATAACACTATAAATAACACTAACTTAGAAATAGTTTCCAGTTTTCTCGATCTTGGTGTTATTATGGATTCAAAATTTCGCTTCAATCTCCACGTTAATATGGTGATAAATAAGGCAAGAGGAGTCCTTGGTTTCATTAAAAGATCGGCTAAAGAATTCAGTGATCCCTTTACTACTAAATTATTATAAACCTCTCTCGTAAGGCCAATTCTTGAATATGCATCAGTTGTATGGAACCCACAATATAATGTCTATATCGACGCCGTAGAATCCGTTCAAAAACAGTTTTTACTTTTTGCTTTACGTCATAGTAGTTGGAACCCTAATATTATGCTTCCATCGTATGAAATACGCCTTAAAATGATTTTACTACCTTCCCTAAGAAGCAAAAGAATGATGCTTAATGTCATGTTTCTGTATAAATTACTTCGTGGCGAGATTAATTCGGAATATCTCATCTCAGCTCTAAATTTTAACATCCTAAGGAGAGGAACTAGACATTTTCTGTTTTTCAAGTTGAGTCAGTGCAGTTCTAATTAGGCTCTTCATGAACCTTTACGATGTATGTGCAGTGATTTCAATGATAACTTCAACATGATTAATTTTTCTGATTCGGTAGACGTCTTAAAACGGAAAATTATATTACATTTAAATAATTAAATCAATTTAACTTCATCCTATTATACCTAACGCAGTTTTATAACAATGTAATATTGGTAATTGAGATTGTTCTGTTTCTCTTTTTTGTCTCGATATTATGTTTTATAAAGTAAGCACCATCAAATATGAATCGTTTTTAAAACTTACTTTTTAATTTTTTAATATTTTAATTTTTAATCGAATTGGGATTTACGTGCTCACGTGGTTTCCTGATTTGAATTTAGACTGAACTCACACTATCACCTGGATTGGTGTGTCAGAGTATATCTCTTTTCCACACAAGTTTATGCCTGCGTTGGCCCAAATGCATATCCAACAATTGGGATTTTGATTTGGCGGATATGAGATTTATCTCATTTCCACGTAGGTCCTTGGGTTGGACAATGGCCGCAAACCAGTTAATATGAGTTTAGTGTTTTGGATTGTTTTTCGGGTACCTTAAATTGATAAATACTATTATTTAATTCGATGTTGCTTATTTATATAGAATCAAGTATACTTAAATACGCGTTTTAAATATATTCAATTTTTAAATTCCGCTGATAAGCCAATTAATGTACTTGGTGGAAAATCCTAATTGCCAATAGGGGGTATGTTTTAGTACGTAGGTGCATTCTGTCTGTCCCGGCTGATTCGGGCAGATTTTAGAATGTAAATCGTGCATGCGTATAGGACGGGTATACGTATCTTTGGAAGATTTCATACCTACGGGCGAATCCAAAAAAAAAAAAAAAAACATAACGCGTTACGTCACAGAAATCGGTTACTTGCCGATTTTGTTATAGGTCTTCTGATTTTGTTTCTGACCATCACACTCTTTTTGAGCTATGGGATACTTCAAAAAATAGAAGCGAGATAAGTTGAAAGGTTGCATTTATCAACAATATCAAGAATGTCACTTTTGTTAAATAAAAAAAAATTCAAAATCATTTTAAAAGAAGAATGTTGCACTGCAAAAACTTTAATATTTAAAGGGTTCAACAGGTTTTTAACTATTTAAAGAACAACTTTACACTAACTTTTAATAAGCGTTAATTTGAAAATCAACAATATTTTTCTTAACATATGAAGTTTATTATTTGTAACAACAACAATTCTAATGAATTCTATAAATGCAAAATACTGCTGTTTTTACTACGTATTCTTCTTGGTGTGTTTAAATGCTAATTGTAATGTTTTGTTAACTTTAATAAATATCAATGAATGTAATAGTGTTTTTTTTTGTAATATTAATTATTTAATTTTAGTATTTCTTTCAAAGACAACGGTTGCAATATTAAAACATAAAAGTTTGGGGAATTCATGGGGAATTTTCTACGAATTTTTTAAGTATACAATTTTTTCTCCAAAAACTGGCCTCTTACTGAAAGTGACAGTTTTTAAAAAAATGTATGGCAACACTGTTCTAGATACACTTTTACACTTACAGAACGAGTACAAAATAAGTTGGGAAAGCGGTAAGAAATCATGGTGAAAACTTAAGAATCCTGTCTTTTATTTTTCTTTTGTGTTTGTTATGTGAATTGATGCTTCGGCTGTTCACCCGCTTGCCCCACATACAATTTATAGAATTTTATAGCTGAAAGTCATTCTCAGTGAGCTAGCTAGTTGGAAGCAAAGCTATGCTGGAATGTGTTGGCACTGAAATAATATTCGTAAAATAAATGTTGTTTTTTTGGTAATTATGTGTCGAATTTTTGTGTTTTATGTTTTTTTTACGCACTTTAAATTATCTAATTTATAGAGATTTTTTTTTAAAATCATCTTAAAAACAGTCGAAACTATTTTTTTTTTTCTTTAAGGAATTTTGTGATTCGAAGCATTAAGACATAAACTATTTTTAATAATTAATGAGGCAGATATTATAGTAAGTAGACTTTTTCTTAGTTTTAATATCTACTCAATCAATACCAAGAACGTCACAAAAAAATTTATAGCATCTTTATGTAAAGCAAGCGATGCGTGAACGTGACAAACACTTTGTTCAAAAACCGAGAGTCAACAGTTTTGGCTTTATGAACACGGTTAAAAATCTTGGACAAAATTTTAAATTTGTTTGATTACATATAGGACTACACCAAAAAAGATTATTTTTAATCCAAGGAAAAGTTTAAAATGTTTCAATCCAAACAATATTAGTTTTTAATCTGCAAAAAGCAATATAAATACAAACTTAAGATAAACAACTTTTCCGACCAGCTCATGATTTGAACACACATCCTCTGTTGTGCTGGCTCAACACCTTATCCACTCGTCCATCTCAGTTGTTAAGAAATTTACACTGCAATTAAGCTTTCAGAAAGTAAGGAAGCGAGCAGAAACATTGGTTCGAGAGCCAGCTAAATTAAAGTAAAATAAAAAAATAATCTGACCAGTTCGTGATTTGAACACACGTCCTCCGATGTGCTGGCTCAATACTTTATCCACTCGTCCAACTCAGTTTTAACATAGTTTCGCTGATTTTGCATCATTACGAATGCAAGTAAATTTTTTTCAGGAACCTGGGTTTGAGACCCAGCTAAATCAAACTAATGTATGGATTAAAAAAAAATATTTCTAGGATTAAAAATTCCTTTAAACCAAAGTTTGGATTAAAAAGCAGTCCAAATTATTTGACCGTGTAAGAAGAATAACAGACAAGAATGAAGACAGCTGGCTCAGTCACGAAGGATGACTGACGTTAACTTAGTATAAAATTGGCTTTGTGTAAGAAAAAATTTTCATTAACCCTCCCTGTGTCCACTATTCTTTTGCATACGTGGTGTGCCCACTACGACTTTTTCTTCCAAGCTATTTTTTTACTCCTTTAGAGACATCTTTTAACTTATTTTGTTTAGTTTATACAGTTTTACGCAATAAATTTTGGAACAGTCAAAAACGAGAATTTTTTACTTTTAAATTAAAAGTTCACATCTCTAGCCAAAATTAATATTAAGAACAAATGTTCCAGGGAATTTTTCTTGATAAATAGCTCTTTCCCAAAAACTTGCCTAAATTTGACTCCGTTCCAAAAACCGTAACTATTTCGCCACTTGAAAAATTAACTTTTTTTAGGTAAACAAATTTTAAAAAGTTCAAGTATTCATAGAAAAATATTGCCTTAAAAGTTTTATGGATACGGATCATGTGGTAGCTATTTATGAAAAAAAAAAATTTTGTTAAAAAATATTAAAATAGCCTGTAACTTCTTTTATCAACAAAAACACATTTTTTTTATGATAAAAAAATTAAAAATATGAAAAAATACTTAATTTTTAACTAATTTTTTTACCTTAAATCGCAAAACAAGTTACGTGGTGTCCACTATGACGATTTTGTCCATTTGCCAATTATGAGAGTACACTGCGGACGAGCTGCTTGATAGAAACTGATGCGACTTGGCAGGTGTGCATTGCAAAGTTTTTAAGGCGGTGTTGCCAAGTCGCGCTCAAAGTGCATGTCGGAGATGCAGCAAACACCGCAAAAAGTTGGAGGACGATATCGTGATAGTAGTCACACGGAGGGTAAAGTAAGACGTTACGTCAAAAAATGACGAGAGCAAAATTGTCATCGTTGTGAAAATATTTAGCTTTATTAGTGAACAATAAATATCTGTTAACGATTTTATTTATTACGGCTAAATTGGTCTTTTCGTTGAAGATGAAAATAAATAAGAAAATTTGTTCCATTCTTTTCCCGACGTTTCGGTAGTGTCATTGAATCTTGAAATAACAACAAACTAATAATAAAATTATTTTTCCTATTTCGTTTGACTTACAACTAACTTTTACTTGTTTTTCATAATTTTTACATTATTGCAGCGACTTCACAAACATTCAAATACACTAATTAATATACTTATTAATTAAAATAAATTGAGTTGACGACATGAACCAACCTCTTTATTATTTTATTTTTTTTTATCTATACTATTATATAAAATTGAAACTTTTAAAAAGTTAGAATGTTTGTGGCTACCGGTAAACTCAAGAACCGCTAAACGTATTTATGTGAAATTTTCACTATTCGTATCAAAAGTGATCAGTACTAAAAATATTATATTTATAATAGCTAATATATATAATAGCTACCAAGTTATTGACTGAGAAACTGGCTGAAATCTCAATTTTTGGCAGAATTCGGCACATTTTCCCATTTCCTGCCTAAACAGGTAAAAATATCTGAAAATGACTTATAAACATATGAAAGATCTTCCCGATTCCAACAAAAAAGCCGAAAGTGACTTCCATCTACGATCAATGGTTTTGTCGTAAAATTGACATTTTAATAAAAAATTAAATCATTTTCCTGCAATCAGTTCCTCTGTTGATTTACTTTGTTGCTGTTACTGCTTGCAGCTTTGGTTTCGTCGTTGTTACATGTTTCTTTGTAACTACAACAACAGCTGTTCGTTGGGATGAAAAGAGAACAACGTGTGTAGATTTTATTGCATTAACTTAACAAACCACGAAACAAAGCAATTAGCTATTAAGCAAAATAATAAGTGACACATTTTCATTGTAATATTTTGTTTGATATATAAAATTTTAAGACTTCGAAAATTTCAAATAGAGTTTTCGCAATTCATTAGTGTGGTTTAATGATTTCACATTGTTTGAATGTTATCCTTTTAAAATAAAATTTGTTAGTATTTAAATATGTTCAAAAATACGTTTGTTGAAGCATAAATTGAGTGTTGCTTTAGCTTTATGATTGTTTGTACAAATATTTAATAAGCACAACCTGAGTATATATACCAATACTAATACCAAAATGTTGTAAATAGCAACCTATTTTGGCAATCTTAACGTATTCTCTTTGTGTATTGTCAATACAAAATTTAAATTTCCATACAAATTTCATGTTCATATATTATAATATTTTCAACTTATTTTAATGCCGAACCTTTTACATTTTCTTTTTTATATAACGCAAAAGTGGGTGATTTTGCATTTTCTCAATAATTAAAAGAAGGGAATTTGTAATCAAGGTATAAGCACGATAATTAGAATTTATCTTGAAGGACTCGAGCTTATTATGATCAATTGTATTCTGTGTGGTGTGTGTATTCAAAAATGGCACCCTCATATTTTAAGCCGACTCTAGGCTAATATATACGTTTTCAGAAGATTTATTCAAAGAAAAGAAAACCCTAACCAAGCTTTATTTTTTAAATAAAAAAAACTACTGAAATGCAGATACGATGAAAAACATTTTGGAAATACAAAAAAGAAATCATGCCAAGTACTTAAGTATTATATGTTTTTGATTTTTTTCCATATACTAAAAAAATTAAAAAGATTTTGAATTCGAGTCAACTCGAACATTTTCCTGCCATCAAACTTTTTTGCCAATCATTGTAAGTCTAAGGATTTGTCTAAGGACAAGTACAGATTGTACTTGTTTATAGGTCTTTATGTGTGGAACATAGCTACATTTAAAGCCCTTGTTCTGTTTTAAGTCGACTTAGCAATTATTTATTTATCGACACAAATATATTGTTTAATCTAGGGTGGGCTATTCTTTTGGCATTTCCTTCGTGTCATGTTTTTTATAGTTTTGGTTGTTGCAGCTTTCATTTCACTATTATTTTGATGAGAATAGAATCGCAACAATATCCGCAATTTTTCAAAAACAATTTAAGCTTTTATTTGCGTTACAAAAAAATAAAAAAAAAATAAAAAATAAATTGTTTCCATATCGCGAGTAAAGCCTTCTTCTTCTACTTATTTTATCTTCTTCAAAATCCTAACCTACAGTGGTGAGCAAAATTGCTAAGATTGTGTAAATAATTCGTTGATTTCATTTGTATACACAAAACTAGAATATTAACATAATTAAATTTTTTCTGTAATTTAGATCAGCAGTGTCCAAACTGGCAATCGCGATCTACTGATCGATCTCTAGATGCTTTTTAGTCGATCGCGGGATGAAATTCAAAATAATTTATTCGGCATTCGATGTGACCACAAAAAAAAATGATGAGTGTCCGATTTTTTTCAAATTTTGACATAATGTTCTCCTAGAAAAACTATATTAACTCGCATTTTTTTAAATAAATCTTTTACGGCATTCTACGTGAAGCGGACCTCAAAAAAAAAAAAAAATGATGTGTCAAAATTTTTTCAAATTTCGACATAATGTTCTCCTAGAAAAACTATATTAACTCACAGTTTTTTAAATAAATCCATCACAAAATTTTGTTTTTATTCTTATTATCTACAAAAATGATTTTTAAAAAAATTGCGTTCTTAAGAAAAAAAATGTTTTTTTTTTAAAAATCATTCTCGCGGGTAAAAAAATAAAAATAAAAATTTGTTTGTGGAGCTATATTGAAAGATTATTGTCCTTTAGAATTCCGGGATCAAATTCGGAATTCGAAAAATTTTTCCATTTAAAAACCGGATGCTCGTATTTCAAATAAAAATTTGAAGAGTTTCGCGATTTTTTTAATTTTGTTTATATTTTTAAATTCGAGCCTGAAATTTGTAGATAATACTTAAAAAATTTCATTGTGGGATACGCAATGGCTTAGAAGTTATGAATTTTCAATTACAGGCATCTCGCGCATGTCGTAGTACTTTGCACTAGCCAGCAAACTTTTGATTAGATATTCGAACTTCCGATTTTGAAATTTAAAAAACACAATCAATTTCTATATAAATCCATAAACAAATATTTTTGTAAGAACTTTTTTACTTACAAAAATGTTTTTTGAAAAATAAGTGTTTTTCAGACACTCTAATTTTTAGAAGTCTATATCTTAACAACCAAGGCAGACAAAAAACATGAATTGGTGTAGTTTCTCTAGGAGAACATTATAGCAACATTTAACTACAAAAAATCCGACACCCATCATTTTTTTTTTGTGGTCCGCTTCACGAAGAATGCCCCTCCTACATAATAACAATGAAATGGTGTTCGGGGTGGTAGCCTCCTCACTCATGAACGACTCACCAAATTAAGCTGAAATTTTGGCAGGAGATTGGCTTACGATGGTTTACAAAAAAAAATGTTGCCACACCACCTTTCACCGCCTACAAATCAATACATCTCTGAAATACATATTTCAGACGGTTTAGGTCTTATAAGACTAAAACTTGGTAATTTAGTTTGTATGGTTACTGTTGGAAACTGTACTGAAACTAGGTTTCCTCGCCCATTTTTCCCGCCCACAAACCAGTGAAAATGCTATATTTCAGACGGGATTGGTCGTACAAGACTAAAACTTGATAATTCAGTTCGTATGCTTACTTTTAGAAACTTTACTTAAATGGGCGTATTCGCACTATACCTTCACCCACTTTTAAAAAATCATTAAGACTCCAAAACTATTGGGCCCATTGAGCTGAAATTTTGGCAGTAGTTTTTTTTTGAGTACGAGAAGGTTTACGTAAAATATTTTGCCACAAGCCTTTTTACAGCCCACGAATCTATAAAATTGCTTCGTAATTTAAATCGTAAGCTTACTTTCAGGAACTGTACTATAAATGAGCGTGGTCAAACTATATCTGCCTGACCTGAAATTTTGGCCGTAGATTTTATTCGAGTTATGTATATTTTATAAAAAAGGATGCCACACATCCTTTAACCGCCCACATACCAATGAAAATGCCATATTTAAGACGGTAATGAATGTGTGTTTTCTAGACTCCGAAACTAACCGTCCGATTGAGTTCAAACTTTCAGAATATGTATGCTCTAATATTTTTTTGTGTTTTAACGAAATCAATATAGGCGTTGAACAAGCAGGCAAGGCACCTTCCATACAAACCAAATTTTCAATATTGAATTTTTGATATCGAATTGCTTTTGAATTATAGATAGCACAGCCTGGGAATTTTTCAGTAGCCCAAATTTTCGGTAAAACTTCCGTACTACAAGTCACACATCAATAAAACTCGGTGCAAACTTACTATATAATCGTTTCCTTCAACTTCCAATATTAAGCGAGGGTTATACAAGGGGACGTGGCACCGCCCATGCATTTCAAATTTATGATATCGAATACCGCATAAAACCTCCATACACAAAAGTCGAACAGAAAAAAAATTTTTTTTTTTTTTGTTATTTAAGTTACTGCGAAAACTAGGCTTCCCTAGCTCAAGAAGAATCCTCACTGAAGAGGAAATTATTTGGCCCAATCCAAAGATTTAGAACGCCATCACAAATTACGAATCTTTTTGATTCTATTTAAAACTGTACTTTAATTGTGTCGGTCACATCAGCGGATGGACCATAAACACAATTACAACTGGCTAGTCGCGCTTCACGACCTTGGTGATGAAACGACGCGAGTCGAATGCAAAAATATTTTTGTTTTGACAAAAAAATTGGATATGCACTATTTTCCACTTTCATATATTTGTATAAAAATCTAATTTGACGTTTGCCTCAAAACTACTAAATTTTTCCTTCGGAACAGAGAGAATATAAGCTTGCTAATCATTATTTGATCTATTATATTCTATTATATAATATTGAAGTGAATATTTAAAGTTACGACTTTACTCAAAAGGACTACGCCAATTTTTATGAAAAGAATTTAAAATATCATATTTGTGCTACAGATTTATTTAGGGGTATTTTTTCGAAATTTTAATTATATGTAAATTTAATTAAGGTATTTGTGTCGGCCGTAGCCTAGTGGGTAAGGTGCGTGGCCCCTAAGCTAAGGAACCGCGGTAGCCTGGGCTCAATTTCAGCTCAGACAGAATGTTTTTTCAATTGAAATAATTTTTCTGTTCGGTCGCCACCTCTCTGCAGACAATGGAAAACCTCAGAGAGTAGAAACTGCCATGTAAAGCTTCTTGAGACCATAAGCCGTTCGGAATCGACATTAAACTCGTAGGTCCAGTTCTCGATCATTTAATAATACGCACAACACAATTGATCAATATAAGCTCGGCCAAAGTCCTTCCTAGGGCTAAAATGGCCAATTTATTTTTTATTATTATTAAAGGTATTTAGTTTTATAAGAAATCATCTCAGCTGCCACTCATTGCTTATTCGATGCCTTTGGACGCGTTTTTGTTGCGAGAGTTTCAATAAACTCCATGTTGCACTCTATATTTCTCTTTCTCTTCATGCTCAGCTAGCATAAAATTTTTTATTTCTTTGATATGTATTGTCTTAACCCAAAAAGGACGATGATGCCATATCGCATCATTAAGTCGGATGTCGCAAAACTAACCGTATCACATAAAAATTACTCCAAATCAAAATAAGATAAAAATTAGCTGATGTGTGAAAAAAATTGTCCCGTCTTTAAGGCGTTAAGTAGATTGATAAAAAAAGTGCGTGGCCACGGAAAACAGTAGTAATTAATAAATAATAACCATTGAATTTGTTCATTCTATCCTCAGCGGAAAAAATTTCTCCTTTTAAGGTCTATTTGAGCAACATAAAGTTGGTGTGCAATGCTAAACAGGTGGTGCACAAGGCTTACAGCCCAAATTTTCGATAACAAATATTTTTGGAACACATTTTATACCCCTTATAACATTTTACGGGCGTTGAACAAGGGGGCGTGACATCACCTTTACAACCCAAATACTCAATATTTAATAGCTTTGCATTTATAGGTCACACAGTCTCGTATTTCGGTATTCGACCTCAATTTACACGTGCAGATTTACTGGCAACATTTAAAGGGGGTTGTAAAAGGGGACGTATCATTTTCAGCCCAAATTTTCGTTACTCTTATACGCGTGAACAATTAGTCACTTATCAGTAAATCACGGCACTAACTTACTATTTAAACTTTTTCAACTTGTCCACTTGTCCAATAGTCACCACGAAAATAAAAATAATTGTATGTGTAGAAGATGTTTTTTTGCCATAAGTACAGACATGTGATTGAGACTGATGAGCATTTGTTTTTAATTAAACATGATAACTCTTTCCATTTTCGAACGATATTTTAACAATTTTTTCTTCTGTGGCACCAAGCAAAGCGCCGGGTTTCAGCTAGTTCAAAATATTTTTAAATTAATATCTCTTATAAAACCTTGATTTTTGTTTAAAGTATCACTGTCACGAAACTAAACTTTTGTAATGTAAGTACTTTTCTCTTCAGTTTGACGAGTGAAGTGATTTGTTGATCTGATGTCAAATGGTTAAGTCGCGGCAGATCTTTGAAAAGATTTCTGAAGTTGTTCCCAGAAATAACTATATTTTTGGACACGAGAGCGTATGAAAGCAATGAAATATACTTATCCAAAATGGTTTCTAAATTTGGAGTTCTTTACAGATTTTACAAGCCACTCACAGTCTCCGACCAACCTTCGTCACCATCAGTTGTTTTGTCTAAGACCGCTCTCTATTTTTTTTCTATTTTCGACTCTTGCTTGAACACAATTGCTTTATCTAGTTAACTCTTTCTCTTTATTCGCATACATTTTAAAACCTAAAAATAATTAGAAATCAATTTAATAGAAAAAAATGTTATGTTTACTGATCCCCCGATTAATCCGGGGAATCGGTTTAGCATGTAAATATTACTAAGGAAGTTTTTCCATCCCTTCCAAATAACCCTAAATTTGTTTTTATAAAATCAGTGGTGATGCTAAGCCATTATCAAACTTTAGTGTTTTCGCAAAAAAAAAAAGAAGAAGAAAGCATTGGACTCAATCAGCACAGAAATTGAATCAGTTAGTATGCTACGTGATAGAAGCTTACAAATCAGTGATCTGCAAGCGATGGCATTTTCGCTACTTGCAATTTACCCTCAACAAATACAGTGACAGTCTGACCACACTACGCAAGCGCTGCGATTGTTGTGTCGAACATACTTGCAACATTGAAGCCAACTGTGTATGAGCGTGTCGTAAGACCACAATAATGCATGTTCGAGTTGTTGGTTTGATAACCAGCGCAGGGTCTTTTCAACTTCTGGTATGCAATGGTAAGTATGGTCATTTACAAGCAACAAAACAAAGGCATAAAGCGTAACTCCTGCATAAAAAAACCAGCGCTTATTTTGTTCTCCGAACACAAAGTATTTGCAGTAACATTGCAGTAACATTGCAGTAACATTGCAGTTACTTTGTGACTTTTGAGAGCTTGTAGCTCATAAGCTAATGGTTCAATTGAGCTGAATTCTTTTTTAAAATAAATTCTAAAGTTTAATTGAGTGAGCAATAAAATTTTTTTAGTAAATTTTTAAAGATATTTATTAAATTTAGTTTTTTAAGAAATTATATCAGACGCCATTTTACTATAAAACACCTTTAATCACTGATTTTGATAAGATTTTGTATGCATGCAGATCTTTAATAAATCTACAACTTTTGTTAATAGGTGGCAACCCTATTATTTCAAAATTTTTTAATTTTGAAATTCTGACAATGGATTCGGATTCAGCGACCAATTTTTGGCGCACCATTTTTTTTTTGCCAACTCCGAATTCATAAAACTACAAAAAATTAAGGTGGCAACCCTATCCACCATCTTGAATTTTAAAATTCTGACTTTAGATTCGAAATCAGCGACCCCTTAACACTGACAAATGCCGTTTAAAACTCTTGAAAAGACAAATTATTAGGTGGCAACCCTATTATTTCAAAATTTTTTAATTTTGAAATTTTGACAATGGATTCGGATTCAGCGACCCATTTTTGGCGTACCATTTTTTTCCAGCCCCGAATTAACAAAACTACAAACAATTAAGGTGGCAACCCTATCCACCATCTTGAATTTTAAAATTCTGACTTTAGATTCAAAAGCAGCGACCCCTTAACACTGATAAATGATGTTTAAAACTCTTAAAAATACATATTATTAGGTGGCAATACTGTGGTAAAAATTTAGGTGGCAACCCTAACCTCCATCTTAAATTTTATAACTGTGACATTATATTCGAAATAAAATCCGTTGTCAGAATTTCAAAATTACAAGAATTCGCAAAAATGAAAAAAAAATCTAGGTGGCAACTCTATCCGCCATCTTAAATTTTAAAGTTTGACATTATCTTCGAAATAAGTTACCCCTAAAACTTCCTAAAACTATTTACTCTATTCATACTGAAGTAATCTACAAACACTTGAGTAAAAATGCAGTGTACGCGCTGATTTCATCGTTCGTAAGCTTACTTTTGTATCACTGCTTAGCCGAAGTTGAAATCAACCTGCAATGGTACACGAGGCAGTAGCTCAAAATAATGCATAATTATAAAGATTGCCGTTCGTGAGCTGTGGTTTATACACATAATTATTTTATGCAAACATCTATACTTTCCACTGAAGTCGAAGCACACATCACACAGTGTTTGACTTTGGTACAATTGGCTAATGCAACATGCTTGATGTTTTAAGTGAGCTCGATGGCTTAGAATATGTTGCATGGTATTAATGATATTGAAGTCATACAAAAACCAAGTATGTACTGAGTGTAAAAGCAGTTGCAGTTTATCGCTGCAGGTCTCTGTTACAAATTTTAGCTAAAACTCAAAAAGTTGCTGACAAATTAATTCGCACAAAAAATTTTGGTGGGCTCTGTTCCGTTTTAGTAAATCTCCATGAATCGCTGAGCTCCTCTAAAGGAACAATATTTGATTGTAATCTTATATCAACCCCTGATGACGAAATCCTTGCAGACTTGACATGTCAAAACGTTACAGATATTTACAATTTTACCAAAACTATCGACGAAAAAAAAGTTCCTAATGGGCTCATTCTACTTACAGCTGTGGTCAAAATAATAGCAGTACTATTTCATTCACACATGTTTGTATAAACAATACTTGTGTACAAATTTCGGATCCGGTAAACCCTTTATCGTTTCTATATGTACTTTCATCGTTGGTTCAAAACCTGTCATCAGTTTCCTCCTATATTGTAAAATTTTCCAGATACAGGGTGTTTTACGTTTTTGGCAAATGTTTAGTATTATTGATTTAGAATCTAAAGTACTCACCATAAAATAAAAAATAATATTTTGTATTTTAGAAAAATTATCAAATTTTCCATCAATACATCAACCACTATCGTGTCATGTGTTGTAGCAGAACTAAAATTTTGAGATTATCAAACGAAATATCAACAAATTTTGTATCTTTTGTTTTAGCGGAGATGTCTGCTTCCAAATTTAAAATGTCTGTTTTTCATGTAAAAATATACTTAATCAACAGGTTTTTTCTAAATTCTAACTTTGGATGATAACAGCTCTGCTAAAATAAAAGATACAAAATTTATTGACATTTCGTTGGGTAATCTGAAAATTTTAGCTCCGCTACAGAATACGAAAATGGTTGATAGATAAATGGAAAAGTTGATATTTCTTCTAAAATAAAAAACATTCTTTTTTATTTTATGGTTAGTAGCTTAGATTCTATATAAATAATACTAAACACGTGCCAAAAACGAAAACCTGTATCCTGAAAATGTTACAATATCGGAGAAAACTGTCTACAAATTTGGAACAAGTATTGAAAGTACATCTAGGAATGATAATCGGTTTACCGGACCAAAAATTTGTAGACTAGTATTATTTATCTAAACATGTTTGAATATAAGAGCACTGCTATTATTTTGACCGCAAATGTATATTCAATTTGTATCAACTACCTAAAACTCTTGTCATAGACTGGTATAAAGTATTTATTCGAGAATATTTCCCAAACCCAATGCGGTGTAAGAATTGCCAAATTCTTGGTCACACTGAAAAATATTACAATAATAGCTCTACTTGTGTCAAATGTAACTTGTCTCCACGTAACCCTTTAAATTGCAACCGTCAGATGTGCGCTAACTGATTGGAAGCACATGCAGCTTCTTCACCCACTTGCCCAAAGTTCCAACAACAAAAAGAAATTCTCAAAATAAAAACAAAAAATAAATGCAGCATTTTTGATGTTAGACTTTTGAATGAGCAAAGCCAACCACAAACTCCAGAAAAAATCTCTTATGCCACCAACTTAAAAAATGACAATAAAAAAAGACAGTTAAAAATAACAACAACAAATCTACAGTAGAAAATAAAATAAATAACAAACATAATACATTTTTGACATCTGCACCACTTTACCTCTCCGACAATCACTCTCTTTCTAATCCAACAGAAATTGACTCGCCATTCAACAACTTTCCCCTACACCCACACCCACACCCACACCCACACCCACACCTTTTACTCCTTATCAAACCTTACCTCCCTCTTTTGAAACAAGGTCCGATTATATAAATGAAAAACAGCTAACTTCAGCCAAGGCTTATTTATAAGGTTGTGGCACTTGAGAGCGAGCTCGGTCGAACTGTCAGAATGGATGAAAAGAAATTAAGAAAATGAATGCTTAGAACATGGAAAAGCACAGTGACAGTTCAAGCAAAGGCAGGAAAAAGAGTGCATTTCTCTCAAGTGCCACAACCTTATAAATGAACCTTGACTTCAGCTACATCTACTCCAAGATCACCCTCCATCTCTCTCTCTCTCAACAATCTCCTCGCCCTAAGCAATACTCTCGTATACTAAACTCAAATAATTCTGAACTCCTCTCTGATTTTTCAGACGAATTTTAAAATAGTCTTGCTCTTTAAATTTTGCTTCGGTACATTCATGTGACTTGAAAGAAAATAAGTTAACCTAGTTTCTTTTTATTCTCTTCCTTTTATAATTTATGGTGCTCAATATTCTTCAATGGAATATTCGTGGTTTTATCAATAACAAAGCAAATTTTGAAATGCTTATAAAAGAGCAAAGACGGCATTTTCTGTCTCTAAGAAACACACGTTAAATAAAATTGCAATCCAATGACTTCTAAGCAATACAAAGGTTATTTTCACAATTTTAATAATAATACTATAGCAAAACATGGTACAGCAATAATTATACATAAAAGTATACCACATAGTCTTTTAAATTTACCTTTAAACTTTAACTCTTAGTTAACTCTAAAATCGATTTTTATTCCTCCTAGTCAAAATTTTACAGTATCAGATCTATTCAACTTAACTAAGAATTTAAATTCTCCTGTTCTTATTATGGGGGACTTTAATGCATGGAGTCAACTATGGGGTTCTTCTGTATCAAATGGCAGGGGTAAATGAATAGATGACTTTATTTTAGCCTCTAATTTCGATGTCTTAAATGATGACTCACCAACTCATTTTAGCACACATGGCACTTTAACCCGATTTAAAAAACCTTGGAAATTCCAAACAAAATTCATGGCATTTATACCGACATAAAATAAAAAAATGCAATATTTAACAAAGCTAATAGGAAAGCTAAGACCAGCAGCTTTCATACCTTTACTAAATCGATCAATCCTAGAACCCCAGTCTCAGATATTTGGAAAAAGATTCGAACACTAGTCGGCTCTTATTCACCTACAACAATTAAAGATAATTTAAATAATGGTATTTAACTCTGTAGATATAGCAGATACTTTTGCAAAAACATGGTCAAATATTTCTCACGACTCTAATTTTTCAATGGATTTTTAATCTTTAAAAACTAGGACACTAAACATATCTATTAATCCCAACTGTTCCAAGAAAAGTTCTCTCATTGAAACACCTCTCAGCCTCAAAACTGTAAGCTTGCCTAAAATCGTCCGTTGGGAAAACACCCAGCTTTGATAAAATTCCATATTCTATGATTAAAAACCTCTCTTTCGTTTAAAATAAGAATTGCAATCTTTTCAATAATATCTTTAGCTCAGGCATTATCCCCCAAAGTTATAAAATAGCAATTGTATTTCCGATAAAAAACCAAATAAAACTGCTGTATGAATCGATTCATACAGACCTATTTCTCTACCACCTTACATGGGTAAATTGCTAGAAAAAATGATATCTAAACGTTTGACGTGGTATATATAATCGAATATATTAATTTCTATTAACTAAGTTGGTTTTCAGCCTGCTTCAAGTACTACATATGCTCTTCTTTATATAGACCATATACTTTGTAAAAATCTGTCAGCAAGAAATAATGATTCAGTGCTGTCAATTGACTTTGTCAAAGCATTTGACGGGATTGGAATTTATGTTGTTTTTAAAAAGCTGTCAGAATGGTCAGTTGGATCAAAAATATTTAACTTTGTGAAAATATTTAAGCTATCGAAAAATTCGATGTAATACTAATAAAATACTTTCAGATATGTACCTAGTATATAATGGGATAACGCAAGGATCGCCACTGTCAGTAACTTTATTGCCTTTGATGATTTGAGTCGTATTATTGTATACAATAAAGTTTTGGAGCACTGCATCTATGCGGATGACCTCTATATTATATCAAAACAACAAGGCATTAACGTAACTAAAATACTTATAAATAAAATACGTAACTTAATGACTTATCTAAATAACATCCTGATTGAGATTGGTTCGTGGTCAAAAATCTCTGGATATTTTCAAAAAAAGAAATTGTAATAATATAAATATTGTTTACAACAATTACTCCATTGAAAATGCTAATTCTTTAAAAATTTTGGGTCTTTACTTTGATTGTAAATATACATTTTAGCAACACTGTATTTATATGAAACAAAATTTAGCTTCAAGACTTAATATTGTTAAATATCTTTCCTCTTGTAAGAGTCAAATCCATACTAACTCTCTACTCAACATAACTAAATCCTCTCTTTTATCTTGAATTATATTAAATACGTCTTACCAATATATGGGAACTGTGCAAAGAGCAATCTCACCTACATAAAATCAATAAACATGGCGTCCACAAGATTTTCTCTTAGAAACTATTGAAAATCGTTTCATACAACTTAGATGCAAACTTATTTACAAAACCATCAGCAGTAACACAAGCTTGCTTTCTAAAGTCGTAAATCTTGCAAAAAAACGAAAAATGAAATTGAAAAAACCTTCAGGAATTACTCACATTATTGGCACAGAAAGGTCTTTTTAATTAAACATCAACAGCGCTCTGTTGAGCTGCAGAAAATATCCACCATAGAACTTAAACTCAAATTCATATCTTCCCAACCTCGTTAGTTTGTATAAGGGAGGGGTTTTGTAAAGGAGGGGAGGGGTTTTGAAATGCACTACGATCAGTAACGGTAGGGGGGGGGAAGGGTTTCAGATATTGTAACGTGACCAAAAATTGAAAAAAACTCAAAAAATTCAATTTAATATTATTTAAGACTAGTTGTTATTATAGACTAGTTGTTGTTAGTCTGGAATGTTAATATTTTTTTAAATGTTTTATTTTTGCGGCTATTATTTGAATTTTCTTTAAACATAGGGAGGATAGGGAGTGTGTTATATAATGAGGACAACATATCTTTTAAGAAATATTTATTTTAATGATTTGAGTAATTAAAATTTATAATAGTTATAACTTAATCCTCGCAGACGGGATTCTGCATACGAAAAAAACCAAAATTATTCTATAAGGCTAAGCATTTTTTTATGCTTATAAAAACAACATGTTAAAAAAATGAAATAGTACCATTACATTTTTCTTAATAAAGCATCAAATTTTGTGTCAAACAGAAACAGTTTTTTTAAATGATACGTCATATGGAAAAGTACAAAATGCAATTTTCAGTTATTATCTTTTTTACGAAAAAAAAAACAACTTTTGCACCTTTTTTGGAAGAAACAGAAACTTGTTGGGCCTTTATTGAAATAATATTAAAAATTTATCAAAAACTTTATTGTGCAAGGACTTTTTATAGTTTAAAAGATATGAGAATGTTTTTGTTGTCAAACAAACGGACAATTTTTTAACTTTATTATCATTTTTAATTAGTTCTGGTAAATTATTATAGGCCCTAGGACCTGCGCATAAGTAGCGTTGTTGTGTGACCTATCGACTGAATCTCACCACAACTAAATTATTTCGGTTTCTAGTACTGAATGCGTGAGTATCTTGATTTAGATATGTAGTATAATAGTTTACACTTCTTATGTTCTTAAAACTTGCAGTATCAGATAGAGTATAGATAGATTCTATATAGGGGTTAGACATTTTTAAACTCTTCCACATAAAAATGATGGCTGGATAAAGTAGTGGTATCCTGAAAACAGCTTTATTTGTTTGTTTATTATGCGACGACTGATCTAACAAGAATGAAGTCTTATGGCAAGTGAAGTAACACAAGGTTATGACTCATAATGACAATTCAATTTTACAATTTATTAAAAATACTAAGGGCCGTTTTATTCACTCTCAATTAAAGTCCCTAATGTGGATTAAATTTAACTTTCAGTTAAAAATAATTTTGGAATTAAAATCCAAAGTTAAAATTTCGTTTTTTTTCAACCACAGTTAAATCTAACTGGCAATTAAAAAATGTCAGTTAAATTTTAATTTCAATTAAAAATTACCCAGGGAAATTTGAGTTTATTGTCAACACAAATGACAGTTTGTCATTGATTTTTGCTTATTGTGCGTTTTAAATTGAATGTACTATTACAGTGTGTAGCCATAAAAAACACCTTTTTTTATTAATTTTTTTACCTAGTATAATTAATTTTTATGATTCAAATTTTTTACGTAATGAAGAATTATTCATAAGGTTATAAAAATTTTTTTTTTGTCTTTGTAGTTTTCTACAGGGCGTTGCAGTTAGCGTGTTTAAAAATTGTTGTAACTGGCTTCTCGTCTCCAGCATTTACAAAGCGGTTGAAAGTAAAAAAATCAAAGTGCATTCTTGAGTTAAGGGTTGTAGTTGAGCACTCAACCATTTTAGTAAATTTGGATGAATTCCTAAGTATTTTAGTTTTTTTAAAAGAACATTATGCTGAACTTAATTAAAAGCTTTAAAAAAGTCATTGTATATAGCATCCACCTGACCACCACTCTCCATACCTTTAAGACAATAGCTAGCAAAAAGCGATAGGTTAGTAACTGTGGATTTTCCACTAACAAATCCATGCTGTTCATCCGAGATACCGTTTCTTACTTCCCAATATACCCTCCTCTTCACAATGGACTCGAAAACTTTAGGAATCAATTTCAGTTTTGAAATGGGTCTGTAATTGATTACCTCGTTCTTTGAGCCTAACTTATGTATCGAATTTATGTAGGCGACTTTCCATGTATCAAGGAAATTCACCTGATAAAAGATACATATTACAAATCGTAGTTAACGGTTTAGCTAAATGAATACACGTTTTATTTAAAAAAGAAGTAGTTATGTTGTCTGGTGAAATGTATTACTCTCCTCTGATGCAGCTAATTGTTCTTTAACCTCATCGATACTTAGCTGTATGATACCAAATAAAATAACTTTGACCGAGCTTCTATTGATCAATTGTGTTGTGCGTGTTATTAAATGTTTGATCACAAATGACCGAGAACTGGACCTACGTGTTTTATGCCGACTCCGAACGGCTTATGTTCTCAAGAAGCTTTACATGGCTAATTTTAACTCTCTGAGGTTTGCCATTGTCTGCAGAGAGGTGACGACCGAACAGAAAATTTATTCAATTGAAAAAAATTCTATCTGAGCTGGAATTGAACTCGGGCTATCGCGGTTCTTTAGCTTAGGGGCCACGCACTCTACTCACTAAGCTACGGTCGCCACAAAGCGGTAAAGCCACTGGTGGAGGCAAAAGCATGCCTGAATGGCAGCCCAGCAGTGACGCAATGCTAGAACTAGCACAAACAATCGAAATGTCCATAAGTGGTACTGCTCCAAACTGTCAATAGCACTTATGGACATGTGTATTGCTTGCGCTAGTTCTAGCATTGCGTCACTGCTGGGCTGCCATTCGGGCATACCAAACAGAGTCAGAATAAAATACAGTTAATTATTTTATAAAAAAATTTTGTTTTATTTTCTTTCAAAATAAAGCTAGGAATAATTAGCAAGTGTCTGGAAGTATCCAAGAATTAAATCATCACGTTCATTATTTGTTGCATTCCGCTCAGTTGTGATTACATGTGGCACTTCAGCCATTGATAATATGCAATCAAAATTGTCAATGTTTGTGGGCGGTGTTGACTCTTCTGCGTCAATTGCTATATTGTGCAAGATTGCACAAGCCACTATAATGAGTTTTGTAGTTTCTTTTTTTACTCTTAAGCTAAGAGCCAACACCGGAAAACGACGCTTGATTACCCCAAACGTGCGCTCGATTACATTGCGTGTTCGAATATGACTGTCGTTGTAAAGTTGATGTACATTAGATTCGCACTGATGTAGGGGAGGAGCCAAATAATGCGTATTACGATATCCTGAGTCTCCAACTATAATGAAATGGCCAAAGTCACCCTGTTCTAACTGAATTTTTAAATTGCAATTATTGAAAATGGTTTGGTCTTGCGATGCTTCAGGCCAACGTGCAACGATGTTCGTAACTTTCATATCAGCTGAACAAACTACTTGCATATTTAACGAAAACCACCCCTTTCGGTTTCGGAAGTACTCAACATTTTCACCACCGGGAGACTCACTTCGAATATGTGTACAATCAATTGCACCACTTGATCGTGGAAAGCGGGCAAACGAATAAAATTGTTCGCTGGCAGAAGTCAGATCAGTTTCTGTTCTTATCATTTGAATATAAGTTGAACGATGCAGTGCAATTGCAAGAGAGACTCTTTGAATTATGTTCAAGACTGAAGATATGCCACTTGCATGGAACCTAGCACGTAGAATCACAGAGGAATCAGCAAATGAGCGATGGGACGTATATATCGAGATCTAGCGAAACAAGGATTAAACTTTAGAGATAGAGTTCAATAGAGACATATTCCTTAAATCGAAATTTATCTTTTTTGGATATGGACAAGAGATGATTTAATCTTTTCAGCAGTTGAACAACGACACACGAAAACGATAGATGAAGTCTTTGTTATCCCATTTGTTCAAATCAATACGCTCAAGCATTTTGTATTTTTATTCGCTCAACTAATAACCTCCTATCATCTTCGCCCGGATCAAACAATATAAGTAATCGTTGAAAGTATCGCAACGTCGATTTAACTCGAGAATTTCTTGTTCATTTTAAAAAAATTAACGATCTAAATAAAAATCAAGATGAAATGATTTAGACTGAAAAAATTAATTCCTCAATTAAAAGTCGCTAACTGATTGATTTTCCCAAGTTAGCTAATTCCGTAATTAAACCTGACTGCCAGTTAGCTAACTGGAGAAACTTCAAAAAAATTGGCTAACTGAGAGTGAAAAAACACAATATCATGAATTTCCCTTTTTAATTGCAGATTAAAATTTAACTGAGAGTGAATAAAACGGCCCTAAGACGATCTAAATGAATTTAACTACATCAATACATTAAATTTAAAATGAATTAAAAGAAAAATATTAGAATAATACTTAAAACACAATGAAGATGCAAAGTGTGTGAATGAGAAACAAAATGATTAAAATTTAACCATCATGCATTTATTTTGTATTCGTTTTAATTTTTACATTTCTGATGTATTTTGATAGGCCCAGCACGTCATCATGTATGTCAAATGTGAATGAACTATAGACATATATATAAAAAACATGGTGTCAACAGTGAGCTTATTTTTGAATTTATTAAGTTTTATATTGGAATTCCATACAAGGTGTCTAGCCCCAGAATACTTAACTTTATCCCCTTCCACGACTTTCATTGTTTTCATTTTCCATTTTTTTTTTTTGTTAAGCTGAAAGTATTTTTAAAATAATTCTGTGATAAAGAGTAACCTATGTCACGACCAGAGACGTAAGGAACCCAAATGTCAAGTTTAAGGAAAACATATCCAGAAATTTTTATGTGATGAGCGTACAGACAAGCAGTCAGATACATACAGTTGCGGTCAAAATAATATTGGGGGTTGGAATTAATTTTAAAGGTTTTTTTTTCGGTTTTTGAGCATTTATTTACAAACAACGGTACAATGTATATTATTCAAAGTATTGTCCATCGTTAGCTACAACATTTTCCCATCTTTCTGGTAGCATATGGATTCCGCGCCTTAAGAACGATTCGTCTTTTGAGGCAATCCACGAATCGACCCATTTTTTGGTATCCTCGTAAGAAGTGAAGCGCTGCTCAGCCAAGCCATGCGTCATCGATTTGAATAGGTGGTAGTCGGAAGGGGCTATGTCTGGGCTATAAGGCGGGTGGGGTAGCACATCCCAATTCAGCGCCTCCAACGTTTCCTTGACGGTTCTTGCAACATGTGGCCGTACGTTGTCATGTTGAAAAACCACTTTGTCGTGTCTTTTGGCATATTCCGGCCGTTTAACCTTTAATGCTCGGCTCAATTGCATCAATTGTTGTTGGTAGCGTTCCCCAGTGATGGTTTCGTTAGGGTTTAGCAGCTCATAGTACACGACACCCTTCTGATCCCACCAAATACACAGCATAAGCTTGGCGCCATGAATATTCGGCTTGGCCCTCGATGTTGATGCATGGCCGGGTGGTCCCCACGATTTTTTTCGCTTAGGATTATCGTAATGGATCCACTTTTCATCGCCAGTGACAATACGATGCAAAAAACTCTTCCATTTATGCCGTTGAAGCAGTTGTTCGCACATGCAAAATCGCCGTTCAACGTCTCTCGGCTTCAACTGGTACGGCACCCAATTTCCTTGCTTTTGAATCATTCCCATGGCCTTCAAGCGTTTGCCGACCGTTGATAAGTCGACTCCCAATGATTCTGACAATTCTTGGAGGGTTTGACACGGGTCTTCATCGAGCAAAGCCTCCAATTCCTCATCTTCAAACTTTTTCGGCTGGCCCGGACGCTCTTTGTCTTCCGTATCAAAATCACCACTTTTAAACCGACGGAACCAGTACTCACAAGTAGAAATCGATGGAGCATAGTCCCCGTAAGCCTCAGTAAGCGTGCGTTGTGCTTCAACCGCTTTTTTCTTCAAATGGAAGCACAAAAGTAAACCTTCCCGCAAATTGCGTTTTGTTGGAACGAAAGTCGATATGTTCACAGTGAAAAAAATATATGTTGTTTACACTTCAGTGGAATGACACATACTGAAAAATGAAGCTTAGACAATGTGCTTTGAAATGAATATAGTCACAGGTGTGCCCGATGCGATCTATTGATAGTTACGCCATCTCTTAGAAAACCTTTAAAACTAATTCCAACCCCCAATAGTAGCGCCCTTATATTCATACATGTTTGGATAAATAATACTAGTATACGAATTTCGGATCCGGTAAGTCCATTTTCATTCCTATATGTACTTTCAACACTCGTTCCAACTCCGTACTCAGTTTCCTCCTATATTGTAAAACTTTCAAGATACAGGGTGTTTTACGGTTTTGGTACGTGTTTAGTATTATTGATCTAGAATCTAAACTACTCACCATAAAATAAAAAATAATATTTTTTATTTTAGAAAAAATATCAACCTTTCCATCAATATATCAACCACTTTCGTGTCATGTGCTGCAGCTGAGCTAAAATTTTGTGATAACTCAACGAAATAACAACAAATTTTGTATCTTTTGTTTTAGCGGAGCTGTAATCGTCCAAATTTAAAATGTCTTTTTTTCATGTAAAAAGACACTTAATCAACAGTATTTTTTTAAATTCTAACTTTGGACAGTAACAGCTCCGCTAAAACAAAAGATAGAAAATTTATACATATTTTTTTGGATAATCTCAAAATTTTTTCTCCGCTACAGCACATGACACGAAAGCAATTGATATACTTATGAAAAATCTGATGTCTAGAACAACGCTGAAAAGTGGGCCTGCGATCGACTTACAGAAGATGCCGATTTTGGCAAAAAATCATCTTTTCAGATGAAGCTCATTTTGATCTTGGCGGGTATGTAAACAAGCCAAATTGTCGCATTTGGGGCACAGAAAACCCGCACGCATACATTGAAAAGCCGCTGCACCCAAAACAAGTCACTGTTTGGTGCGGATTTTGGTCCAGAGGCATAATTGGGCCATTTTTTTCGAAACTGAGCAAGAAGTGGCCGTTACAGTCAATGGCGATCGTTATCGGGCCATGTTGAACGAATTTTTGTTCACAGAAATTGAAGAGGAGGATATTGGCAACATTTGGTTTCAACAGGACGGCGCTACGTGCCACACAGCCGAAGGTAGCTTCGATGTTTTGCGCCCTGTTTTTGAAGATCGCATTATCAGCCGCAGAGCTGATGTCGTTTGGCCACCTCGGAGCTGCGATTTCACACCATTGGACTATTATTTGTGGGGTGCCCTCAAAGATAAGTGTTACGCCGACAAGCCAGAGACAATTGACGCTTTAAAAGACAATATTCGTGAAGCCATTGGTGAAATAAAACTGCACACAATCGATAATGTGCTTAAAAATTGGACCGATGGTGTATGCTACTGCATGGCCAGCCGAGGCAGCCATTTGAATGAAATTATTTTTTATTATTAACCGGAAAGATTGTACTTTCAAAAAGAAAAAAAAATTTGAGAAAATATCCAGTAGTTTTTTTTATGGAATTCTCAAAAAGAAAAAAATTATTTGGCGGACCCGCTGTTACTGACAATAATGGTAGCACTATTGCTCACGGATTAATGCCTGAAACGACAGCTATTACCGAAGCAAATAGCATAGTGTCAGCATTAGAATTTTGTAGTAAAACAAAAGGAAAGTTCATTATTTGTACAGACAGCAAGTCAGTCCTTGAAGCTGGTAAAAATAATGCAAATAATAACGAAACACTTATTATTATCCAACAACTGCTAATTTCCATGAACGATAGAGCCAACATCATGTGGATGCCCGGACATGCTGGGATCCAGGAAAATGAACACGCCGATTTTTGCCGCTAGGGGGCTCCTCTACATCCTCTTCATTCTTTTTTTCTAGCATTAAGAAGCTACGTCACCAGATGCGCACTCATCAAGCTTAATGTAATAATAACTTTGGATTGGCAAAACTACAGCCACATCTACAAAAGAGTAAATCCTAATATGATTCCTCCACGCCTCCCGACTCAACGAGCACCTTAAAAAATAAATGCTTCACTAGGCTGCAACTTGGGCATTCTCAGCTGACTCATCTGCACCTTCTCAAGAAAGAACAACATCCCATTTGCCAGTTCCGCAATATGTCATCCCGTAATGGAATTTAAAATTTTTTTTCAATTCCATTCCTGAGGAATTGAAGTGGTCGATTACCCATTACAATTCCTGTAACGGAATTGACAATTTTTCCAATTCCATTGCGAGGAATTGAGGTGTTCAATTACCAATTACAATTCCTGTAGTGGAATTGACGACTTTTGCCCATTTCAATTCCTGTTGAATTGAGATGTCCAATTACCAATTACAGTTCCTGTAATGTAATTGAGAAGTTTTTCTAATTACATTCGTGAGGAATTGAAATGTACAATTACCAATTCCTAATTCCAAGGCAATTGAATTGAGGAGGAATTAAATTAAAAAGGAAACATTACAACCCAGCTCTGCAAATGCATATGTATATGTTTGCTCAGAAACGCTCTGCAGTTTAAACGTTTCATACCTCTTTTGATGTGTTAAAACCCTTCTTCATTTACAGAATCGGCTCAAAACCAGCTTAAAGAGGTATTACATTAATTAATATTAAACACATACATTCATAGTTTCCTTAAAGAGAGTAATTTCAAAAAGGGCAAAACAAATAAACACATCAAAATGTTGCAAGCTCACACAGCTAATAAATGCCCGTCGATATTAGGGGATATTTTTATGGGCTAGAAAAATAAAGTAAAAATAGCAGTTTTGCTTCTTTGTATATAAATACTATTCGCCATGACGGCTAGAGTTGTGTAAGCGTGTAAATGAGAATGCTGTTTTGTTGTTGAACGAGTGCAAGTATATGTGTGTGTGCGAATGCGTGTGTGTTGGTGTGTGAGTGAATTTAAGTAAGAGCTGTCAAAGCTTACTTTTATTTTCACTGCAAATGGCGGCGATAAAAAACACCAGCAGCAAAAGCGGAACAACAACAACAACTTCATAGCTACGAAGGCATATTTCACTTTATCATGATGCATTGTACATCATTCCGCATCTTTTGGATGCTGGTCCTAGATGCTGCTTCTGCAACATATTCGATGGTGCTCGTCAGCACTTCCGTTATTAACGCCCTGTTTTATTTTTTTGTCTGCATCAGTTACGTTGCCGATATATGTCAAGAGTTGCCAAAGAATGTTTCTTCTGAAAAGCGGAAAACCCAGAAAAACTAAACCACGCACACACACACACACGAGTCACATTTAAGCTTCTGACAAGTAGTTGGCAACACTTGGAACTTTTTTCGAACAAAATTGAATTCTATGTTGCAGCAGGAAACACCAGAAGTATTTCTTTTGCTGATAGCAAGAAAAATGTGAGTGTATGTGTGTGTTTATTTTGCTAAATTCGATAAATTATTTTATTGAGACAGTTATTTGTTAGTTTATGAATTTGTTGAGCGATTTGTTGATGTTGGTAAAAGCCAAGTATGGCGCTGCTTTCAATTTGTGTTTGTGTGAGTGTGTGTATGTGCGTGTATGGTAACTGTGTAAGCACGGAGGTTTTGAATGCGTTGTGGTTCCGGTGGTTATGTTTTGCAAGAAAGTCAGACTACATTGAATACTTTTTAGTTTTGGGACCAGGAAAACTTTTATATTCATATCAATGATTAATATTTTCGAATCCTCTAGCAAAAAAATACTACTCTAAACGGAAAAATGCTTGTCCCCTCAATCCATATTTTAACAATGTGGCGAGAACGTAGAAAAAATAATTATATTAGATCTTTTTCTAGGATTTTTCCAGACAAAAAACGCCAAGTAAGCTGATTGCGTACGTTTTACACGATAAGGCCTTTATATCGTTTCCAACTTTTCGTATTAAGTAATGTATTTTTTTTTGACTTAATATATCTTAAAAATTGTTATCTTTACGTTCTGATATTGTTGTAACAAATTTTAAAAAAAAAAACAACACTTACTGATTTTGTGCAGAAAAATAATTAAACATTTCCAAAATTCATCATTCTTATATTTTTTATTCAGAATATATAATTGGGCAATATCATCAAAAATTTAGCTTTTAAAATTTTACCTTCGAAATTAGAAAACTTTAGAAATTAGAATTTCCCAATTTAAAAACTTCTTCTAATTTCTGAGGTTCTATTGTTACACGTTTCTTTTTGGAAGTTAGTCCTTCCGGTTTTAGATGGTTAGCAAAACTCATAGCATTTTTCAGTTTTATATCCGATATATTATACCGAAACCACAAAAAGATCACCGTAATTATCTAAAATTTTTTTAAAATAAGATCGAATTACTCGACAATATATTTATTTTAAAACTTAAATTAGAACAAAAGCATTCTAAAATATATTTTGTTTTACATTTAAATACAGTTTAAATATTACAACGATATTTTTTTATACCCTTGTAATCAATTCGATACAATGGTGAATATTGTGTGTATTTAATTTGAAAAACATGCCGTATAGGGTTTCTGGACTGTTTTTAACAGTAACAAGAAAACAGCTGTTTTTTTAAGAAAATTAAAAACAGTAAACAGCTGTTTTTGAAATGCTGTTTTTACTATATTTCATTTGTTTAAATTGAAATTCGAAGAATAAATCCATATTTAGTTACAGATAGTTATTACTAAATACCGATGTTTAAGTCCACCTCTAACTAAAGCACGTTTACACATAAGCTAATTTGCTCATATTGGCCAAAAATCCCAAATGAGATTCGCAATTGGCACATATTCCATACACATTCTAATTTGAATTTCCAACTAATTTTACCGAAATGAGTAGCAAATGAGATAAATTGAAAGCATTGATGTTGAAATAACTGAGAAAACTGCCGATAATATCACAAATTGTGGCATTCTAACTCAAGAAGAACTTAATGTACTACTTCAGAAAAATTAATCACAAGCAGTAGCTCCTGGAGAAGACAATTTTAAGCGGCTAAAGGCCGAGTTTTTTCTCTTTAAAACACAGTCCACTATACGAAAAGTCTTTAGAAGCTTTTTGATGCAATATTGACTATTAAGCTAACATCTACAGACATAGAAAGAGTGTTATCAGTGTGTGCTAATTTCTGCACAAAAATAAAATCACGCCTTTCTGACAATTAACTATCAGCACTTGTATTTTTGAAGTGTTATTATAAGACAAGCATTCAATATATAAAAGTATTCGATAAAATCATGTTTGTTATATGGATATATTTAATTTCAACTTTTATAAGACATGAAAAAACAGTAAAACAGTTAACAGCTGTTTTTTTAAATAAATGTTTCTTAGAAACATTAATGCAGTATTATATTTCAATACAATTTTGGAATAAATTTGGTTTTAAATATTGCTATCTGCTAACTTGCTAAACTTAACAAAATTGTTAACTCCTGTCAAAATTTTGTACGGAAAAAAAAATTAGCAACTTGTTAGCAAGTTAACAAGCGTAGCACTAAGGCTGTCTTAAGCACTAAGGGCTTATTTAAAAAACATGTAAGTCACACGATTTAAAATATTGCTATTTAATGTCTTTTCTATAAATTGACACCAAACCAATATTATTTTTTTTTTCATACAAATGTACGTTTTTTAAAGTAGTTTATTGAAATTTTTCATTGCGTGTCTCAATAAATGTTCCAACGTTATATATTATCTAAGAATTAAGCTTTTTTTGCTAGAAAATCAAAGTTTAAAGATGTAATGTATTAGGTTAGGTTATTGTGGCTGTTTCAAACGAGACACACTTAGGCCAATGAGGCCCATTGTGATACCAAGGGCAAATTTTTCCTATCTCTATTTAAATGAGTTTGAAGCCTAGGATTCGGTAAACCAAAGAATCCGAGAGCTCGTCAAGGTCATAGAAGAACCAGTTACCTAAGTGGAGGAAGCGTTTTTGAGCCAGCGCTGGGCAAGTGCAGAGGAAATAAACTGTAGATTCTTCCTCCTCCTCATCTCTGCAGCTTCTGCAGAGGTCATTGTGGGGTATGTTCAATCTTTGAACGTGTCTGCGAATAAGGCACTGCCCTGTAAGGATACCTACCATGGTGCTGATGAGGTCTCTTCAAAGAGAAATAAGTTCTTTTGAATGCTTAGGGATGAGTTTGGGCCAGATTTGGCGCGTTATATTACACGTGTTACCTGCTGACCATCTGTTGTTGCTTGTGATACCGGATAAATCATGTGTAAGGAGTTTACATGTGGTGAGAGGAATATCAAGGCTTGCCTTATCTATGGATAGTTGTTTGGTAGTACCTGTACGAGCGAATTTATCTGCTTTACAGTTTCATATAATATCCTTATGTCCAGGAATCCAGCATAGAAGGATTTTTAGCTGCTCTGCCATCTCTTTTAGAGATCTGCAGCAGTTGAGAATTGTTTGAGATGTTATTTCAACAGTTCTTAGGGCTTTCATAGCGGCTTTACTGTCAGATAGTATGCAAATATCCATGCAAGATATCTCATTCACCTGAAGCCAAGTTAACGCTTCATGTATAGCAGCGATTTCAGCTTAAAAAACTGTGCAATGGTCAGGAAATCTGAGGGCTAAATTAATGCTTCTGATTAGACTTCTCCACCTATTTTGCCGTCTAGTTTTGAGCCATTAGTAAAGATCTCAATAACATTGTGAAGTGAACGGTTTCCTATTTTCCACTCTTCTCCAGAGGAAATGGATGCATCGAACTTCCTTTCAAAACATAGTTTTTGTGTGATGTAGTCAATGGACCTTGGCATGGGAGGGAGGCATTTTCTTATGCAAGAATATCCTAGTGTATCTTCTTTCCACTGGGACGTGGCTTCTAGGCGGATGGCTGTATTAGCGGCTATCTATTAAGCTAGGATATCTAGTGGTGTAAGATGGAGCATTATGTCTAATGCGTATGTCAGAGTAGTTCTTAAGGCTCCACTGATGCACAGTTTCGCTGATCTTTGAACTTTACGTAGAAGGCTTAGGTGAGTCTGTTTTTCGAGTGCATGCCACCAGACAATAGCATCATATTAGCATCATGAGCATTAGTGATAGCTTTTGCTTCGAAGTTATTAAAGGCTCCTTGTATATCAATAAAAGCTATTATCGTATATTCCTTCTGATGAAGGGATTTTTCAATGATAGAAACTAAGGAGTGAAGAGCTGTTTCCACGGATTTGCCTTTGGTGTAAGCTTGTTGTGCTATTGACAGTGGCTTTTTTTTCTGTTTTAAATCTGAAAAGATTAGAGACTAATTGGTCGAAAGTCTTTTGGGTTTACGTGTGAGTTTTTGCCTGCCTTAGGTATAAAGATAACCTTTATATTTCGCAGGTATAAAGATAACCTTTTAAAAACCGCTATTTTATGATGCCATACGAGTTTTGAATTTCAGTGGGAGCTATATCAGCAGGTCCTGGTGTCTTAAAAGGTTTAAAACTGTTGATGGCCCATTCGAGCTTTGTTTGTGTGAGTATTTTTAGGGATCTGCTCACAGATGGTAACTGATCTTCCTGGATTGGATTATTACATATCTCTGAAAATCCCGTAAAGTGAGTTTCTATTAAAGCATTCCGGTTTTCCGCACTGCTGGTAGGCCAAGCACCATCTTCCTTTTTCAAGAATCTTGGACTAGATGGAACCGTAGCTTGTTACTTTTTCACAACAGATCCTCCAGGCTTGTCTTTGTGCTTTTCTCAATTTATTCTTGTATTCTTTTAGAGCCACTTTTTAGTTCGTCCACCAATCTGAGAATCTAGTTGCCTCTGCCTTATTAAAGAGTTTTCTGGACTTATTACGGATCTCTTCGATTCCTTTGTTCCAAAAGGGTGGCTTTTGCTTCCCCCTTGGTGTTTTTAAAATGTGTTCTAACTTTTGCACAAAGGAATTGTCAATATAAAGTAGCTTGAGGCGACATTCTCTTACAAGCATAGACTCGATTGATATCAATAAGTTAACAAAAAATTGCAATATTTCGTGCTTAGTTCATACTAGCTGTCATTTAGACGATATTGTTGAAAATATTTCCAATCAGCCCATATCAGGTTATATAATAAAGAACAAAATGCCTATTTATAAAACTTTGAGCGAATTTGGTAATAACATAACGAGCCTTGGAATAGCACCAAATCAAACAGATAATATTTTTAATTGGACAAAAGAGCTTATAAGCAGTCTTTTTCAGGACTTCGATTCATATATTTCAAATAACATCAACAATTTTGAAAATAGCTTCTCTGAAGCGATTGAATACTATAACATACATTTTTATAAAAATTTCAATAACTACTCTTGTCCCAATAAACGCAAACAAAAAGTATAATCTTGAACTTTTCACGCCGATCCGATTCCTTTAAGGATAACAGAAAGATGGAATAAGTATAACGCAAAATCCAATGAATATCCACATTTGTTCTGAAAATACACTCAGGGGTTTTTGTTGCAGCGAAATTTCCTTACAAAAATACTAACAGATGACAATAACACCTTACAAATTCAGATTTTCTAAGACAATTTTGAAGTCGTAAGCCCTCTTGGCAGTAACACTTCAAATCAGAAAATACTTAGGTTTTTATTGATGGAAAATGCATTAAAGGCCGGTTGATAAATATGTGCCACGATAATTTGGGAGTCAGCACTTGTAGAGGTTTTGTGCAGTCATTTCGTGCTTACTATTTCTGTAGATTTTTCACCATGTCGAAAACTGAAGAGGAAATTGCAACTGTTGAGCAGAAATTATATTTACGGACATCTTCCTCTTACGACAGAATCTTTCAAGGTGATAAGTGGATTGTGTTTTTCGATTTAAATAGTTCCATTGGCATGAAACATTATTGGATTTTGAATGATTTGAAACACTTCCACGTAATGAATAAAAATGACGTCGACCTAATGCACGATGTTTTGGATGGAGCTATATCTCTTGCCATAAATCTTTTTTTTACATTAGTTGATATGAAAGCAGCAAATAACCAGTTTATTAACAATAGAGCTTAATCTTTCAGCTTCGGCTATTTACAAAGAAAAAACCGCTTCACAGAACTTGTGTCTTTTTTACATTTTCCTCTAATTTTTTATGAGATTTCAGAAAAATTTCCTTATCTCTGAGAGCTCATTGCCACTTTTTTCCAATATTGCATATCTTATATTATCCTTATGTAAGACTTATAAGCCTGCCTATTCACAATTGGGTAATGCGCTATGAAGGGATTATAGATAAATTTTTGTTTCAGCATAAAATATATTTTTATATTAAAAATTTTAAAACCTTACATTATATTAATAAACTAAACAGCACTGAACTTGAATTTTTAGATAAGAACTGTTTTATAAGATATGTAGATTTAATTTTTAAAAAAATCAAAAGAACATTTGCAAACCTTAAAACATATATTATAGAAGAAACTACAAATGAATAAAAGACTATTTATCATGGACATTTCCAAAATTAAAATTTTAATAAGTATGTGTACATATATATGCTAAAAAAATTTTGGAATAAATTGTAATATATTTGGGTTTACATACGTTGCAACAGTAAAACTTTATTAAAATTGAATACTGGAAAAATATTAAGACTAATTTTTAATACAAATTTGTATTTAAATGTAATGCTCAGTTTATATTAAATTCCAATACTTATTTTGGATTATTTTTAATGCAAAGTTTGCATAAAATCTTACTTCATATTAGAGTATACAATTCAATACAAATGATTATAAAATGATTATAGTGCGAGCTGAGCATTAAGACCTAATCTAAAATTAACATTAAAAGTTGGTACAAACTGAGCATTACAATTTAATTCATATTCTTACTAGAAATAAATTTTAATATATGGCTAGTATTTCATTTTAATACAATTTTGGTCTGGTCATATATGTAAGCCAAAAAGTATTAAAATTTATTCCAAGATTTCTAACCGTGTACCAACAAGTAAAAACTTAAAAGAATCCAAATATATCTATTCCTAATATGTTTGTTAAATAATTTAAGAGCTTTAAGCGTAGAGGTATTTTAATTTCTGCATCATTCAGTACTACAATACAATAAATTTTTCTTAAAAAGAATATTTATTTATATAAGTATTATTAGGTTTGAATAAAAAATATAATAAAATCTTAAGATTTTAAAATTTATTTAATAGAGACTTAAATTCATAAATAATTCTGACTAGAATTTGATTTCAAGCTACTATTCTACCTCAAGTTAAGTTTTTTTCAGTAAAAACTGCAGTGTAGAATAATTTTTTTGATATTCACGATTCAGTGTCCTTGCCTGCACGGTTGGAAATCGTGGAATAAATGTGAACACAAGCTAAGTATTACAGAGATTTTTTAATACAAAAAATATTGAATTTAATACTTCTCAATTGATTACAAAATTTTTAAATTTAGTCTGTCTTTTAAGTTTTAATACAGTTCAAATATTACAACAATACTTTATACCCTTGGAATCAATTCGATAATATGGTGAATATTGTTTTTAACTTTTAAGACATGCTGTATTATATTTCAATAAAAGTTTGTATTAAATTTTAATACAATTCATATATTGCAACGAAATCTTATAAACTTTGGAATTAATTTAATACTATGGTTAATATTAGAATTAGTTTTTAATACAAAATCAGCATTAAAAAGTAATATGAACTGAGCATTAAATTCCAATACATATTTTTATTAAAAATCATTTTTAATATCCGGCCAGAATTTAATTTTAATATATTTTTGGTATGAGTTTATACAGTCATGTGAAAATAAATAGGGACACCTGTATTTTTATATTTAAAGCTGCATGAATTATATACAAGGTACCGCAGATATATTCTTGATTAGGCGAATAAAAATATGTAAGGATGAGGTTCACCCACTCCCCCTTTGGGAACTAGACAGGAAAAACTGGAAAATATCAATATCAAATTTACATTAAGTTGTTTTTTAAATTTTTTGCTTAAAGTCACAATTAAGAAAGTTATGAGCAACTAAATTCCAAAAAAAAATTTAATTAAACTTTGATAATAAATATCTCGACTATTAAATAAATTTTTTTATAATTTTTATGATGTTATTTTTTATGATAAAGTTTTCTTTTGACTTGGTTTTTAATCTTGTCATAGTACTTGAGTACTTAATGCAAACACAACTACTTTTTATTTTAAATTACTTCACGTAAAACAGTTTGCATTTAGTGTGGTTCGATTAAAAAACGGTTTTTGTAGCATTGGTTTGAAGGTCATGTCAGGTCATTTTCAAAATTTTAGAAACAACAGCCACCCTCTTACTATTTAAATTTTGAACCTTTTACCTAACTAACTAAATCATAATAAAAATTAAAAACGAGAAACCCAATCTCAATTTCAAACAGTTTTAACTATAACACTATTAACTATAACTTTAAGTACTTAATATCAAGTTTGAACAAATAAATTCGAATGAAAATCAAATGGGAGTGGAAAAATTAAACTCATTAGTATTTTAGACTTTTTATTAAGAGAAAACTTAATTACCAATACGAAGCTATGCAAACTTTTCGAATATTTTAATAACTTTGGCAATTTTTCATGTCAGATATAAAAAAAAAAAATACCAACTAAAAACCAAAATCCAATTTTCATACATGCCAGAGATAACTGGAATAGAAAAATAGAGTAATTTTCTAAATGTAGCCAGAAACAGATGTGAGCATATGCGTCATTAAAATGAAACTAAAACAAAAAAGTAGCAAAAAATGAGACAAATGCTCTGAAGCATATTTTTCACTTTTTGTTAGACAAATATGAGAATTGACGCACACTGTTTGCGCAAAACTTTAACTAATGCTAATGAGCAAAGAAATTATGATTATTGGTGGAAAATTTAAAACTATTAAGTAACTATTATTGCCAGCATTGACGATCTAGAAACAAATTTAAATTTTTAAGGATTTCTCTAAGTAAGGCTTTAACGTTATCTTTAAACGAACTTTTGTAGAAGTCATGTTCAATTATCTAGGGATATTTTTAGAGTTTTAGTCTAACAAATTCCAAGAAAAAAAACCTCTCATCAAGTATTAAAAACAACAAAAATTTTTTCAAGCAGAGCCATAGCAGACCATAAAACAATTTTCTTTGATAGTTTATCTCTGTACGCACGCCTACGTTTATACCCTCGGAATGGCAAAGCCCTCCAAATATGCGTTTAACTTCCACACGAACGCATCCAAGTTAACGAACTTTTATCCTCCTGTCCAGTATTGTCCGCTGGCTATGCTTAGCCACAAAACGCTTATTTTGGATCGTTCTTATTTTGATTATAATAATTCACCCGGCAGCTTGCTTCTTAGTTTTGAATGGATTGTGCCGAGAGGATGCAGAAAGAGTACCCTTCAGTGGGTACTATTCGCCATATTCAATGCTGGCCGGTCATTATTACTTGCCTCCATATTGTCGACGTTAGTCTAGCATGAAATCTGATATGAAGCCAACCCCAAGTTATAGCAAAATTTTGTTGTCGTGGTTGTTGGGACAATTGTGGGTGCGTAAAACTTATAACTTGTGTGCGTGTGCTTATGTCCTTGAGTGTTGTTTTGAATGCTTATGAATTGAATTGATTTGATGTCGTCCGGTACGACATGCTTGAAACATGATTTTTGCTTCGCAATAATGCTTTCTATTTTACAGGGGCTTGTGTGGGCCTTTTATTATAACTTAATTTACTGTGTTACGTTATTTGATTATACGTTCCATAAAAAAAAATGCATACATTGGTTTGAATGTGTATTATTTATTTTGCGAATTTACTTTTTCCGGCTTTAGTTGTTAAACTTTGCTGGATTTGAATGCTCAAACTTTGTTTGGGCGAAAAAATGCAATCAGTCTTCGATGTTTGTGTTATGTTCTTGAGCATGACATTACATCAATTTATCGATGTTAAGTTGAAATGATATAAAGCAATTGTTTTTATTAAGAACTGCACGGTCCAGATTATAATTACGTATGAAAGCATAGAAATTGATTGTAGGTACTAATAAAAAATATGTAATTAGAATATATGTAATTATTAATTTTTTGAAGAATTTTTAAATTTTATATAATAAGAATTTCCGATTAACTCGAATAAGTTTAATAAAATTTTAAGTTAAAATAAAATGGTAAGTAATCTCTGGAAAGTATTTTAATTATAACCCTACAATCAAATTGCAATATTTTTGCTGTTAGCTATTCATTTTACCCTTTCTGAATTTGTCTTGTACTTTGGCACCTCAAAAAAAAAAAAATAAAACAATAATTTTTGTAGGTACTATTGGTATTTCATTTAAATTTTTTCTTGCTTATTTATTTTATTCGCACTATTTTATTAACATTATTGTCCGCACCATGATAAATAACATTTCTTATTTACACGCAATGAAAAGGAAATTATGTAAACTTATAAAATATAATTTTCTTATTTTATCACAAACGTCATAAACGTGGCCTCTTAAAAAACAAATAATGGTATTCACTATATTTGTTAAGCCCTGCTAACTTGCTTAACTTGACAAATTTGTTAACTGCTGTCAAAATTTTGAATGGGAAAAGACTTAGCAGCTTGTAAGCAAGTAAACGTCAAACTTATTGAGTGTAGTCGTTGGCAAATCTCAAAATCGTTTTGGCAATGAGTACTAACAAGCACCATATTATTTTTGACTTGCAGCTTTAAAGTCTAAAAACTAAAACTGTATAAAATTAAAATACATTTTTGGTTACTGATTACTGGCTATACGAGTTATTAAAACAACAGATTTTTAGCTGTAGAATACTTTTAGCTGATTTCGACATATCAGTTTAGCACTTGATTGTAAAATGTCTTAAAAGATGCGTTCACATCAACAGCTGCTAACTATAACAGTTTAGCAGGAGTTAGCAAATTGAACTGAATACCATTAATTTAAAACCTTAAAAACACTATTGTCGCAGGAAATTGCAAACACAAAAATAAAATAAAGAAAAAACGTTATCTGATGACATTTATGCATTAGCAATTCGAAGAATTCAAAAATTCAACAGTTACTCAAAAAAACTTAAATGTTACTTATTTAAAATTATTTGTTACCTTTTGATTTCTCTGGAAAGAGATGCAAGGTATGAAGAAGGCAAGAAACGACACTGAATTAAGACAATCCTACAGCAGACTAGACAGAATGTTTCGATAGCCGCTACACTATCTCTTGTTTGCAGGATTAAGCTATGACCAACTCGATGCTTACGTTTTATTTGTTTAGACAATCATTCAAATTAGTTGCTTCAGCTTGTATAATTCTTGCTCGTTATTACAAGCGTAGTTAAACAGCTGTAGTTTTTTTGATCAGATCTTTGAACTTCTACACGCAGAAAAATTACATTTTCGACTTTGTTTGTAGCAATCATACTTTTATTTACTGTAAATATGTTTCGGAATTCAAAACATATTTTGTTTATCATACATATTGGCTATTTTTGTGAAAATCATTTTAATGTTTGTTTACAATTCCAGGTAAACATATTTTAATTGATGTGATAAAAAATACTTTTGCGGAAAACAAGTTCACAGTGTTCATGTTTTATGCTTCTGAAAGTCATACCTTGTTTGTCAATATCCTACTGGTAGTGTGCGTAGCTCGTAAGCAAAAGAGCTGCGGTTCAAACTCAGCTCAAAAACATGTTTCAATTAAACTATTAATTCTATTCGGCCGGAGAAAAAATGACAAGCCTCAAAGAGCAAAAAATAAGATTATAAGATAAATAATAAATAATTAAAATATAACACAAATTAGCCTCTTGGCAACAACTTGCCTCAAAAATCTTTTTTGTTTCAGTAAACATAATCAGCCTTATTGAAGCGCAACATTAAGCAGGTTTTAAGCTACAAAACGTTATTAAAAAAACATAATAAACGCCTTACGTGACGTTGTTTAATAGCTGCATAGCTTTAACGTGAAAATTAGCGTTCAAAAGCTGCCTAAGTCCATCATTTTGACAGCCCAACAAAAATTGACCGCCCAGTGAAATAAACATTTGTTTTACCAAAATAATTTAGTTTTCCTTTAACTTATCAATTAATATTGAATTAATCAATTGAATTTAAATGAATCTATTGAAAGTGGCAAAAAACAAAGAAGTTCTATGTCATAATACAGTATAATTCACTTATGGTCCTTCAATTAAATTTCACCAAATATTGTGCCCTTAAGCGAAAAAGGCGCTTAAAAATTTTTTAACGGCCTAATGGGGGCATATATTTGAATTCGCATAAGTAGCTTAGTGAGGCTCATAAAAGTAATAAATAAACGCGCCTATCAAGAACTTGTGCACTAAAAAAGTTTTAGTTTCAACAAAAACATAAAGTATATTTTATTAGAAAAACCATAACCTAAAAATTAGGGTCGATAATAAATTTATTAAAATTTGTAAGTGTTGCATTTTCAACAAAGGATGCTAAGCGATGCTTTTAGTATGAAAAATTAATATATGCAAATAAACAAGATTCTTATAATGTTAAAGCAAGAATGCCCTTAACCGAGAGGTAGCTAAAAATGACATTTTCTTACAACATCGCTAAAAAATGCAGCAGAACATTGATTTTGTGCTGTTAACATACATACTCTCTTAAGCAAATAAAATAATAAATCCGCCGCGAGAAAACGATTCCAAAGGTAACAAAACAGCATCACAGTGAAGTAAACGAACAAACAACTAAATTTTTTAGTTAGCAGAGTGCATATCCGAATATCAACTATATCAGAACACCTTCGCTGTGCTGCTACTGCTGGTGCTAAACAATCGTTACTGATTCCTATCGAGCAAGCAGCTGCTTCAGCTCCATCTTCCAAGTTTTTAAATTGCTTTCTTTTTGATGCAATTTCTATTGTTTAATTGTTTATTTATTGCTTGTTTTTAAATGATTGAAAATTAAATTGTTCTTTTCATTCTATTGTTGTTGTTTTTAAACTTTTAGAAAAATAACAAACAATTCCATGTTTAACAATAAAACATAGCGTTTTAAAAATGTATGACAAAATTTGACAATTCTTTATATACACTGCGGTGTAAAACTACAAATGCACCCTATTTTTTCTACATTAACTACGCCCATGACAAGAAGGAATAATTTTATTGCATGCATTAAAGAGAACATATACAGTTAACAACTTAGGTGAAAAACATTTAACCCGAACTGTGCCATCGTGACCATGTGGTCACGGACATTGACGTTCACAAAAACTGCTTGTGTAATCAACACATAAGCCCAAATTTGACAAAAATTTGCTCAAAGTTGTTTACTTTTTTCGGTACTCAAAAAACGGCGCATGGCAAACGCTCTCAAGTAAGTTTCTATACACTGTAAAAAGTAAATCTTATTATTAGGTGAAAAACTGTCTTAAAGTAAGCTACAACAGCTTTAAGACGGCTTTTGCTGAAATTTCACTGACCTTTATCTGCTGCAAACCAGCATCCAATACTGTCTTATTTAAAGGCAGTTAAATTGTAAAAGAAGCAGTAGTTTCGCTGAATTTCAGCCCTTATTATTATTAAAAAAGTAGCCTTACGTCAAATTAATGTAAGCCCTGCTAAAAATAAGAGTACGACTGCATGATTTTCAACAGGCACGCTCAAAAATTTTTAATTTTAACTTTCTACTGTCTGAAATTAAGGCTGCATAAACTGATTATAAAGACGACGAGGAAATTAAGGCTATTGATGATTTTAAGGCTGTGTTTAAAATAAGACTTAGTTTTTACAGTGTATTTTTAACTAATTTTCTTAACGTATATATGTAACGCTTATATCAATCGAAAGCTAACAAAGAATACTTTTAAATAAAAATCAAGTTTCGCGATAAAAAATATTTTTGTTCAGTGAATTTTTGTATTCCATTTGCACATGACCGTTTGGTCACAACAGCACCGCAAGGGTACTTGTTTTATTAAAAATCTTCTACGCGTTTTTTTATTGTTTTGTGTCAAAAAAAAGTGAACGTTTTTCCTATAATATTGCTAATTGAACTATAAATTATAACTATTGATATTCAGGAAGTTAACTCTCTGGGGAAGCTGTCGATTTCTTGCAGCAGTTGTGCGACGAAGAAGAAAATGAAAATTTTGGTGCAAATATTGATATGATTTACCTTCAACCACTCAACGAAGATGGAACTGAAAGTGGCGAAGATGATGCGGAAGAAAACGAAGGTGTTATCATTGATAATGCCTGTCGTACTCAATTGATGGAGGGTTGTGAAATGGTGCTGCGAAACGGTGATCATGTCGATACAATTACGTTGGAAGAAGCGAGTGGTCAAAACGAAAATACAATTGAATACGTTCTTGTCGATGTTATTGCTGATGCGGCATGTGATTTAGCAGCTGATCAGCCTTATCAAGTTACATGCGAGGAAATGGAGACTTCACAGTCAGATTTGTCACAAGATGAAGCGATGACGAAGAATCTAGCAGCTTTTGGAGCAAGAAAAGCCACAGAAAGTGAGTGATTTTCAAATCAAATTCTTCGCACACTACATTCTGAGCCCAATTTCATCGCACCTGTTGATAACCAAGATTAGCTATGGAAGCTACGTCCAATTATGAACCATCTTAAGTCAAATATGTTGCAGAACTTTCACACAACACAACATTTATCTCACGATGAAAGTATGATCGCATACTATGGACGACACAGTTGTAAGCAGTTTTGAAAGGTAAACCAATCAGATTTGGATACAAGTTTTAGTCATAATTTACGCCAAACGGTTACATGGTAAGTTTTGACATATATCAGAGCAAGAACCCACGTTGTAGCAATCAATATGATGAACGATTCAGAAAATGTGCAGCGCCACTCATAAATATGATCGATGACTTCCCAGATGATTTGAAAGGCCTTCCGTTTTCATTTTATTTCGATAATTTGTTCACGGGTTTTCCTTTGCCTGCCTATCTTAAAACGAGAGGGTATAATGCAACCTTCAGTTTTTTTGCTAAATACCACACTCGTTAAACTTAAAATTTCATTGTATTTACATGAAAAATAATTTATTTTTGTTCCTAATACATTTAAAATACCTTTTATGAATGAAACTGTGTTTTATTTTACGGTTTTCTTGAAGACATTTTTATTTTGAAGCTTAAAAAAACCAGTAACCTAGCAGTGCTGAGGTGAACGTATGGTCACAACCAAAAAATTAGTCATATTTCATATATTAGTCATAATCATATTTTTTGATTCAGCGATCCGAAATCTATAAACTCTGAAAGTTTCGTAACGAAATTCGAAAAAAATAATTGCAGCACCATTCGGGTTAAAATTGGCAAAGCCATTCACAAATAATTTTTTTGAGTTTTTTGTTAATTCTAGATATTTTTTTTGCAATGCCGTGTGGTCAATTTTTAACCGACACTGAAAAGTGTAAAGTTTTTGCTTTTAAAGAAGGTTTCAGTATTTGTGAAATTTCTCGAAAATTTAAGCGATCAGATCACTTAGTTCGCAGTTTTTTGAAAGATCCAAGTAGTTACGGTAAAAATAAGAAAGGCGGAAGAAAACAAAAGCTTTCTTTGCGTGATAAATGCAGTATTATAAAAGCAGCCAGCAACTCTATGAAAAGCGAAAGACAAGTAGCAAATGATTGAAGGTTAAATGTTTCAAAATGGACCGTTAATCGTGTGTTAAAGAATTGCAACCATATTGTTCGGCAAATATTAAAGTTAATGCCAAAATTATTACCTCGCCATAAAGTAGCCTGCCGCGAATTTGGAAGATCAAACATGAACACTGACTGGAAAAAAGTATGTTTTTATCAATAATGCGACCCGCACGTAGATGGAAGCCAACAATGTTGATGTTTTGCAATGGCCAGCCTATTCCCCAGACCAAAATCCTGTTGAAAAAGTCTGGGGAATAATGGTTCGGAAAATATTCGCTAAAAATAAGCAATATGAAAGTATTGGAGACCTAAAAATTGGAGTGATTAAAGCATGGGAGTCAATCCGAATGTTCGTGCAAAGTTGGTTCAGTGTATGCCAAACAGGATATTTGATCTCATTCAGCAGAAAGGCGGCCCTACGCATTATTAATTTCAAAAATAGCTCAACTCTCTTAAGCTAATTATTTAAAAATATTTTCTCAAACTTTTTGTTGTTTTATTTCCTTTCAAACTGCATCTTTAGTTTTCTCTCAATTTTTCTTTAAAAGGTTTAAAAAAGTAGGTGCGTCTATTGTTTTGCACTACAGTGTATAAAAATAGATCGTGATTTGTTCGGATGCTTTAAACTTGGACACGAATGCACAAAATTGGATAATTCCTTTTACGGGTATCTTTGTAATTGTTACGTGAAGCTTTAGGAAAAAATAAAATGTTACCACATCCCCTTTAACCGCCCACAATTCAATAAAAATTCTATATTTAAGACAGTTTTGGTCGTATTAAACTAAAATTATGTCAAAAAGTTTGTATGATAATTGTCGGTAGCTATACTAAAAATACTTTTAAGAAAAGATCAAAAAAATTCAAAACTACTGGTCCGATTGAGCTCAAAAATGGATTTGTTTCGAGTACGAGATGGTTTAAAAAAAAATTTGCCACACCAGCCCAAAACTATAGAAAAATTTGCGATATCGAATAGCTTCGGAGTTAATGGTCGCACAGCCTCGAGATTGGGTATTTGACACTAATTTACACTTTTCGTTTTACTGATGACATTTTATGGGAGTTAAACAAGGGAAAATGACACCTCCCATGTAACCCAAATTTGCGATATAGAATAGCTTTGGAGACGCAAATTTTTGTTGTCGCATTGCTTTGGAGTTATAAATCGCACAGCGTCAAAATTCAGTATTCGATCAAAATTGACACATGCAGTTTCATTGATTACATTTCATTTGCAATTGACAAGGGAGCGTAGCTACAACGCGCTAGGTTTCAGCTAGTTTTATATTAAATAGTTAAAGGATGATAAAGATTTACTCTTATATATAAACAACTATTATTAGTATTATTATTACATCAACTCTCATTTTGTTACCATTTTAAACTTATCTGAGAGATTACAAATATGAACAGTACTTTTTAAATTCATAAAGTCGAGCTCAGTGCTTAGAACAGTAACTCGCTAATGTGAAAATTATTTATGATATACATTTGCTTAATTTTATTTAATTATTTTGGAAAATTATCGTTGCTCTTATTTTTTTTTAAATTATTGTATTATGTAGTGCCCACTGAATCCTATAATACGTCTCAGTCCGAATAAAGAATTGATAGCTCAAATATTAATGCATCATATTCCTGAGCTTCCTCGCTTTTTAATGAACCAGAGTTCCTCAGCATGTCCACGAAGCCGATAGCAATTACACCATCAACATTGTTATGTCATCTTTAATCATTTTAACGCGTTCATCGGGATTGTAAACGCACTTCACACGGTGACCAATGTCCATAATATGTTGTGCCTTCTTGGCACATCTGGTGCCATTTCATAGAGTGCATCCCATAGAGTGCAGGTTTGAATCGTATGCCTCTGAAAATTGTCACGTAGCCCCATCCAGAGCACCACTAAATCTATCACCAATAATCAACAGCTGCTGACAACGGATGAAACCAGATATTTGCCAGCTCGAGCGCAAACGATAGTATTATACGCACCAGAAACTGCTAGGCCATAATCAGTGGTCACCATTCTCAAAGAATTTGCAAACGTACGGTGGCAAACAGTGCTGAAAGCACAGCAGTGAAATAATGCCACTAATATCTACATCCTTGTTGAGCATGCTCGTTGGGGACGGTTTTCGAATCAGAAACAGTTGACGAGCCCAATAATAAATAATATTAATAAAAATATTGCTTATCTACTTGTAAAAATTAACATGTAAACAAGTTTTTAAACATTAAAATATACTCCGCTATTATGTTTGTGACAATTATATTTTTTTTGCGTGTATAAAGCGGGGTATACATTAGCGATCATGAGTGACACTCATGCTTAAATTCTTTCTTTCTATGCAGGTTTGCGTGTGTCCGAATATTCGTCATTCAACAGTCGACAAGAGAAATTTTTGAGGTTGAATTTTTGAGTGTCACTCAGGATCGTTATTACTCGCAGCTGTGTTCGTTGCAAAAATTTCAGTTCAGAGCAGGGCAGAGTAGAGAAGATCAGCTGAGTCGTCGAGAATAATTTCAGAACAGAAGAGTGCCGATTTTTCAAAGAACGAAAAAAGAGCAAGTTTGAGCAAACAACTGTAAAAAAAAGTAAAAAAACCTAATAATTACCTTTGTGTAAGCCATCTTTGCGGTTTCTATTTTTCACACAGCTTACCAAAACCGCTGATTGATTTATATGCTGCTCTAACTTACACCACAAAAAATAGTAGTGTAGAAAAGAGCAAACTGCGCAACTTATAAGAGCTTCAAAAATAAAGATCAAGGCAAGTGAGAGCAGTCAAGAGCAGAAAACACAATTTTAAAGAAAATAAAAGAGAACACAAATAAATTGAGCGAAAATTTTCAATTGACGCCACAAAAACGAGTTTATTACATTTTATCTAGCACTTCAGAGTTAATGGTTAATAATACTTAATTTTATTTATAAAACTTTGTTCTGGTTTAAACATAAAGATTAGTAGTTTTCACAAACACACTTCACTGCAAAACTTCCTGTAAGAGAACACGATGTTGCTACACAGGCGAATAAAGTCAAATTGTGGTTTTGAAAGAAAAGAATATAATGTGAGCACAAACAAGATTTTGTTTCCGCTTACAGTTCGGCATTACGATCACCGACAAATTTTTACAAGCGGGTCATCGAACACTTTTTCGAATGAGAAATTTCAATCTAGAGCAGTCATCGAACACAGCTAATGCGTACCACGTTTAAGTGTTTGTTAATAACCTGTTGATTTAACCGATAAGCTGAAGTCAAGGATGGATTGTGAAAAAGAAAAATTACAATTTAGCTCAACCACAAACCATTATAGAAGTTCAAAGCTCTGATCTTATTGACTGTATACTAGAGGTCAGCAACTAATATTTTCCCATAACCCGCAGGAGTCGTGTGTTTTTGTGTTTTTGCACACGAAGAAGCAATCGGGTCGCTTTGTTGTACAATTCAAGGTTTATTTATAAGGTTGTGGCACTAAAGAGAAATGCGGCCTTATTCCGCCTTTGCTTGAACTTTCAAGCTATCTATGCAATCATTTCAAGCTACTTTCAAGCTTCATTTTTCAATGCGTGTGAAGAAACAACATCAAGTGACAAAAATCCTAAACTGTTACTTTTCAATACTAGAAAAATCGAAAACTCTTTACTTTTTCAGCTGGATTGTAACTTTACGCATTTTTTTTTTGTTAAATTTTCACTTGTTGTGGTTGCAAAGTACAAAAAAGTAGAATTCTTTGCGTTTTCTGGTGTCCTTGCGCGATATATGTATAAAACAACAACTCTCCAGCTGAAAAAGCAAATACAATTGCTGCCCACCCCGACTACGCTGCCACAATTAATTGTGTTTTAACAGCAAGCTGGTTTCAAGCAAAAAAGCACAATTTGAGCCCGTGGCACAGCATTCCGTGCTGCAAACTGTCACAAGCGCTATTGCAGCAGTTGACCTGCACTTAATACAGACCACAAACGGTCAAAGGCTGCAGCTGATTCAGCAAGTTAGAATGGAAAAAATGGAAATTCTTTCTAAATTTCTGTGCGTAACGCAACTCAATTCTTGTTATTGATTAAATATTGCTTCTACTGCATACATGCAAGAGAAGAAGGTCAACCTCAAAAACAAATCAAAAAGTAAAAAAACAAATAAAAAGAAAAGTAGTTAAAGTTGAAATTTTTAATTTGATTTTCAATTTAATTTTTGGTTAATATATCATATTGAACAGCCTACTATATATTTTTATCTTTCTCTCAAAATCTTCCTTTCCCTTTTATATGTGGCTTGGCTTAAGATCTTAAAAACACTACAAAAAGCCAGTGTCATAACAGCTTAGCTAATTTCAAGCGGCCTGAAGATTTTCAGATTTGGATTTAAGAGATCCAAATCCATATAATCGGCATAAATTAAAAAATTTGAGTTGTTAGCATTCTCGAAATGTTCGCCGCATGCTAAGAGAGATCTTTTTCATCGGACATTACACCGCATTGACACCAATCCCCTTATTTTTTTTTCGAACATGCATAAGTTTTAGAACCTTGCAAGTAACTTCAATCGAGAGCGGAAACACACCTAAGATATGAATGATTAAAAAAAAATATTTCCCTCTTCCCTGCAAGGCTTGATTCTGAATTCTCGATGTAATATAAGCAAGTGGCACGAAGAAAAGTCCAGAAAATTCTCAAACTGGGGAGCCGCTAAAAAACGCGAATTTGAAGAAAAATAAAACGGATGTTTCAAATAGAGTTTCCTATTTACATTAAAGTCATAAAAATACTTTTGACTATAGCAAATTCAAATGTAATCGAATGTATAATGAAACGAAAATTTAGTCGTTTGCTTAATCCGAATATGACATCATATTTTTTTTTTAAATTAGTCCTTGATCCTTAATTGGCCTACTTTATCCAGAATTTCCTTATTTTTTCTATCGCTTTTTAATTAGAAGCTTTGCCCTCGCGTTATCACTGCAACTTGCTCAAAATTAAATGCTGCAGTATTGTTAGCCATTTTATTAAGTTGAGGGCGAATTTAAAAGCTTTGGGAAAACATGTATTTTTTTTAATAAAATTTATTTTACTTTGTTTTCTGCTTGTTCACAAAGCCTTTAAGACATAAACTTTCTTCTAATAATAATGGATATCATTCCTTAACATTCGTCAATTTCGAGTAGGAATAACTTCGTAATTTCTTCCATTCCAGTCGTAGTATTTACTAATGGCTTCGTACTATTTAGTATTAGTTGAGTTAAAAAAATGTACAACCGAAATCTTTTAGCCTGGTTTATTGAACAATTAGCGAATATAAGGAAATTTATGATTGCAAAGTGGCCGTAGTCTACTGAAAGAGTACGTGGCTCGTAAGCTAAAAAATCGTGGTTCAAACCCCAGCTTAGATAGAATGTTTTGTTTTTCGGTTTTAGTTAATATAACAAATGTATTCGTTCAATATACATTTGTTTTTGTACGAAGACGAATAAAATATTTGTAATATGTACCAAACTACGCCCAATCTACGAATCCTATTAGTGACTGAAAACAACGAATAATATTCGTAGAATGGACGCTGTTTTTATTAATATTTACACACAAAATTGTTTGAGTGTAAGAATACGTATTGAAAAGGTCCTGTGAAACAAAGGTAAATGAAATGGTATCGTAACTTATTACAGCAACGTGTACAACATACTATTTTAAAATGCATACATGGCTTAGCTCAGCTTTATTAATATATAAATATATAGTTTTGATAATATAAATCAAAATATATTAACATATTTGTTATGTATAATGAAAATATCGTCATATAAAATCAAAAAAGCTGTAAGTTACAATAAACTCAAAGTCGACTTTTTTATTGATTATTGATGCACCTTATCAAGTTTTCGAATTAAAAATAATATTAGTAGAACATGCTCATTCTTAGGTTGACCTTATGCATTATTCGTAGAATGTACAAAGTTTTAGTTGAGTTTAAATAATGTACAGCCGAAATCGTTTAGCCTAGTTTGTCGAACAATTGGCCTGGCCGTAGCCTACTTCAAGAGAACTTGGCCAGTAAGCTAAAGAACCGTGCTTCAAACCCCAGCTCAGATAGATTTTGTTTTTTCGTTATTAGGTATTAATTTTATTTTATTTTTTTATTTTATTTATTTATTATTTTGTCTATGGACAATTATCCTTACGGACTAAGCAACTTAAATATATAATAAGTACAATGTTAATTAGCGTTTAATAACAAATTAATTGTATTTTAAAAACATCCTTATTTAAAGAAATAAGTGCCCTATTCATTGGTTCATTAATGGCATATTTGGTTCTGTGACAGTTAATGTAAACATAATCAGAATTGCGTAAAGATTTTTGTGTAATGTTAAACGATATTAGTTCACGTAACTTTTCACAAATAATGTTGCCATTAATCAAATCATAAATTATCATAATGCTATGTAATGTCCTTCTAGCTTCAAGCGAAGATTGACCAATAAGCAAGTGATGCGCTCTATAGGACGGAAGAAGTTCAGAAAAACTTATTGAGCGCAAAGCGAACTTAAAAAATCTTTTTCGGACTCGCTCCAATCTGTTTATATGCACAAAATAGAATGGGCACCAAATAAATGAAGCATAGTCAAGGCTGAATATAGAGTTTTAAATGTGTACGGATCAGAGAACCCTGCACTATTGCGCTTAATAAACGATAGAAGAGAATAGGCCTTACGGATGATATGATTTAAATGAGAACTAAAATTGAGCCCGAAATCAAAGATAACGCCTAATTCACGAATTTCAGATAATCTTACAAGGACAATGTTATCAAAAGTGTACCTAAATAAAACTGGGGAATTAATCTTGTAAAAAGAAACAACAAAGCATTTACTAAGATTCAGTGATAATTGATTTAGTTTGAACCAAGAAAACACTTTAGCGAGATCTGACTGAAGACGAGTAGCACCTAAATGATTTTTAACTTTATGGAATACTTTCAGATCGTCAGCATAAAGTAAAAATTTGGCAGTGTTGAAGCATTTAAAAACATCATTTATAAAAATAACAAAAAGTAAGGGGCCAAGTATACTTATACTATATACTCAGGAGGTACCCCTGAAGTTGCTAAAATGAAAAAGAATATACATTGTCAATAACAACACGTGAAACTCTATTAGAAAGGTATGACCTCAACCAAGACAGAAAAGTTAAATGGAAACCAACCTTGGCGAGCTGAAGTAATAAAATATCATGAGATAGTTTGTCAAAAGCCATCGATATGTCAGAGTAAATGACATCAAGTTGTAGCCTTTCTTCAAAAGTAGACATTTTATAGAGTAGAGATAGAGTACTTATCATTTGTAAATATAATAAATGTATTCGTAAAATGTCCAAAACTAAAAAAACAGGCAACATTTTTAGGTCCTTTTTTTACTTTGGAGGACTATAACTTCTTTATGCTGTTATGACACTGCTTTTTCAGAAACTGAAAAATACAAAGTGACCAGGACACAAAAAAAGCGATACATTTTTCAATGCGTGTGAAGAACAAACATCAAGTGACAAAAATCCTAAACTCTCACTTTCCAATGCTAGAAAAAGTCGAAAACTCTTCACTTTTTCAGCTGCTAGCTTCTGAAAACTTGATGTTCAATATTGGATTGCAACTTTACGCATTTTTTTTTTGTTAAATTTTCATTTGTTGTGGTGGAAAAAAACATTACGATGCATTTTATCAAAATGCATGCTCCTGCAAAATTTTACACTTCTACAACTCAAAACGATGTTTTTATTAACAAAGTTCTAAAAGCCCTAAGTTTAAGCGCTACTTACAATTTAGGAAATTTGTTGCTTCTCTCGTAAAATTTTTTACTTGAAACTTACGGCTTTTTTTATTTAATACTAGCTGAACCCGGTGTGCTTCGCTACTCCCCTCGTTATAAAATAAAATTAAAAGTATTTATATAATTTTCACGCCATCGAATTTTCGAAATAAGTCCACCCCAGCGTCACCTACCGTGTCCATTAATACACAAATTATTTTCTTATGATCAAACAAAGATACATTCTGAATTTCAGTTAAATTGGTCATTAAATTCAAATTTTCGATATAAGTCCACCCCAGCGCCACCTATCGGGTCCAAATATAGCCTATGTTACCCACCGTACCAAGATGAACATTACCTGAAAATTTCATCAAAATCGGCCCAGCCGTTTTGGAGTCCATACGTTACATACATACACACATCCTATTTTATATATATAGATGAAGATATATAAAAAATGTTCACTACCTAAAAGGGGGGTAAGTTATCTCCCCTGTCTCTCCCTGTGGACGCCCATGCTCCTGTGCTTTAAATTTAAAGTCAGTAAGCTTTGATCGTTCATGCGGCAAGGGTGTTGCTCGCTGTCCTATTTATGAATGTACATATATTTTTTATAATGTTCCTAATTCAAATCTGTAATTCAAATTAGTAAAAAACAATATAAAATATTAAAAATTGAAATAAAAAAATTTGAACACAAATATATTATACAGATATAAAAAAAAACATTAATACATTCATATAATTTCTTGCACCAAGTGCTCAGGCTAAATGGTCTGTGTTTTACATACATTTCATTAAACAGTTTAACATTTATTGCCCTTTCCATGTTAATTTAGTGTAAAACAAACACAAAAAAAAAAAGAATGAAACCGTTATATTGAAAAAACAACACCGGACAATATTTTATTGCAGCAAATTGTGCGAGAGCTTTTAACTTCTTGTTTTAGTGTAAAGCTGGGCACTCGATTAGCCCTCTCTGTTGTTGCCACTGACCACTGCTGTACACGCTTGTATGTTGTTTTAAAGGAAACAGCAAGATGGTCAGAGTAAACAGCAAGATGGTCATAAGTAAGCAATTTCATTATTAAACACATTAAACATTCACACTAAAAATTAACAGTTATCAATTTTTGTAAACTATTAGGTAATTTCCTTTATTTTAATTAACTTTTCTTTCTCAAACACAGCATCACTTGAAGTTAACAGTAGTGCAAAGATTTTTTTATTGCTATCTTGACCAGCACCATCAGATGTAGTTGAAAGGATATCTTTTCTAGACCACCTAAAGTAAACTTAAATAAAAATTTTGCTCAAATCAACAAAAATTTAGCTTCTAATAAAACTTTTTCCATCTACTCGACAAGTTTTTGAGCAAAAAATTTCTTGCTTATCAACCATAATATTTTTTTCATTTCTTACTTCATTTTTAATAGAAATTGGTATTGTTTGCTGCAAATAAGTACGACGAATGGTTGAAAAAAAATCAATGCAAACCTAAAGACCAACTTCTTTGGCACTAGGCCAGACAGGAGGCGTAATAATAGAGAGAATCCCAAGATGCATGGAACTCTTCCCAGCTAGCTAGAAAAGCAAAAGCAAAGATGCTGATGGCTTAACAAAAACATGAAACTAAAGCAACACAAAAAGAAAAAAGCAGGGCAGGCATAGTAAAAGCGGGCAAAACATGCTGATATTGTAATCAGGGAATTTCCAAGTTTTGTGTATTATTGCTGCTGCTTATTCTTTAATGCCATTCAACGACGACAACATCATCCAGAGCACCAGCAACAGCAGCGGTGCGAGAAACTCTAGAGGTTGTTCTGCCATGTACTCCACTGTTATAAATACGCCTCCAAAGTCTCTGGCAAGCATTGCGCTCAAAGTTCAAAACATTTACAACAAGTACAACGAACTGCAAGCTACTAAAGTTATAAGGCGCAGAACGTAGCAGTGACGCCAGCTGTAGGGCATAGAAGAAGGAAAATCTCAGAGAATGAAGCAGGCCAACAGCCCATTTATAGGAGTAAATTTAAAAAAAAAAATTAATACGAGACATTGCGTTAAAGTGCACTAGAAGTAGATAGAGAAACATTGCCTTCAATGTTAAGCGTGGTATTTGCTGAACAGTTGCTAGTTTTGTTCAAGCTCCTGCTTAAAATAGCTAGATTGGCAGATAGGCGTGCAAATAGGCGGACATGCGAACAGACATACAGAAAAATAGATAGTGAGAAGAAATAGAAAGACAGATATTGGCAAAGAATAGGCTGGTTTTTTGGAGTGAATGAGATTGTGACCTAGAAAAACATTTACATTTATGAATTTTTTTTTTATTTTTTAGCTGCATAATTTTGGGTGTTATTTTTGTAACTGAAATCATGAATTTTCTCAGCTTTAAATGGAATACAGATCCACGATTATACTAATAATTGAGTTTATTTTTACTCAACTATGATATGTTACTATAAACACTACTGCTGCTGGGACATTTTCTTTTAAGGAGAATACTTTAAGCCGTTGTGCTATAGGAATATTTACAACAAACAAAACACCGTCCCATCAAAGTTTGACTATTGCACAAATATTTGTATCATAATTTTTAAACTGCTTAATTAATCGCAAGAATTATTTAAACAATCTTTAACAAATTCTTTAGAAGATACCTGTTAGTGAAGGCTTATTGATTCATTATTGTTTCCTATATATTGGGTCCAACGTTAATAAGGGAGGGGGTTAAGTAAGTGGAAGCTTCTTCTGCTTCGACTTCTTCGAGTTCACGCCTTAAATTTTTTACAAAGCTGAAACTGATTTGCATAAGCCCCAGGACTAAAATATGATTAAAGTTTTGAGAATCTCAGTTTCTTTAAAAACAAGCGCTGGAACACAAATATCAGTTTCTGTTTGTACATTGTTGACTGTTAATGATTATTAAAAATAAGTGGTGATAAAATTACTATATCATTTCATTCATAATAAGAAATATTATTAAAAAATTTTCATATTTATACACAGAAGGAGGCGTGGCAGGTAAAAAATCATCAGAAGCACCTCCTGAGACTATTTGGTTTCAGAAATTCATTTATAAGCACCTTATTAAAAATAGAGATCTTATTCGAAATTAACCAAATCGCAGAAAAACTACGCCTACCTCCCAAGCAAATCTAATTTCTTTAAATTTTGCACATAAGCTTTAACTGCAAATATGCACTCGGAGTATGAACTCAGATTAAAATTCGAATGAAAACCACGTTTTTCTCTCATACAAAGTGATTTTATGAAACCTTTAAGAATTCTTAAATTCCAAAAAATTATAATTAAATTGAACCAAAAAATTAGTACAATGTCTTTAAATTTTGCAAATAAGTCTACATCAATATTTGGATTTTGGTAAAAAAATAAACAAGACTCCGCCTACCTCCCATAAAAAGTCACGTATTCATAAAAGCAAAAACTTCATAAATTCAAATAAATAAATGTTTTAATTTGATATTTTACACATGAGCTTTGATTGTTAAAATAAACTCAGAGTTTAAAATTTAAAACATTTGGAATTAAACATTGAAAAATTTAAATATAATAAAATACGACTGTGGGGTATTTTAAATTCAGTACAGTCAAAGATAATTCCTTACTGGATCTATTAAGTTTTTCTCTACAGAATAATTAATAATATTTCTTTATGCAAAATTTTTATTGTGTTTAAATATTAAATGTTTTCGAATACTTTTAAGACCAGAAACTAAAACGTGAGATAATGAAGACCCTTAAAGGGTCTTGCTACACTCTCAGCCTCAAATAGATAGGCGAAGCTCAGCAGGGGATGCTAGTATTCAGGTATCTGGGGTCGGATCAAGAAGGGAATGTAGAAAATATACCTACATCAAGAACTTAACATGCAAAGATATAAAGATAAAGTCTACAACCACGAAATTCTCGTCATGTCTCATGACTTCTCCAACTCGATTTGGATAAATAATCATCCAATTATTGCCACTAATTTTGCGTGGCAATAATGCATACAGTCATGTAAATTAACGCCATGTACAATATTGTCACTTTAAAATGTTAAACGTGAGAGCGTTATTGCATTATAGCACCAATTTGTCGGGTCGTTACTTCTGACTGCGCATTAGAATAATGTCACGATAAATAAAATTGTGGCTTTAATTCGTGTCGTTAATTCACAATTCAAATGTGGATTATTTACAAGAAAAATTGGTGGCAATAAATAAAAAAGCCAAACTTTTTGATGCTGTTACACTGCATATAAATCGATAGTAAGTATTCAACAGTAATATATTTTTTTTTAAATTGCATTTTAATGACCTTTTTTTTTCTTTTGTGAAAAATATAGTCTACAAAATATTCATAATAATAATAATGACGGTAAAAATCGTAGCCCAAGAAACAAGCTTTTTAACTCAAAATTTAAAATACATACTTTTTTTGTGTAAAAAATGTTTGTTCGTATAAGATAAAGGTCTAATTTCGAACTTTATTCTTTTTCTCAGCGACCTTAATTATTTTAGATCCATACATAAAATTTATACACAAAATTTGATTCTTATGTAATATGATAACGCTTATGTTATTTCCGATAACTGTACCACTGCTAAACTCTATATTTTCTTTCTTAAATATTGTTTCTTACTATTTGTTGATCCCACTAATAGCATGGCAGTGACATTTGTTGGTATGATTTGTAAAAATTCGGAAATGTTTTGCCCAATTTTACGTTTACGTATTTTTTCATAAATAAATCATAGCATAGAGATACAATTTAAAGAAAACGTAGTTCAATTAATTGTGCTTAAAAAGAAAATATATATTTTTTTTTATATTTGGAACTATTTGAAAAAAGTGCAAATATAACTAAAGATTTCGAATAACAAAAATTTCAATATCACCATTTATGACAACTTTCTAAGATTTTTCACATTTATATAGAAAGCAGAGACAGAAAATTTTTGTGGCAATTTAACATGCTCAGAATTTGACTTTCACTAAGGTTTATTATTGATTTTCTGTGAGATTCCGCCGAAAGGAAATTGGATTAAAAATAAAAAATAAATTGGCCATTTCAACAATAGAAAAGACTTTGACTTTGGCTTCTATTGATTAATTGAGGTGTCCGTGTTATTAAATGTTTGACACAAATGATAGAGAGCTGGACCTACGAGTTTAATGCTGACTCCGAAATGCTTATGTTCTCAAGAAGCTTTAAATAGCAGTTTCTTACTTTCTCGAGGCTTACTTTGGTCTGCAGAAAGGTGACGACCAAACAGAAAAATTAATTCAATTGAAAAAACAATCTGTCTGAGTTGGAAATTGAGCCCGGGCTACCGCGGTTCTTTAGCTTAAGGGTCACCCACTCTACCCACTAAGTTACAGCCGCCACCGAAAGGAAATTGGATAACTAAACTAAATGTATTAGTTAACATTTTTTTGCAATACTTTATTCAATAGCTTAAAATGCTTGATTTAAGGGGAGGTTCTAGAAGGCCCTAGTAGAAACGTAACGTAATTTCAGAATTTTTTTTTGAGCGAACGTAGATCTTTTTTTGAAAAAATCTCTTGTGGCATTTATTAGTGTATACTTCAAGAACATTATGCAATTTTTTCGATGAAAAATAATGCAAAATGACGGCTGAAGGTCTCGCTGATCAAAACCGTGCGCGGCGATAGCCGATGTGCGCTGTAACCTCTATAGCCCTGCCAAGTGAAATGAAACAAAAAAAAAACCAAATAATAATTAACCCAGATGAAATTTGGGGGCCTTGCAGATTTCCTATTTTTATAAAACCCTTTTTTAAAAAAATGGCGGTTCTTTGAAAAAACCCTGGTTTTACTCCTTTTTCTTCTGCTTAACGTTAAAAAAATAATGATAATAATTTTTTGGAAAAAACGCTTCCTGAAGGCCCCCTAAATTTAGTATGCTTAAATTTGAGCCGTCAAATATCAAAACCAGTCAAGTCGTTGAAGCGGAATCCTGTACAGCGCGGAAAAAAGGTATTTCGAGAAAAAAATTTATACCTGTTTTTCGGCCGACACACTCTCTCGTCTAATACGCTATGACTCGTAAAATAAATTAGAAAGGGGAATATCCTTTTGACTACATATTTTCAAGATCCTAAGGATAAAAATAAAGCAAATAGCAAAAACAAAAACTTTTCGTTGATTTCTACAAGAACCTCCCATTAAGTAGATATATTAGGATTGATTCGAAACAAACAATTATTTCTCCTTGTTTTCAAAAAGTTTGCCGGAAATCTTTTGTAACTCAGACAGACGGATTTGTCTGCGACTACTGTGAGACTACCTTCTAAGTCATTACTATGTAGGTACGTTAGGTAAGATTAATGATGGCACAAGTAGGCATAATACTACCCTACATGTAGGGTTTATATAGAAAACAAGTGACTGGAGGCTGAAACATAGGTAATTTTTAAAACCAACTCCTCAAAGTGTATTGGAATACCTAAATAAAAACTTTAAAATTTTATGTATAACAACGTTTATATACCATCATTTGATACCAAAAAATTATACAACTGATTTTAAAAAACTCAACTTATTTTAAGTTGGCATACAAGCATTTCAGAAACTTTTTTTTACCATGTTGTGGAGAATTATTCAAAATAATAAAGCGTAGGATATTTTGTAGGGTAAAATTTTTAGGGTAGGGTTTTTTTAGGCCAGCTTAAGGTATGTAAAAAAAAGATGTGACATCACTGGGTATGGCTAGACATGGAGCCAATTGAACTTCTAGAGGGCATAAATCGCATTGATGTAAATAAATTTTACCCAAATCAGTTTAAATTAAGCCAATGCAAATTGATATGATTGTTTGTTTGAAAGAACAACTTGATTTTTTTTGCCATTAATTTGCTGCAGCCAATGCCAAAATGAAAATCACGTTTATATACTACACAAATACTTGAGGGGTTTTTTATTTTTTTACTCACAAAAAAAAAGTACCAAACTCTAACTGAGTCAACCTTAACAGAAGCCTCGCCAAGTTTTAAATTAAATTCAACGCTTGAATAAAATACAGCATTTTGCAAAAAGTCAGAAGAATATTCGAACAGATTTTGAGTTTTTATGTTTATAGCAGCATTTAGCTTAATAACCTGGCACAGTGGTGCCACATAGCTAAAACATAAAATAAAGCAAATTTAACTTATAAAAAATATTATGCGCACAACAAACATTTATTTTATGATTATGGCAACAATTGTTGTTGGTAGTGGCGATGCTGTTGCCAGTGCCAGAACACAAAAGCAGCGAGTTACTCGCAATTGAATGCGTTTTTAAGCCAGTGCTGCCAATCGTCCTACTCGGTAAGCTCAGTGTTTCCGCTTATTGCCCCGTTTTGCATATTGTTTGTTTTTGGTTTTTTAATTTTATGAAAATTATTGTGCTGTTGATGTTTTTTTGCTTTATTTTGCTTTTGTTGAATTGTTTGTCGACGCTCTTATCTTGATCGCCATTTTGTGGCCACCGCTGTTGACGCAGCCGCCTACAAAAAGCTTGAGGATTAGTGCCAAAAATCTTTGCAAAAATATTGAATATTTTGTGGCGCTTCGAAACAGAAGCTGAACAAATATAAATACCAAAAGCAAATACAAACATTACCAAAATGTTGCTTTTACTCTTGTTTAGCAGGGGGTTTAAACACACTCATACACACAAACACACAAAGAGTGTGAGAGCGAAAACGCAAACGCACACGCGTGTACAAAAATTATTTTGTTCACTTTGCAGAGCGTGAGTGCGACAAGCAACGAATTTTGTTTGAGCGATTCGCTGCCTATTTTTTGGCGTTATCGGCCACAAAAAATCTTTGTGTGATTTTCGTTCTATTTGTACGCTAAGGAGAAGGATGGGCACATATAAGCCATATATTATACAGTGGAAAGCTTGTTGGCAACAGTCAAAAGGGTTTAATTTATTTAAACGCTTATCTTGCGGCTCAAATGGTATTATTGTTGTTGTATGTGTCTCTTGTTAGTCAAAGCTGATTATTATGCAAAACAATGAGACGTGAAGTGGGAATTTGTTGGTTTTGTCCTGTATATTCTTTGAAAGAATAGAATTTTAAGTAAAGCTAAGAAAAATTATAAATTATGGCGACAAGCAGAGCCTTAAGAGATTTTTAAGAGATGATTTAAATGGGCTTGGACTTAACTCAGCAGAAATTTAAAGCGAATAAATATATGTGCTTCCATTTTAATCGAAACATTTTCTTCACTACTTTTAAATAAAACATTTGGAAAATAACTTGTTCGGTCTCTATTCGGAGAACTTAAAACTTAAAGGTGACGCTCTAGTATCTTAACTCATTAACCGCGGCTCTCAAATGCTTCGTTCGATTTTTAAAAAATTTCATATGCTTTCTTATATTGATCACAGAAACTACCACATCAAATTTCAACTTTGTATCTTTCACCTTAGTCGAGATAAGAGTTGGGTATAAAAATACCCAACCGTCGTTAATGTGTTCTAAATGGGCACAAATTCCTTCTGCAACGACAGCACAGTTTAATATCAGGAATTTTCTATCAATAGCATGTATAGTTGGTAAATTGGCTAAGAGAACATTCTTTTAAAATTTAAAATTTTTTACAAATGGTAATATTTGTAAAATTTTTCCAATTTTTCTGATTTTTAGTGTTGATCACTTTTGACTTTGAAAATATAGTAGTTAACGTAAAAATTTCTTGATACACTCCAAAAACAATTTATAGCTCTATGTTTTCTTAAAGCAACAAACAAAAAATTAAACATTTAGCTGTTACCAATCCTGAGAAATTATCAGTTCTACAGAAGCAATTTCATGGTTAAAAAATACCCAACCGCAGTTAATGGGTTAACTATAGTTTGTAGAAATTTTAATATCAAAGTCAATGGGAATGGTCATGAATGGATATGAGTGCGGAAGGGCTACAAAATCCATATGATGGCCTGCTAGTAGCTCTTCGAAGCCCTTCCTTTTTACACTGGATAATACAAGTGCAATACTCTTATCTGTATAATACTTATCTGCAAATAATGTATATATACCTATATATTTTCAACTATGTTTTTTTAAGTTAAATTTAGATACCTTTATTAATTTTTGTTTAACTAAAATTTTTAAAAAAGAGGTGTGTCAAAAGAGGGATAAATACAACAACCGTTAGTTTTACAGTCAGGTTTTTTAAAAATGCTTGTTTTAAAAATTTAAAATTTAAGTACACGCTCAAATATTTTGGACTAAATTCTAATAAATCCTTTATTGTATATATGACGACACCAAAACTGTATTAAAATTTAATCAACGGTATATATTATTTGATTTTTATTCACTCATGGGACTTAATTTTAATACATGCTTGTATTAAAATATTTTTGACAAAAATAAAAAATTAACGAAACATGTGGGATTCGAACCCACTACGTTTAGGTTATAAGTTCTTGGCTCTACCAACTGCTCTATGAAGCCACATGTATAAAGAAATGATAAACATGCATAAGAACCGAACCAAGCCGAACGCTGTTTTTAAAGACTAATCCAACCTGTATTAAATATTATTCCAGGTTTTATTAAAAAATGTCTAGTATTTTGAAAAGTTTGAATTCTTATTAAAAAATGCATGATTCCAACGATTGGATTAAAATTAATTCCAAGATTTCTGAGCGTGTACAAATAACAAATGTTATCAAAAAGTTTTACAAATTTTTCGTTTTTTCGAAGCAAACTCAAATGGAAAAAATTATTTTTTTCAACAATATTATGTACGAAACTATTAAATAATATCTATAAAATATTCAAAACGTCAAAAAAGTTTAAGTTAAGAATCTTTTTGTAAAAATTAAACGGGAATGTCACTCATACAAAAGTTTTCACACACTTTGAGTTTTGACGAAATTTGATTTCAACTACCGCTTATTATATTTAGAAAATTGTTTATTCTTCCAACATGGCCGACAGAAAACCGCTGTCGATGCATACTTTTTTTCAGATTGTTTATGTTTTTTGTGTAAAAATTGAATGAATAACAAAAAGGATGAAAAAAACATATTTTGATTTATTTCACGAAATTATGATAAAATTGCGCTAAAATTGGAAATTTAGTAGTTTCAACGGATTGACTTTATTTTCACACAAGCATAGTTCGGGACTGGATAAGTTGGGTGGGTTCGTTGATGCACTGTTCAAAAGGTCAATTCATTGCCATTCAAATTAGCTCTTAAAAAGTTTTCCGTGAGTTAGTTTTTCTGCTTAAAACAATAATGTGCATAAAAGTCATGAAATACTAACTAAGCCTGTAGCTCCAGGGTAAGAGTAAGGGTGTGAAAATAGACCACACTCTCCCATACGATTTTTTGCTCAACTCGATATCACCTTTCACCTCCATAAATACTTGCACTCCATTGCGTGACACCCTGTATAAAAAATTAAATAAAATGTTTGCAGATTCAATACCTAAAGAAGCAGAAATTAAATCTGCGAAAAGTCGGAGAAAAAATAACAATTAAAAGTTATTTCTTTTACCTAACATTATGCTAACAAGCAATACAAAAAAAAAGCCAAAACTTAAAAAAAAAATTTTTTTTATTTAATTGGTAAAAATTCAAATTTATGTTAAAAATAGTTTTGTTTAAAACAAACTATCAAAATGTTTCTATTCTATTTTTGTACATAAAATAAGATATTTTTTAATCAATCTTTTCTATTGGCTATTATTATGATTTTGATGTCATTTTGGAATAGAAATTTGATGATAAAGTGTTGATTTATAATGCAATATTCATAGCAAATAGAGATGAAGGCTTCTTAGAGAAAGAAGAGGAAAGGTGGTATAAATATTTGCTTGAATAAAATGTTAATTAAACCTGTAACTTCTAAGGCTGTGAACTTCTAATATCCTATAGCGTTATGCTCAACTCGCCATCTTTTTATCACTATGAAAAAAAAACATATCGCACTCAGTTCTTAGACCATGTATTTTGAAGCGGGGCAGTTTTTATTATTATTAAGTTCCTAGCTCTTAAGTATTGAATAAATTTAACGAAATGACTTTGAAAATTTCGTTAATTGAAGTTTAATCTAAAGCCGGAAAATGTATAACTTTAATCCCTCTTTATTCCTTCTGGGTACTTTTAATGCAATTTGGCGGATTTCGCCAGTTTTTTCTTTAACTTTTTTGCAGTACAAAAATGTTTTTTTGCTCATGAATCATTGATTTTACGTCGCTTGCATTAGCTTTTCTTTCTCTCTATCACCAAACGACAAGGTTCAACTCGCAGGATTCAAGGACTTGGCATGAGTGCAGCTACTAAATTTCCCTCAACGGCTGAGGCGATATTTTGATGTTTGTTGCCTTTAGTTTTACTTTCAATCGGAATTTATTTTGTGCTGGGTTTTATTTTTGTTTTTGCCTGTTTTCTTCTTATTTCGTCAATAAAAGTTTAAGTGTATGTGCGCAAATTGTACCAAAGAAAATAAATGGGGAAAAAAATTCCGTAATGAAAGAAAATACCCGGTAGAGCTAGCTGACAAGTAGTGGTCATCAGTTGCTAGAGTTGGCCGGCGCTTGTGGTGTGTGAGAGTCAAATTAAAGCTTGCAGCTGGCAACACTGGCTGATTAAACATGCGCAAGGATTAAAGGCATGTAATGCTTGTGTCTTACGGAGTTTTTTCCGAGTACATTTAAGTTTTTCTCTGAGAATTCAGTCAATACGGCGTCCTTTGTACGATTTTTTTTATTTTTTTTGTTTTTTTTTAAATGTTTATTTATGGTGGTTTTTGGTAATAAGTATAAGATTGTTTTTTTTTAGAAACTTTTAGTTTAAGCATTCGATTGTGGCAACAAACAGCAAACATTGGCTTGTAGTTTTAAAGCTGACATTTAAACCTTTTGATATATTCGATAATTGCTGTTGTGTTTGCATGCATTTCTCATACATATGTTTGTATGAAAAGAGTATAGTATTATACCCTCTTATGTCAGCAGAGCTGTTCTACATCCACACCCTGTTTCAATTTTTATTTATTTTGAAATTTTAGTCTGACTTATCCATTTCAAAAGCACTCTATGTATGCTCTGTTTTATCCTGACTTTATTTTTTTTTTCTTATTTTACAGCAACTGATGTAGGGATCAGATTATGTGCAGAATCTTTTAAATAAACTGCGAAGGATTTATTAGACAGCTTGATGTGTACACTCTCGTTCCAATACTTTTTTCATCTAACTGATTGTATTTATTTCATTTTCTTTATATATGATGTTGTTGGTTTGTTTCTGTTGCATGTTCGTTCTAACTTCAAGTGTAAAATAAAATGGCATGGATTTTCGTTCAATGAAATGTATTTGCTTTACCGACATGCAATACTTAAAGTAAGTTTTATATAGCGCAATGTAAGCGCAGAGGATTGCAGTCAATTGAGATCAGTTAAATACCTAGAACTAATTAAAAAAAATGTTGCTTTAATGTTAAGAAATTTCCTAAATATTAAATTGTTGTAGTCGATTCACGAATACAATATGAATTCACGAATTAACTAAACTTAGGTAACAAAAACCAAAGAACTTTCCATAGAACTAATATAAAGGTATCAATGTATTTTGAAGCAATACCTTGACTGCTCTCTAACTTAATCTTTCCAGTCGGCCCGCTCGTAATGGCCTTACCAAACGATCATTTATACATTACAAGTATAATGGAAACATCATGTACATTTCTTATACTGAGGTGAAAAAATATGGATTAAACTCAGAGACGTCTATGTAAAAACTATGTACTTAAATTTATGTGGCAATGCAACGATACTCTATATACCGATTAAAATGAGACTGTGGTAATTACATTTCAATTTATTCATCGAATGAAATTCTCCGTCTAAGCTGAAAAATTTATTCAACGCAGCGAATTATGTGCCAAGTCTGACTTATGTCATTGCTTTTTCGATTTTCATGTGAAGGAAATTTTTCTTTAATGAATCTTAAGTCCTTCATTTCACAGGATTAGTTAGCCAAATAAAAAATAGTAATTGTGTCAACGTAAGTGTAAATTAGTTTTCAGCACGTTCTATTCATTTATTAAATTAACCCAACATGCTTTTTTAATTCTTACCCATATCTTACAGTGTCAAAACAAAATCCTACAACCAAATCCTAATTTTTCACTTAAATGGAAGCAAAGTTTTCACCATGCCCAGAAACTCCCTAATACCAATTTTTAACCTATGTCCAAACAGAGTATACAACACGGGTCACCAACTGGCGGACCGTTGCAGACCCATTTTATGCGGACCTTGTGTTAACAACACAAAATATTTTACATTATATAACAACAAATTCATGAGAAATATAATCGTCATCGAACTCAGCTGGTGATGATCCGTTAACCAACAAGTAATAGGGAAACCTACGCAAAAAAAAATGATGATTTGGGAGCGATAACACAAACAATTTCATTAGTAATATTCTCGTCATCAGCGAGATGCAAAAAACAAAAACAATTACAGTGTTTTGAATGATTTGAGGCTTTCGGTCGCTTATGGGTTCAGTGTTTTGTTTTTAATTTGAGTGACGGACGCCTGCACGGACGCCTGCTACGCTAAGAGTTAAGGTACCTGCCTAAATTTGCAAGTTATTTTTTTATAATGGAACCAAAAAAAAGAAAGGTGGAAGTCGAAAATAGACATTTTTTGCCAGAATGGACCAATGTGTATTGTTTCACGCTGCCAAATCGTGCTGGAGCAGTACCGATATGCTTGATTTGTCAACAAACAGTTGCATTAATTAAAAGCTCCAATATAAAACGACATTATGAGACCAAACACAAATCATTTGCTGACAATTTTCCACTTGGCAGTAATCTGCGTAAATCTAAATCTGCGTAAATCTAAAATTGCAAATTTTTTCCGGACCGCGACGGTCATGATTTTTTAAAAAACGGACCCCTAATGAAAGTAGTTGGTGACCCCTAATGAAAATAGTTGGTATACTATACAACAACATGAAAGATGTCATCAAACGGTTTTTTTATTGAATAGATTAGGCCTCAAAGTTGATTACAATTGTTTTTGTTGCTGCTACTTTCGTGGTTTTTGGTGTATGCCATGTCAAAGTAGACAAAAACAAAAATGGGACACTACTGAAACAGAACAGAACTAATGACCTTATCGTCGGAACTAGAATTAAGAGGAGCGTTCAAAAAAATAACGGAACTGTAGCTTCCGAATTTTAAAATTTAAAAAAAAGTTTATTATAAGGAATTACAATGGATCCAGCACAGTTGTTTTTTTGATTTATTTGAATGATTCTAGTTCCGACGATATTAACTTATGTTTTTGGTATGTGGTGCAAAATTTTTTAATCCGACAATTTTTTTCGATAAGTTTTTATTACAACTAATCGCGAAAAAGTTGTTTTGATAAAACGCATTTAAAGATTTGGTAATTGTTTTTGGAATAATTAAACTTAGTCACGACAAGTTTTTCCTATGCTATGTGAGTTGACTATCCCAAAAAAAATCTAATCCAAATCGGATGATTGGCTTACGAGAAATTTGGGGGAAGTGACCGAAGAAGCGGTTTAAAAAAAAATTATAAGGTGAGATTATTTAAAACAGGCTTTTTTGTGTAGAAATTATAAATACTTTATTTATTTAATTAGTTTTATGATCTATTAAATTATTACATGAATTAAATTTCAAGATTTGTTATTGTTGCCTTCTTAAAAATTTCTTCTAAAGCTCGCAATTTAATTCATGTAATATTTTATTTATTTTTTTTATAAGAAGATATAAAAAAAAAAAATTTAAATTCGCTGTTTTTTGTAAATATTTTTACTGAATATCTATTTTTGAGTAAAAGAGAACCGGTTTAAAATGACACATATTCGTATATAGGCATTTCCACAGTCGATCACACAACATTCGTATGTCCTTAAGGTGCAAAACCAAACCGAAAACTCAACAACAATTTTTTTATTTTTTTTTTATTTTTCGATAGCATTTTAGTATCATTATGGTTAGCACAAAAGGTAGATTCTGTAGATCTAGCACGCGACAAAAAATAGAACTCGTTTTCGACTGCATTTAGAAAAATGCCGAGATCTGCGAAACGCTACAAAAAATTTTAATACCACCAATTTTAAACTAAAATAGATTAATGTGACTTCCTAGTGATAATTGTCATGTTTAAATACTTGCATTCGCATTTTTGTTTTAAGTTTTAGTATAATTTAGCACGTTACATATTTGATCATCACTTTTGTTATAAGGATTAGTACGAGTAGTTTCAAATCAAGAATGCATTAACTACCAAAAACATAGTATATAGTATTTGAGAGTTTTAAGTAAGTAATATTAATAATTCAAAAAATGAGACTGCATATGAGGTTAGTGAGAAAATGATGAGATATTATTATACCCCCACGCGTACTGCGTAAAGAGTATATTTACTTTGGCACTCTGTTTGTAACGCCGATAAGGAGGCGTGACAGGCTTAGAACAGTAAACATACTTTTGATCAGTATGACCTAATGAGTCAATATCGTCATGCTCATCTGTCCGTCTGTCTGTCTGTGACGATAACAGCCGTAATTTTATAGCTATCGGAGCGAATTTAAAAATACATTCAAATCTGGATATAACGAATCCCCAAAATAATGAACAACTCGAAATAGTGAACGTTTTAGTAACTTACATTACAAAGAATCAGAAGCAAAACAGAAAAAAAAAATTTCAAGATTTAAGCCAAACATCCACTTTCGAACAAACGAACAGTCTGGATGTAATGAATAGGCCTTGCAAAACAAAGTTCACTATATATAGACTCGAGTATATAATTTTTTTATTAAAAAAAACAGAACAGGTTCAAAAATGAGACAAATCGGTTGAAACACAAGCCACTATAAAAAGTGACTTGGTCAAAATGGTAAAATCTCTTTAAATTCCACAAAAATTATTAAAACTACTTAAAGTTTTGCATATAAGCTCAAACCTTGAACCAATACGCTTTGAGTACTAAATTTAAAAATTTAATGAAAACCACTCCTGCCTCCCATACACTGTAAAAAATAAATCTCATTTTTAGCATTAAGACAGCTTTCTCTGAATTTACCTTTGCTTTTATTTACTGCAAAGCAGCATACAATACTGCCTTTTTTAAAGGCAGTTAAACAGTAAAAACAGCAGTAGCTTACAAAGTTACTTAATGAAATGAGAAGAATCTCCTTAAGCTAAACAAAAATTATAACAATAGCTTCAAATGTTTCAAATAAGTTTTAATAAATAAATTTAATATTTGCTTGACACAGACGTTTTGATAATGAGTTTTAATTAAAAAAAAAACCTGAAACTTCGCTTACCTCCCACACAAAGTGACGTCAGCAAAACCTTCATAAATTTATAAAAACAATGGTTTATTAATCTATTTTAAGTTTTGTTAAGTGCCGTAATGATGCTTCCTCCACATTCGGCACAATTTTTACCCATCTGCATAAATATATATATATAATATATTTATACATATATATAAATATATAAACATATATAAATATATATATATAATATATATTTATACAACATATACGCAAATTTATTTATTAATATTAATATTTAGGACATCTTGCTAAGAACAATCACATAATTCCATAATAGTTTTTTAATGAATATGCCGTCAGAGCTATGTACCTTTAATTTCAAATGGTTGTAACAGGAAATTGAATGCCGAATCTTTCGGTTGCTTTATCTCAATTTTTTTTTCCAACTTTGCGGGATAAATTATTGCACTGATAGACACAGCTATGAAGTTGAAAGTTTTTGAAAATTTACTCCTACTTGAGTCGGTCTGCAAAAAAGGGCGTTTTGTAGCTTAATTTTGAGCAAAACTAAATGTAGTGGCAAGGGGTTTTAAGGCATGCTCCTACAAGATCTTTAACTTTATTATCTGCTGTTGAAAAAATGTTGAAAGAAAGAAAAATATGGCCTGCCTCAAAACTATATTTTAAAGAAAATAAGGAGGACGTGGTAAGTTTTTATCGAAAAAGGGTTCTAGACTTTTAGATGCTGAAAATAGAGTATTAGTTAATTTATATTTTGTACACAATGAGATATTTTTTTTTATCCAAGAAAAAGTTGGAATCTCACTCTGTGACTGTTATAGAAATAGACTATTGAATTTTATAAATTCAATAAAACAAAGATTGCCATTTAACAAATAAAAGTTCCTTAAAATATAATCTATATTTTCACATATTTTTTTGTTTTTTCCTTAATTTATAAGAAAAATTTAATTTTCCTTGAATTTTTTTATTATATTCTTGTCTTTTTATCTTTTGAACTGTTATTGTTATTTATTTTTTGTTTGGTTTTATTAATATTTATTTTTATGGTTGGCTTTTAACGACTTTGGACCCTTTTATATGATCTTTGTCAAAAAACAATTTTTTTTTTTTTAAATAACCTTTTGTTAATTCAGTTTTCCCGTAAAATGTTTCAAAATCTTGTTTTTTTATGGTTAGAATTTTTCCCGTGTTGCTGGATAATAAATCTGGCGACACTACAGCGCAGTCTTTGCATATTGCACCTTTGCACCTGCGCAGTAGTGACACAATTTATTTGTAACGACATACTTCTGTATTTATATATGAATATTTATATATGAATTTACATATTTAAATCTAGCTACATATTATTAACAACAACACAAGCAGCAGTGATTTGGATACGAACCAAACCAAAAACCATAACATCAACGGAAGCAGCTCCTAAGGCATTTAATTCATATTTTTCTCATACAAATGTCTGCAATTTTTCTTTTTAGATTTTGCGTTTGTGTGACTTTATTACGTAAGTGGCAAAATCCAACATTAGATATTCGTTTCATCCACCTCATAACTGATATTTTCGAATATATTTTATCTTTGCGCGATGAATATTAAAGGCTGTATGTAAACCCCAAAGTGTCCACTAAAAACGTTGTATGTGTTCGAAAAATCTCTTAAAATGACCGCTATAAAAACCGCACTGAAAGACGTAATTCTACGTTAAAAACAAAATTTTTAAAAATAGCCAAGAAAAGCTTTTTAACAAAAAAGAAACCGACTTCAAAATCACTATAAAAAAAAATTTAAATGACTTCTATTAATTTGATCGTTTATTTATATATTTTTTTATATTGGAAGTCTTATTATTATATTAATTTCTCTAATTTGTTTAATATCATAAATATATTAAGTTCTTAACATATATAAAAAATTTTAACTCGAAGTGTTATTTTATAAAACCCTGATTGTATAAGCGCTGGCTTTATATTCATAAAGAAATTATTATATTTCTGATAATAAAACAAATTAGAAAAAATAATAAATAAGAATTCCAATATAATAATTAACATAAAATTATTATCAAATTTGACCAAGAAACTAATAAAAAAAGTAATTAAAAGCTTTTATATCTTCCTTTTAAGGAATATAAAAATATTTCTACCCATTCTTGTAACGAATTCGAGATACAATGTTTTTCTTATAGTGGCACTCCTTTTGTCAAATTCCGCTCACTTTTCTAGATGAGTACTTCCGTGTTCATGGTCTCTTTTTGTTCACAAATTCCACTTACTGTCTTAATCGTGTTTTCTTATAATTCGACCTACTCTTGTACCGAATTTCAGTACCCTAGTTTCAATATTAACTGAGATATAGAGTTTTTCTAATAGCGACACGTCCTTTTTCGAATTCCACCCACTTTTTAAGATGGGTACTTTTGTGTTCATGGTCTCTATTTATTGAAGAGTTATCGATGTTCATTCAGGGTAGTAAAAATCAAACAACTTTTTCGCAAATTCACAGATGGCGACCGGAAACGTGATGGCTATATCAAAATTTGAAAATGAAAATTTAAAGTTCATTTAAGAAAATTTAAAATCCTTGAGTTCAAAAATTCATATCTCACTCATTTTTGAACGTAAAATACAGAATATGTAAAAATCAGATTTTATAAAAACGTTGAAATTTTGAATACTTGTTTTATTTTTTTTATTTTTTTAACTAATAGAATAGAATTAGTAGTAGCTTTGGTTCCTATGGGATTTTTTGTTTTTAAATGGGATTATATTCTTAGACGGCCATTTATTCCTTTCTTTAATAATATTGCACAGATGTCGAGTAAACGTTGACAGTATAGCTTATGTAACTTAATACAAGAGGTTTTTTAACACTCTATGGGTTTTACAAAAAATTATGATTTTACGTCAAAAAATGAGTGAGAAATGAATTTGTGAACTTTAAAGCATTTTCGTTTATTTTCTCTAACTAATACATAAACCGCATTTTTTAATCAGCCTAATGTACATACATTAAAAAAAAGGAAACCAACGAACTTGAAAACCTCCTCCTTTTTGAAGTCGGTTAAAAATGAGTTTGATAATTGGATTAAAGTTCTTGGGATAGTTACGTATCTGAATAACTATCCAAAAATAGAATGATATGTAAAAAGGATTTTATGTTCAGAGCATTCTTATTTTCTGTAGGTAACATTAACTTAAAAGCAAGCTACAGGATTGAATTTATTTTACTTCGAAATTAGCCGCTGAATATTTAAAATGACACTCTGAGTTAACAAAACTCAAATTATACGAGCATATAAATTCGGTAAGCCAGCATCGAAATTTAAAAACAAAATAATGTGGCCGCATCAGGTGCTACAGTGCTATTGAAAATAAAGCTTTGTATACACTATCATTGATGCTTTTCTATCCAATGCTTAAAATTGAAAGTGCCCAAAAATATGTCGACTTGTTAAAGGATGATTTGCATGTTCAACACAAAGCACAAACAAAACGTTACCCTTCCATCAAAAAAACGGAACGCAAAAAGGTCAACTTTAATACATCAACATCGTATCTTATATTTACGCATAAAACCACAAAATAGAACTAAAGCCAAAATGTAACCTTTTAATGGGTACCGCCGTTGTCTTAGCCAATTAATTATTCAAGTAAAAATGTTCATATTTTACCGGACCCAAGAATTTATGGACGAAAATTGTTTTGAACTATAAGGTTAGCTTAACGTATTGCGTATTAAGTGAATGTAAGGAGCAGGTGGCAGCATTGCAGCAGCCAAAGGTCAGAGCGAATTAATTTTTTTTTCATTCCTTTAAGTACCTATAAGAATGAGAAAATGTAGAAGAATGAGAATATGAAAGAGTATGCAGATGGAACCGGAAGTCGATTTAAATTCCGGATTGTCCTTTTTTGGCACATGGCAGCTCCACATACTGGGACACAGCCGTAGTCATGTACATGGACACGGACACAAGCACATACACGGTCGTATAAGTATGGAAAGGAAACATTTGAAAGAGTGAACGCGCACGTCCTTTTTATTGTTGTTGTTGATTGTAATCCGGTTTGTAAGTTATGTGCTCCTTAATTGAGTTCACATGCACATGACCTGAATCTGTGATGGCAAAAGCACAATCGCACACACTCACACACGGGCACAAAGATACTTTTGCAGAAAAAGGAATTTTCTATTTTATTTTATCCTTGCTGCTGATGAGCAGTTGATCATCATCAAGCTACTATGTCGACATCAAGCTTGTCCTTTCAGTTTAATGTTACCACTTCTCATACATAGCAAGTCGTTGGATACTCAAAGAAGCATGCATGAACATCGGAAGCTTGGCCCAAAAAGAGCAGCAGCAACATTTTAAGAATTCTATGAGTGGTGTGTGCGTGTTTTAAGATTGACTCTCTTTCCAGACTAATTCGAATTGTCGCAGCATACAAGAGGTGCGCAAAAACAATGTCTTAATTATCAACAATTTTCACTTAATAACTTATTTCAATGGTTCATTCATGTTGAAGGAAGTACTCAAGAAAAAGGATACCGATAGAATTAGAAACCATAATGGATGCATTTCATTAGTTCAATTTTAAATTGAAACACATGAATAAAACTTTATAAATTGTAACGATAACAATCAGAGATTATTTGGGGAAAATTATTTGAAAAGATTCATGCGGAAATATTTCTCCTAAAAACACTCAGAAAAGCTTTCTTAAAAAGCACTGCAAAAATTAAGTATTATTTTAAATACTGCATTAAAAATATCAGTAGCCTTAATTCATGGTAATCTTTTTATTAATTTTATGCAGCCTTAATTTTAGACAGAAGGAAGTTTAAATTCAAAATTTTAATGCGTTCCTGCGAAAATCCTGCAGTTTTACTCTAATTTTCAGCAAGGCTCACAATAATTTGACCTATAGGGTTGAATAGTTTATTTGAAATTCAATGAAGCGAACGGTTGTTTCATTGTGCCTAGTCAAAACTTACTATTTAAATGCCTTTAAGGAAAACAGTATTGGATACTGCTTTGCAGTATATAAAGACAAGTGTAATGTAGTAAGCAGCATATAAAGGCAAAAGTAATGCCGTTAGCCCTGGCTGATAGTGTTTATATATTTATTATTGTTTTAGTTTTAATAAATCATCTATATATATAAAAACTAATGTGCGTTTGTTTGTTTGTGTGTCCTGAATACATTTGTACACCGTCCATCCGATCGCGATGAAACTTTTTAAATTAGTTGTTCTCATTCATGCGCAGGTTTTAATCGTAGTACGGACAGCATTGGACAAGACGGCGTGGTATCTCCCATAAAAACTAAATTTGAGAATTTAAATAGCTTTTGCGTTATAATTCGCACAGCCTCGGAATTCAGTATTTTTTCACAATTTACACATGCTGTTTTACTGATAACGATTTATAGGCGTTGGAAAAGGATCGTGGCACGTCCCAACCAAAATTTGAGATATCGAATATCTTTTGAGTTATAGTTCGCACAGCCATGGAATTTGGTATTCGATCACAATTTACACGTGCTGTTTTACTGATAACATTTTATGGGCGTTGGTAAAGGGGGCGTGGCACCTCCCATACAACCGAAATTTGAGATATCGTATAGCTTTTGAGTTAAAGTTAGCACAGCCATGGAATTTGGTATCCGACCACAATTTACACACGCCATTCAAGGGGCGTGGCACCTCCCATACAACCCAAATTTGCGATTTGCAATATCGAATAGCTTTGGAGTTATAGGATGCACAGCCTAGGAATTCGCTGTGCCTAGTATTCGATCACAAATTACACATGCCGTTTCACTGATCAAATTTTATGGGCGTTAAAAAAGGGGGCGTGGTACCTCCCAAATTTGCGATATCGAATAGCTTTGGATGTATAGGTCGTACAGCCTCGGCACTCGGTATTCGACCACAATTTACACGTGCCGTTTCACTGATCAATTTTATGGGCGTTGTAAAATGGTAAGCGACACCTTCCATACTGCCCAAATTTGCTATATCGAATTGCTTTGGTGTTATCGGTCGCACAGCCTCGGAATTCAGTATTCGAACTCAATTTACACATGCAAGTTCACTGATAACATTTTATGGAAGTTTGGCAACGGGGGTGTGGCAGCAGCGGTCCGGGTTTCAGCTAGTAATATATAGAAATTAATTGCATTTTATATATTTTTGCAAATTTTTACTTAAAAAAAAGTGGCAAACTTTAATCTATTCTGGTATGGTCAAGCAAATAGAATATGTAAAAAAATGGCATTGAACTAAAATAAGTGCTGCCTGTCACACACATCACGCCTGTACAATCGTTTGAACAAATAAAGTCGGCTCTTATGCTCTCAACCATGAACATACAATAGTACATACCGACAAAAAGTACCTACTAAAATATTTAGTATCAATAAATTTATTATTAAAGGATCATTACTGACAGCTATTAAGTAATTGTTCAGAATAAACTAAATCATCAGCAAAGTACCACCTGAAAAGTATCGATATTTATAAGCGATAGGTCAAGAGATAAGAAAATTGCATAACTAGCTTATGATTTTCTTTTCCCATATCATCTAAAAATATGACCCAAATACTTAGGGTAGCACAAGAATTTGTCATAAAGTTTTGATTAACTTTCTATGGCATTTAAGGAAGGGCCGAAGTATTTTTTTAGACTTTTTAAAAATTTGTCAGATTATTGTCTTGAAAAGTACAGCATTGCAAGATTATTTTGTTTAAATTTTAAATCAATTAGAGAAAAACTGACGAAGATAAAGCGTTTATTGTTTTCGGCCCTCCCATACAGTGAGCAAAGGACGCAGACAAGAATCGAATAAATCGAGCGGAGCTTCAAGCCGCGAATCAAATCAAACAAGAAAGAATCAGCAAGAGCAACAACATGATCTAGAGATCCAAAATTAAAGCTATCTCTTCCATGGACCTGGTGTTGGTTCTGTGTAAGTAAAAAAAGAAAAATACAGGTTTATGATGCAGAATTTTAAAATTTGAAGTGTCAATTTTTAACTCGATTTTCCCACAACTTGCGTTTTCAAAATCGGTGGATACTTTTACTCGAAATATACTGGACCAATATTTTTCACACTCTTCACACTCTTTTAAAATATTACCGGCGAGGTAACGCTGTCAAGCTTTTTTTATTTTAAGAAATTCTTATAATTGCTAATTGTTGACTCTTTTGATAAAATCGGTGTTTGGAATTCTTAGCACTATTAAAAATCCAAAAATAAAAAAAAATGTAATGAGTTCTCGAGTCCACCGCAAAGCAGCCTTTTTTCTGAGGCGCCCACTTAGAATTGTTGTTGCCACCTCATTGCTTCATATTTTTAAATGAAAATCTGGCAAAGTAAGAATTGTTACACAGTATTCTTATTATTTCTATGTATTTGCTGTAATTTTTTGATTTAAAAAGAAAATTTTAAGCTCAAAAATAATAAATTTTGATAAAAATTGTCACCTGCTTTTCAGATTGTAATTGTTGTTTTTTTCGGTTCCGTCAACTCCCCCATCCTTTCACATTAGTTACGTTTGTAAGTAGGGTTGCACAGAGGGCTGAATTGTGCTGAAGTAAAGGCATAACACTTGCTTCAGTACTTTTTATATTGCTCATGTTGTGCAGCTCTCTTGCAGCCGTAACTAATTACATTGTATGCCCTTATTTGTTTGATTTTTGCATGGTGCGGAAATGTCGGGTCATTTTCGCATAGATTTCTGCAATGTTCGTGGACTGAGGGCGAATTTTTTCTCGGTCTATGTACATTGTACTCTACATAGGCCTCAAATAATGGCACGGAGCGAGACAGGTGGCCGAGGATGCAGATCCACTGGATTTTCACATACCTGGGTATCGCTTACTGTCATTGTTTTCTTTGCATAGGGGCATTGCCCTTTTTATAAGAACAGATGTAGCGTACCAGTGTGAGTGGAGTCTGAACGTGACCGATCTAGAGTTTAGCTCAATGTGGGTTAGGTTCAGGCTTCGCTCTCACTTGCTACATTTCTGCTTTATTTATAGAAGTCCGAATCTAGGAAGGGAGCCCACTTTTAACAAACTGGACTCTCTCTCTGATTCGATTACGCATATTTTGGGGTTGTTTCCTGACAGTGAGACCATTGTAGCAGGCGATTTCAATGTCCACAACCCGGCTTGGTTACGTCACTCGGGCTCATTGACACCTGTTGGACAATATGTTGAGCTATTTGCTGAATCGAACCAACTGATTCAACTAGTGAAGGAACCCACTTTTTTCCCCCAAAGTGATTTGCAAAGCCATAATATCCTTGACCTTTTTCTGAATTCACATCATGAAAAATATGATGTGAGTGTCAACGCACCTCTTGGTAACTCGGACTATTGTACCATATCCGCTGTTTTTCCATATTCTAACCCCTGCACCTCTACGCCTAAAGCCCCGAAGAGGACTGCATGGTTTTATGGAAAGGCAAATTGGACTGCGTTAAATAATTTTTATCGCAGCTTCAATTGGAAATTATGTTTCGCTGATAGAAATGTGAATGCCGCGGCTGTCATGGTACAAGAAATTATTCTATTGGGTATGCGGTCTTTCATCCCCAATAAGATGAGAAGCATTAAACCAAAAGACCACTCATGGTTTAATGAGACTTGCAGGATTGCAGTCAGGTCCAAAGAGGAAGCCTTTCAGAATTGGCGTTCTAACAAGAATACTGATACTAAAAGACTTCGCATCGAGGCAAGGAATCGCTGTAATGCAATTTTAAAACGCGAAAAGTTTCTGCACGAAGCTCGCATTCGAGAACAGGTCCTTCTCTGCCCCAAAGGGAGCAAAAATTTTTGGTCATTTGTTAAAAGAGTTAAGAACCAGACATCGTCATCGATTCCAGCTCTTTTAAAAGATGACCAAATCTTCACTGACTCGGCTGATAAAGCGAACCTATTGGCTAGATTGTTTGCACAAAATTCCACTCTCTCGGATCGCAATCAGCCACTGCCCTTTGTTGAGGGTGGATCTTCTGCAATGCAGGAGATATACTTTCGAACGAGAGCAGTTAAAAGGGTCCTTACAAATCTCAACGTTAACAAAGCCTCTGGTCCTGATGGCATACCGCCAATTGTGCTTAAAATGTGTGCTTCTTCGCTGGCTCGGTCTTTGCGCAACCTTTTCAACATCTCCTACAGAACAGGAATATTTCCATCTTGTTGGAAGGTGGCAAATGTCCAGCCGGTACCTAAAAAGGGTGATGCCACGAACCCTGCAAACTACCGACCCATTGCGATATGCTCTACGCTTTCCAAAGTTATGGAGAGCGTAATAAACTTCAACGTTGTGAACTATTTGGAGCACAACCAACTGCTCAGTGACCGTCAATATGGTTTCCGTAGGGCTCGCTCTACTGGTGATCTTATGGCGTTCTTAACCGAAGAATGGAATAAATGCGTTCACTTTTTCGGCGAGAGCAGGGTTGTTGCTCTGGATATTTCAAAAGCGTTCGACCGAGTGTGGCATAAAGCGCTCGTGTCAAAACTTGCTGCATATGGTTTTGGTAGTAATTTTGCTCGATGGATCACGTGTTTTCTCAAGGACAGAACGATTCGAGTCGAAGTTGACGGTATTTCGTCCGAGAAGCACGCCATCAATGCAGGAGTACCGCAGGGTTCAGTTCTATCGCCAACCTTGTTTCTGGTTTTTATCAACGACCTTCTGTCGTTGACGCATAACCCAATTCATTCGTTTGCGGACGACAGCAGCATTTGTCATTCATATTCATTCAAAAAACGCCCAAGCTCTATGGAGATTGAGAGAAAAAGGCAAACTATGAATGACACACTTCTTAATGATCTACAAAAAATCTCCGAGTGGGGTCTTGCTAATAGAGTAGAGTTCAATGCAAGCAAGACCCAGTGTTGTCTGTTAACCCACAAGCGGATGGATTGCCCCTTAGCTCCCCTCAATATGAATGGTGTGGATCTTGTGGAATCAGCCGCTCTTGACGTTCTGGGCATATCGATCCAATGTGATCTTCGTTGGAATGATCATTTTTTCGATGTGTCGAAAGAAGCGGGCAAGTGCCTAGGTTTTCTAAAACGGTGCAAAAAATATTTCACTTCAGCTGATCTTCGCATGATCTACACCTCATATATTAGGCCGAAAATGGAGTACAATTCGCACATTTGGGCAGGGGCTTCAAGATCTTATTTGGAGCTTCTGGACCGAATTCAACGTCGTGCGATATATTTGATAGGAGATGAAAGTATTTCATCCTCTCTCAACTCTCTTGAGCATCGGCGTAATGTAGGTTGCCTAAGCCTTCTGTATAGGTATTACCATGGGAAGTGTTCAAGGGAGATACATGGCCTGACGCCACCAGCTCGTGTGTTTCCCAGGTCCACTCGGGCAGCTGTCCAAGCCCACCCCTTTACCATTGCATCGATGCCTAATAGAACCTCGCATTACCGCGATAATTCGTTCTTTAGTCGCGCGGTTAAGTTGTGGAATAGTCTCCCTGCGAGCGTGTTTCCCGGCAGTTTTGAGCTGTGCAAATTCAAAACAAATCTTCACCGACACTACTCCATCTATCCACCCTCCAACTAACTATCACCCATCTTCCGAATCAACACAATGCTTACGCATTTATAGGAGCATCCCCTGAGCGTTGGTTCAGTCTAAAAAAAAAAAAAAAAAAAAAAAAAGATAGTGACAACTTCATTAAAAAATTTGGTTTTTTGAGCTTCAAATTTTGTTTTGAAAACAAAAATTACAACAAACACATAGAAATATCAAAAATACTGGATAACAATTCTTACTTTGGCCAGAATAGGGCTGTTAGAATGTGACTTATCCTTTATTAGTAATTTTCAATGAAATTCAGAAAGTATGATGTATTTTTGACCAAATTTCACGTATCCTCACAAGAAGAAATATGTACACCAATAAAATCAACACCCGTAAAATGTTTGAACACAAGTGATCGAGAACTGGGCCTACGATTTTTATGCGGACTACGAACTGTTTGTGTTCTGAAGAAGCTTTAAGTGGCAAGTTTTACTCTCTGAAGTTTGCTATTGTCTGCAGAGTGGTGACGGCTGAATAGAAATATTAAATCAATTGAAAAAACATTCTGTCTGAGCTGGGGTTTGAACCGTGGTTCTTAAGCCTAGGGGCCTATCAATCTACCAATAGGCTACGCCCACCACCAAAATAAGTACTTAGTTGCCTTAATATCATACTTTTTTGTAGTGCTAAATACCCAAGGATATCTGTGACTGTTTATATTTACTAAATTTTTTACTACATGTTTGTTTTTATTGAACATTTTTTTTGAGTTCTTAAAAAGTCAATGACAATATTTTGTTGTGTAAGCCAAAATCAAAATAATAAAAGAAATAAAGAACTACAGACAACCGTAGTCACAATTTATTCATAGGGTTTTAGATTTTAAAATGTCGAAATTTTCTTATGAAAACTTGTTTTACTGAAAAGAAATAAATATCGTTAAATAAAACACAGGTATAGAGTAAATATATTTTTTAGTACTGTTTGTGAAAAAAAATTCATATTTCGTAGGGGTTTTTTCTCCCCTTTTATCACTTTACACAAAAGCAGCTACGTTGCTTGATGAGTTTAATAGAACTTTGACTGTTTTTTTTTATTTTCATTTTGCTATCTTCGTCTCCTTTGTTGTTTAATTTTCTCTTTTTGGCATTTTCTTTTGTGTGTATGTATTCATCAAGTCTCACATTTGACGAGCATCGATGACAGTAAATATTTTTTGTTGCTCTGGGAATACTTTATCTGTAGTTCTTTGTATCATGTACCCTTAGCATAAAATATTTTGAATTTGAATAAATCGAAAGCAAAAAACAAATTTGGTTGAGAAAATTTTACTTTCGTTACTTGAAACGAAATTTTTATTTTGTGATAATTTTGTTTTTCAACAAAACGAAATTTTTTTGATATTTTTTTATCGTTATTAGAAACACGAAATAATTCTGATAATTTATTTTTCATGCTCAAGGAAATAAAAAATTATGTTGATTTGTGCATGTCTCTTTTTAAGTCATCCAAAAATATCTTCATTTTTAGATTTTTTAGAGAAACTCTTGATTGCAGAGTCTGTCGTCCATTTCATTCGATATTATATTTTCTCGATATAACTTTAAAGGTTATTTAATTTTATATGGTGAAAATTAAGGGGATCATAAAAGAAGCCCTAAAAAATCAAAATTACTAAAGGAAATAGCTTCATTTGTTAAACTTAATAGGCCTTAGTAATAAACATTCTAAAGTCGACTCGAAATTTAGTGTGAGCTTTTCTGACATTGTTTCTATAGAATTTGTTGTCAAAAAGCTTATACAAAATTAAGAGTCGACTTTTAAATGTTTATAACTAAGGCTCAATCTGTTTGAATAAGACTATATAGAGTAAGAAAAGTTGTTTAGTGGATGTTTTGTATGTGTCCCATCAAGATTGACACATACCATATCAATTTTATGGTAAAACTCGCTTCTCTTTTTTGCACAGTTGAAAAACTAAAATGGCGGTTCAATGTACTAGAGATATCAGTTTTCAAAAAACATCGATGCATATATTTATAAATCAGGTTGACAATTTTCGATGCATCGAAGCAAAACATCGATATTTTCGATGCATCGAAACTGGTCCACTAAGACCTATTTGTTCATCGGTAAACTTACCAGCACATAGACTATGCAAATATATATCAAACATTTTAAGAAACTTAACAAATGACTCTAAATGTAACGTAAAAGACACGATAGAACTTAAAGATCGAGTTATTGACACTTATATAAAGGCTGTTTTTTATAGAGTAATACAACTTAGAGTTGACATCACTGCTTTACTTGACCGTCCATTTAACAGCTGGCAGTTGCTGTTTATTTAATTTGCTTTGACATTTTATTTTGAATCGATTTACACCAGAGCAACGCGTGCAAATTGTGGAAATTTTTAATCAAAATAATGGTTGTGTTCGTCAGACTTATCGTGCACTTCGTCCATTTTATGGCGTACATAATCGTCCTTCAGAGCTGCTTATTCGAAGTAAAATAGATCGTTTTCGGACTACATTTACTGTTACTGATAATGTGCATCCCGTGAGATGTCGAATAGTGCGCACTGAAGAATCTGTAGCCGCTGTACAGGAAAGCATTGAAGATGATCCTAATCAATCAATTCGTCGCCGTTCTCAGCAACTGGGGTTGTGTCCACTATATGGAAGGTTTTACGAAAAGATCTTGGCTTAAAACCTTTCAAGATTCAACTTGTGCAGGAATTAAAGCCAAACGACCATCGTATGCGCCGCCAATTCGACGAATGCGCTGAAGCACAAATTGATATTGATTTTGAATTTCCATGGAAAATTGTATTTTCCGATGAAGCTTATTTTTGGTTGAATGGGTACGTAAATAAACAGAATTGTCATATTTGGAGTGAGAAGAATCCACAATCTTTTGTCGAAACACCATTACATCTGCAGAAAATTACGGTTTGGTGCGCTTTATGGGCTGGCGGAGTCATTGGCCCATATGTCTTCAAAAACGATGATGGTCAGAATGTAACGATGATGGTCAGAATGTCAATGGTGAACGGTATAGGAACATGATTCGAAGTTTTTCGTACCTCAATTAGCTGGCATTAATCTGGCTGATATGTGGTTCCAACAGGATGGAGCCACATGCCACACAGCGGGCGCTACAATTGATTTACTCAAGGAAACTTTTGACGAAAAAATAATTTCACGAAATGGCCCAATTAATTGGCCTCCAAGATCGTGTGATTTAACCCCTTTGGATTATTTTCATTGGGGTTATGTAAAGTCACTTCTCTACGTCGACAAATCACAAACAATTGAACACCTGGAAATCAACATACGAAGAGTTATCGGCGAGATACGGCCGCAAATGCTGCGAAAAGTTTGTGAAAATTGGTGTTCCAGATTGCGCCTTGTGCCAGCCGTGGTGGCCACATGGCTAAAAATATTTAAACAGTAATGTCATAAAATTTTCTATCCAATAAAGGCCGTTTGATTGATATTAAAAATATATTACTATGTTTTATTATGATTTAAGCTGGTATCACTCTAAAAAAAACGCCCTTTAAATGAAGACGAAAGAATTATATCGTTTGACATAGTGGAGTTATTTACGAGCATTCCAGTTGACTTCGCCATCAAAGTTATTGAGAAGAAATATCACTTGATTACAAATCACATAATCATAAAAACAGATATATTTGTGGACAACTTAAAATGCTGCATGAAGGACAACAGATATTTTAAATATGACGAAAAACTTTACGGACAATTGAGAAGGATGGCAATCAAACTTTTCGCCAGTAATTGCAGACATAATCATGAATGAACTTTTAGACACCTGCTTGGAACAACTAGACGAAAAGCCAAGACTGGTGACAAAATATGTAGACGATTTATTCGGAATTATAAAAGCTGACAGGATTGATGAAACTTTAAATATATTAAACAAATTCCATAAGAATATACAATTTACAAAAGAAGAAGAGAAAGAAGGGGTACTACTATATTTAGACATTTTAATTAAATATGGAGACAGTGAATTCAAATTTTGTACTACGATATCGTAGAAACTACGAAAAAGGCATCACTGAGTTCATTCGCAGATTTTTAAAGTAATTTTTTATGACGTGTCTTGGCTGTCGGAGATATACCAAAAACACACTTTTACTGTATGAATTTTTATCAAAATTTTCTCCGACAACCAAAACACGTCGTAACAAATTGCTTCAAAAATCATACGCATGGCGCTACGAATGGCGCTACGAATGAACTCATTAATGCTTTTTACGTAGTTTCTACGATATCGTACTACGACGGGACTCAGTGATAGGGCTGAATAGATATTCTCAACAAAAATGGATTCCCCAAAAAAACACAATTGATTTAGTAAAACAGCATTAAAAAAAGCAACAGGTCACGCGCAGATGAACCAAAAAAAAATCTACAAATCGATGACGTATGTACAAGGACTATCGGAAAGACTTATTGGATCTAACTGCTATGACAAAAAAACAATATAAAATCGCTACACACACAGATACTAATCTAGGAAAATTATATAACAATACAAAAAGCAAAATGAATAACAAGGACAAATCAATTCTAATATTTAAAACAACATGCAAAGGAGTGCAGGAATATGCAACAAAGTATATGTGTTACTAGTTACACAGACAAAACTACGGACTAGAATATCGTCGCACAAATCGGAACACAAAGCACGCAGCAAACAATTGGAGCAAAAAACTGCATTGATGGCCCACTGTGCAAAACTTGAACACTGTCCAGACTTTGAAAATGTACAAATTTTACAACAAAAGACGAATTATGTTGGAAATTACTCGAGACGGATCCATGTTGGAAATGCTACATATTATAAACATACCACCAAAACAATGAATAAATTTAAAAACGGACGCAGAAAGATGCGCTCAAAGCAACCGACACCTAATTACAAAAAAAAAACAATAGCGTAAGGTAATATCTGTTCGTTTTATCTCCCTGTTACGTATACCAAAATTTTTAAGTGTTAAACTTTATGCTTAATGTTTAATATGTAAGTTTTTAAGTTTTGTTTTTCATAATGTTAAAAATTGCAATATATGTATATTTTTGTTAAAAACAGTGTCCCTGATCATTAACTAGGGCGGAGTTCTAAATATTATAGGAATTAAAAATTACTTATAAAAACACATATAAAAGATTGTGTTTTATTAAAAAAGTGACGTTGAGCCAGAATTAAGCCCAGAAGCATTATTTATTATATTAAAAAAAAGCAAAATCTGGCATTATTCCTACATTGTTTCTTATAAAAATAAGAAAAGTTTTAATTCTGAAATTTAAAAAAGTATAAATTTAATATGAGAAAATTAAAAAAAAATATATTAAAAATTAAAAAATATATTAAAAAAGCCGGGTTGGGAGCTCCAAGAAATGGCAACCCTTGCTCGTACTCAAAAATGCAATTCCTCAACTGTGGGTTGAAAACAGATCAGAAATCCTACGAAGGGTAGTTGATTCCATGACAAATAAATTTTTTGCGTCATTTAAAATAAAGGAGGCCTTACGAAATACTAAAATAGCGATATAACTTTTTTATTTAAGTGTTAACTTTTTACTGAATGAATTCAAATGAATGTTTATCATGAAACTGACTGTTTGTAGAAAATTAAAAAAAGGAATAATTTTAAGCTATTTATTGTAAATATTTAAGTTAAAAATAAATAAATGTATGTTCTTACGTTCAAAAATCCAACTAGAAATGTTTTGTTTTCCAAGTTTTCGCAAAAAGAGATGTGCGTATATACGAATCACTACCACTGTATTATTTTGACAAGAACTTTGCTCAATACATATGTATATATTGGGGGTTGGAATTAGTTTTAAAGGTTTTCTAAGAGATGGCGTAACTATCAATAGATCGCATCGGGCACACCTGTGACTATATTCATTTCAAAGCACATTGTCTAAGCTTCATTTTTCAGTATGTGTCATTCCACTAAAGTGTAAACAACATATATTTTTTTCTCTGTGAACATGTCGACTTTCGTTCCAACAAAACGCAATTTGCGGGAAGGTTTACTTTTGTGCTTCCATTTGAAGAAAAAAGCGGTTGAAGCACAACGCACGCTTACTGAGGCTTACGGGGACTATGCTCCATCGATTTCTACTTGTGAGTACTGGTTCCGTCGGTTTAAAAGTGGTGATTTTGATACGGAAGACAAAGAGCGTCCGGGCCAGCCGAAAAAGTTTGAAGATGAAGAATTGGAGGCTTTGCTCGATGAAGACCCGTGTCAAACCCTTCAAGAATTGTCAGAATCATTGGGAGTCGACTTATCAACGGTCGGCAAACGCTTGAAGGCCATGGGAATGATTCAAAAGCAAGGAAATTGGGTGCCGTACCAGTTGAAGCCGAGAGACGTTGAACGGCGATTTTGCATGTGCGAACAACTGCTTCAACGGCATAAAAGGAAGAGTTTTTTGCATCGCATTGTCACTGGCGATGAAAAGTGGATCCATTACGATAATCCTAAGCGAAAAAATCGTGGGGACCACCCGGCCATGCATCAACATCGAGGGCCAAGCCGAATATTCATGGCGCCAAGCTTATGCTGTGTATTTGGTGGGATCAGAAGGGTGTCGTGTACTATGAGCTGCTAAAACCTAACGAAATCATCATTGGGGAACGCTACCAACAACAATTGATGCAATTGAGCCGAGCATTAAAGGTTAAACGGCCGGAATATGCCAAAAGACACGACAAAGTGGTTTTTCAACATGACAACGCACGGCCACATGTTGCAAGAACCGTCAAGGAAACGTTGGAGGCGCTGAATTGGGATGTGCTACCCCACCCGCCTTATAGCCCAGACATAGCCCCTTCCGACTACCACCTATTCAGATCGATGACGCATGGCTTGGCTGAGCAGCGCTTCACTTCTTACGAGGATACCAAAAAATGGGTCGATTCGTGGATTGCCTCAAAAGACGAATTGTTCTTCCGGCGCGGAATCCATATGCTGCCAGAAAGATGGGAAAATGTTGTAGCTAACGATGGACAATACTTTGAATAATATACATTGTACCGTTGTTTCTAAATAAATGCTCAAAAACCGAAAAAAAATCTTTAAAATTAATTCCAACCCCCAATATGAAAAAATCGCATCTAGTTGGTTTTACTTAAAGTTTAGCCAAAAGTCAGCATAGTTTGCAACGAAAAAATTAGCTACACATGGCGTATGAGTGAAATGCAATTATTTTGAAGTATTGAAAGCGGGCAAGAAGCATGTGGATTGTTAAATTTTCAAGAAAATTTCAAACAATTTTTTCAAAAAGTTCTTGATAGTACGAGATACGGCGGAAAACTTACTACGTTCATGCAATTTTGCTTCAAAATCAAATTTGTATGCATATACTATTATATATGTGAGAATTAATTTTGGATAGGTTGCCAATCAAAATGTGGCCGCTCTGTTGATCTGTTTTTAAAAAAGAAATATATATATATATATACCACTTTAAAGCAATATATGTATAGAACTTAAAAAGTTTTGGTTGCCTTAGCGTGCTTGGCCGCAACCTCTCCGCTGGCAGGTGTAAACAGGTATTGCTTTGGGACGTTTATACGTTCATTACGGACATTGATTAGTTATATATTAAAGCAAACATTTTTCTTTGTATTGTGGAATATGGTTGCCTGTGTAAAAGTGGCGGCAAATATGGGTTGCCTGCTGTTAAAAATAGATTTAAAAGAAATATGTTCAAATTTTATTTTCTTGGGCATGAAAGAGGGGTTCCGATTGTTTTTCTGGGCAGAAGGATCAAAAAAAGGAGTATTTTTTAAAATGTTGGTGTTTTTTGTTTTAAACTTAAATTTTTCCAAATGTTTGCTCTTAATACAAAATCTTAGTGTGTACTTTTAAGCAACATTCAATCTTAAGTAAATAACATAAAGAAACCCTCATTTATCTTTTCTTTTACCAAAATTACGCGCATTTAAAATTTTAATAACAAATTATTTTTCGGTCTATTTGTTAATGTGAGCAAGGATTTTATAAATTATATATAAAAAATCTAAGTAATGAGGGTAGGCCAGTATCACGAGGAGAAAAAGTTTAAGTTAAGCCAGTTAAGCAATTTAAAAATGTCAATATTTTTATAAATTTACTCAACCACCTTTGTATATTTGAGTTTACCTTTAACTAAAGATGTCGAATAATTTTCACTATTTTAAGTTATGAAAAATTTAAACAAGCATCCTATGGCCAAAAAAGCTTGCTTTTTTAACAAACGGTTTATAATATGCAAATAAATAAAAATCAATTAGGTTTTTAAAGGCAGATATATGGTTTCAATACCAGGTGCTTTTGAAAAATTGTATGAGTTGATTAAAGAGTGACTTATTATCTCATTTAAATATTCAATTCAACTCAATTCAATTCAAAAAAAAAATCCAATCTCTATTCAAATGCTTGAGTTGCATTTAGTTGAAAAAGTGTTGCTTCTTGAACAATCGAATTCTAATGAGAAGAAGTGTTTTACTATAATTAATCTGGAGGTGATATTCCTTAGTCAATATTATCATAATTTTTGTGAACCAAATTTAGTAAATTGGGTATGGAAATATTACAGATTTTATTGCTTCAGCATTCTTCTTTATACAGGGTTGCCAATATTCGAAGCGCCCATCTGGCAACACTGTAACTTTCCGCAGTGATGCCAAATCGACTAATGACATACCGCGATTGAAGCGTCATTCCAAGCAAATGTTTACAATGGAACAGTACACGCCACGCGAACGCTCTAAAATTGTTGAAATTTACATTCAACAAAACAAGTCAATAGTGAAAACTCAAAGTGCTTTCAAAAAAATAAATAAAGTTAAAAGTGCGCCTTCCAAGAAAACAATTTATCGTTTGTATGAAAGATTTACAACTGGTAATACTCTTGGTAACCCAAAGAGGCCAAATAAAAAGCGACCAAGGCAATCGGATGAGAATATTGCAGCCGTACGAGCCAGTATTGAGCAGTCACCAATAACATCCCAAAATCGCCGTTCTCAGCAGCTCGGCATTCCCCGATCCACTTTACAACGCATTTTACGTGTTGATTTGAATTTGTTTCCGTACAAAATTCAATTGGTAAACAAATTGTTGCCTACCGATAAGCCACGTCGATTGGAATGGGCCCAAAGAGTCATCGAAATGGCTGAAGAAGACGAGCAATTTTGGCATAAAATTATCATGAGCGATGAAGCTCATTTTCAGTTGAACGGAACGGTAAACAAACAAAATTGCCGTATTTATGCCACTGAAAATCCACAAGAGATTCAAGAGGTACCTCTTCACGATGCAAAAGTCACTGTTTTGTGCGGCGTTTGTGCTAAAATGCTCATTGGGCCGTTCTTTTTCGAAGATGATAATGGCCACAGAGTTACTGTCAATCAGGAGCGTTATCGCGATATGATAAACAATTTTTTGCTTATCGTTCCAATCGTTCGTCGAAAGCGTATCAGGCACTACTGGTTTCAACAAGAAGGCGCGCCACCACACACAAGCCGCACTACAATCGATTTTTTGAAGCAATTGTTCCCTGGCCGTTTGATGTCAAAAAATGGTGATTTCGATTGGCCGCCAAGATCACCAGATTTAACGCCTCCAGACTTCTTTTTGTGGGGTTATTTGAAATCAGAGGCTTACGTCAACAAGCCAAAGACCCTAGAAGAGCTGAAAACCAACATCCGTCAATAAATAACCGCCATTCCCATCGAAATGTTGAAGAAAACCATGGAAAATGCTGCAAAACGGGCACAATATGTCGTAGAGGCCAATGGCGACCATTTACGAGATATCATATTCAAGAAATAATGTAAGCAAATCTACTTGAACCCAATTAAATGATATTCATGACGAACAGACAAAGAAGTGTGGTTTCTTTGATTTATTTAAAAATAAAATGGGCGCTTCGAATATTGGCAACCCTGTACATACTGTCAAGTATGTACTGGGAATTGATTAGACAATAAATAAAGAATAATATTTGAGCGTTATGCGGCGATTGAGATAGCAAACTCGTCGAAAATGGCCACATTTGTGAATATAAAACTCATGGATTTTGCACTACTATAACGCACCATCTCACAAGGCTACGAATTCAACGAATGCCATCGAACAACAACAGTTTTTATATCGTCTTAATAGTGAGTTGGTTATATCAAGTAAGTCTGAAGAAGGCAACAATAACAACAACAGCAACTCTGTATATAGTCAATCACACAGCAGATTCAACAGCCTGTTTCGGATATTGCTACATTTCTTCTTCAGCAATCTTGAGTAATTCAGCTGTGACCAACCCACTGTTCATGTCTTATAAGATTTGACACCTGTTCGAATAAACTCGTAATAATTTTTATCATCTCATTGACCATTTTATCATACGAAGATTAATGCAGTAAGTATTTTATATCAAAGCTACATTTAACTCTACAAGGGATTGTGTGTCTGTCGCTGTTGCTTCTTATTTGTTTCAATATTCTTTTCGGTTCGACGAGTCTGCCGAAGTACACCATAGAATTGAAACAAGTGTATTGCTTCCTAAAAGAAGAGTTTTTACCTGAAATGAATTTGGTCGACTTTTTTCGCTTTCCAAAACCGATATTACCACTTAAAGGCGCCCGTGTTCAGTTGATAGAAGACATAACATACTGTCTCCACTTACAATATTTGATTGCATCCGAACTGTCAAATTTAATTTCATGATATCCAGATTTCACTGTATAATATTTAGGTGGGCACATCATCTCCTGAAATTTAATTTTGGAATTGTTAGTAAAAGTATATTAAATTAATAATTTCTTCCATTCGCTATTCCAGTTTATGTTTTTTCACTCTTTTAATGCTTTTGCAGTATTATTTGCTTGAAAAATTCTTAAAAATGCACACTCGCATCAGTGTACAGATCAGTTGTGCCGACATAGCTACAAAAAGAATTTTGACAATCCGTTTAAGATGGTTTTTTAAATGATTAATTGACGGTGTTTTCTTGACAGAATGTAACTTGTTTCCATATAAAACCATTGAGTTCACAAAAGATCAAACAAAAGTTATAACATTACTGGTAATCGATATATTTTTTCCTGTCAGGGTCCATTTGTTACAGCAAATCTACAAACTTTACAAAAAATCTTGATATATCATAAGAAAGTTCTTGAGCTGCAGGTATGCACAAAATTGTTAGATTTTTTAAAGGTGATAACTTTAAGCAGATATGAGCGTTAAAAGTTAAAAAAATGGCAATAGTTCTTAAGACACGAACAAGCTTGAATGTGAATGAGAAAATGTGACTTCCAAAGCGAACTTAGCCAATTCTTAACCCATTTTTTCATTCCTTTTATAAAATTTTACTTTGGCAACAGTTCTTCAAAAATAGATTTAAAATTTAAAGTCTATTTTTAATAAATACTCTAAGTGATTAAATGAAAATATTCTGCTTATATATCTATTTCAGTAAGGATTTTTGAGATGTCAGGATTGGCAGGGTCTAGAATGGTAAATGAGGTATCGTATGAAAGTGCTGGATGTAGAGGCGTGTTCAATTTAGTTGGTTTGTTTATAAGTGACCTTTGACCTGAAATATGAGCATTTAAAGAGAATTTATTTAATAAAATCTAAACTAAAAGAGATGGAAGAACATGGTGTAAGAAGACATTTTAGACATTGCACTATGGGTAAAATTCCTCTTTTTTTGCCAAAACCCCAAATTTTAATTTTTTAAAAAAGCATTACTCTTATTTATTTTGAAATGCAAGAACTCTACATAGAAAAAATACGCATTTTTTTTTTTGTTTATACTGCACCGTTAGTTGGCATGTTGATAAATTGACTTTTGTTTATTTGTTTTTTCACTGAGTAAACAAGTGTAAGCAAAAGTTTAAGTTGAAATTATTTGTGATCTGTTCGATAAAATAAATAATATGAATACAGTCGGAAGTAATGATGGTTAGTGAATAAAATTGTTTAAAAAAAATTTGAAAATAACTGCAAGGTGATATATTTAATTACTTGAATTAACCTTAAAATTAAGCAAACAATTTATAAATGTTGATTTTTATAAGTAATTAAAAAAAAAGCGCATAGAAATGCAGAATGTGCGAGTAGAATTTCTTGTTAAAGCATTCAATTCTACATAAAAATAATCTAATTTTATTTGCAACATTTTGCGTTCACTGAACAATTTTTTTTATCAGTGTATGGCGCACTAAGACATCACGCAAGGCGAAAGAAAAAGCTGTGAGCAATTTTTTATTGGAAACAGTAAATCAAAATTAAATATCAAAGAAGGAAAAATAGGTTATTTTGAAAAAATCAGCCACCGTAAATAAAAACATTTATTTTAAATGGCACACACAATATTTTCAGAAATCACTGGCTTTGATATTGATTTAGCTTTTTGCCTAAAAATTATCATTATCTTGCCAAGATCCATTAAATTTGGATCAATTTAAAAGTTACTGCTTCAAAAAATCCAAAATAATTATTGAAAAATATCCGTGGTTGCCAAAGACTGCAACAGTTCATAGAGTATTATGACTCCTTCCTGTAGGAGTTTTTGGAGAAGACAAATAAGATAGGCTCCTCCATTCCCGAAAAACAAGGCGAATTGATAACTTGGCAGATGTTTTCACAAGACTTTTAGATAGCATTGATCTAAGCAAACACATTTAACAACGGCAGCGTTTACGACTTCCGCCGGAAGTCTTAAATTTGGTATGCTGCAAATGTCCAGAAATAGGTAGTACTTTGCATACAACAAATATTGAAGGAGCATCAGATGAAAGTACAGATACGGGCAAAGGCTCAGAAAAAAATTATTGCGACAAATATGAAACTGAATGCAGAGATTTTATAGAACCAATGTTTATCTCGAAATGTTAAGCAATTTACAACTGCAAAACTTTGGTTAACAGTCATACTATGTTATTTAAAAATCTATTCTTTCTATTTCCTATTAAACATTATAAACAATTTAATGTTGTTTTTTATTAAAGTTTGAAATAAAAAATTAAATTAAATTTGGTCTGATTTAAAAATAAAATGTTTTTAAAAAGTCTCAAAATTTAGCCGCAATACTCTATAAGTTAATAGCCATGAAACCTCCCGAATATCGACTTTCTTGCATATAAGAAATAATTTATAATTTATACCGCCGTATTGAATCCGCCATTTTGAATTTAAAATTTTTGACGTCAAATTCGAAATCAGCAACCTTCAAAACCCCCGTATACATATATATATTCATCTCCGTGCAGTGATGTCTTAAAGTTTTGGCCACGAAAGGTGTCTCTGGACCCATAGTGCATTGCTAAGATGTAAAAAAAATATTCGAGACATTTCTTGCTATCTCTTACAGATGCTTTTTTTAATGCAACTTTTGTGAGTATATATTGTGATGGTGAAATTTCTTCCAAATAATATATATAAAAAATTTCAGCTATTTTGACATTAAAGTTATGGCGATATCTCGAAAACTGTAGCTTTTCTCAGTATAACTGATTTCCCACCTGTGTTACTAGACGACATTGAGCTAAAAACTATCAGAAAGGTAACCAATTTTGGATACATTGTATATTCAATACTGTCCTGTGAGGACAACATCAACTCTTGTGTAGGCAAAGTTTATTATGTATTACGAAATCTCCATATAATCGTTTATGCCAATAAATACTAAGGGCCAATTTTTCAGTGCGAGCTTAAACTCTAGTCAAATTAAACTGAGGTAAACTTACCAAAATTGGACGTTTAAACTCGGTTTAGGTAAAAAAGAAATTTGTTTCTAAGCGTGTTTTCGCTTAGGGAGTCTTAAAATATGTATATTCACTATTTTTCACGCTATTTTAGCGTGTTTTCGCTCAGAGAGTCCGAAAATATGAATACTCTCTCTACTTTTTCTCTCTGCTCTCTACTCTCGCTCAAAAAGTCCTAAAACCACTATAGTAGCGGTATTTTGCGCTATTGGAGCGAGTGTTACGTTTGACCTTGAATAAACACCTCTGCTTTAACGTCATATGATTTCAAAGAGATTATTTGAACAAGTGTCAAATTATATAAAACTTAAACAGTAGATTGGTCACAGCTTAATTACTCAAGCCTACTGAAGTTAGAAAGAATAGCACCTTCTGCTGAGTTATTAACTCTATTCAGAGTTGCTGTTGTCGTTGTGGCCTTGTTCAAAATTTACTTAAGAGACTTCACGCATTTCTATCGTTTTTTTAGAAGCGAAGACAAGATTGAAAGAGATAATTTTAGAAGAGAATTTTTACAAGAGCTCGAAAAAGAAAATTGTAGGTGAAAGGATTCACGCATTTCTGGCGTGAAATATTTATAATTTGTTTTATTTAAAACAGACTTGACTCTTATTTGCCAACACTATATGTTAAATAAATTGATCAATAGAAGCTAGGTCAAAGTCCTTCCAAGGGCTGAAATGGCCAGTTTATTTATATTTATATTTTTATATGTTAAATAAATTGAATAGAATTGAAAATAAATTGAATTGAATTGAACGTATTTTTGTATCAAAAGTCGTAGGTTACGAAAAATAACGGTGCCTATACGAAAGTTTTTTTGGTAATATTTTCAAAAAAGTTAAAAAAAATGTTTTAAAAAGTTATCGGGAACTTTATTATGACTTCAAAACTATTGCGATATTTCGAAAACTGTAGATTTTCTCACTACAACATATTTCCTTGAAGCAAAACAAAAAAACGATCGAAATTTCAAGTTTTGATTTTGCAAGCAAATATCTCAGACATTTATCAATCGATTTCTATCAAATATTTTTTGTCTGAAAGTACAATTAAATAACTTTGGAAAGAAACGATTTACCATTACCTTACCCATTCAATGTGTTATATTGTTTTCAAAAAACCTCTAAGATATTACATTTTGCTCAAAAAATAGGCCAAAAGTTGTTTTTGTTGTAAATTTTTTTTTTTTGCTTAAATTTTCTTTTTCCACTCTTTCATATGACATATAGTTTATTTGCAAAGATTGCTTCATTTTGACACATAATTGAATAAAAAGTTTCTATCATCGAAAATCTATTATTTTTTTGATAAAAATTAATATTTCTAAAATGTTTTTGTTTTATATTTTTTACAAAGTTCTACAGCTTAAAAAATAATTTATGTAAAAATATATTAAATATTTCAAACCACTGCATGGCCAGTGGAGTTAAAATATCATGGCCAGAAGGGAATTAAAACTGTGAGACATTGTGTGACAGGGGGGTGGGGTATAAATAATATGGGCTGGGGGCCAAAATATGTGACATATATAGGGACGACCTCTAATAAGCATTATTTGAACTATTATTTTTGTATAACGAATTGAGAATATCTAAGAAAAAACCAACAATTTTAGAAAATAAGAATGCAGAGTGACCTCGTGGAGATGGTCAAGATTTTGTGACCACGTGTGAAATAAAGGAAAATGGTCTTAAATTGACCAAAATCGTGTGAAAAAGTATTTGGAATATTTGGACCTCTTACGAAAAAACGCAGCTATTTTTCGATTCTTTAAAAACGAAAACTATTGTTTTGCTGTCTTAACTGAAAAGAACGGATTAACTAAAAATCTGCATTACATTTACACCTGTGTTTTGACCCTTTATACAGCAACAAGTTATTTTTAAAATTTTAATACAATTTTTTTTAACAATGCAGATTAGGAAAGTTCAATTGAAACCAAAATTTTCATTTTGTCAAATGTTCGTACAAATTTTTTCAAACGTATTCAGGCTTTATTTAAAGAGAGATGGAAAATATTTTGGGAATAAGCTTTGAGGTAAAAATTTCCCGCACGTCGTTTGCTGAAGTGTTCACATTTGCACGAAAATGTATTAATCATGCATTTTTATTTCCATAATCAAGCATAATCAAACAGTTAATGAATGCAACCGCAGGTAACGCCATAAAAACAAATCTTAATTGGTAAAGATCGTATCTGCATAGCAAACATATTTCCCACGAAAACTCTTAGGCGTAAGTATGACAGCTATGGAAAGTGTAACTTACGATTTCGTTGCTAATTTGTGTTTGGTAAACAAATTTAAAAATGATGTTGTCATCAATGATGTTATCATTGGCGAAAAAAATGAAAAAAATTATTATGGAGTCCAACAGTTTGCTGAAAATATATGAGCAAAAATCTAAAAACAACTTCAGTAACCATGCTTTGTTAGTGAAAGACTTCCAGCAGACGTTAAACTCCATAATAATAACATAAGCATAAAGACTAAAGTAAAGCAAAAATACAACAACAAATGTGAAAATATGAAATGGGAGAAAAACTGAAAAATTGACACTTCAAAATCTCATCGATTTCTGATGAAGCCTTTATTAGGGCCGAAATTGCAATAAAATCAGCTAGTGATTTTTTCCTTTTCATATTGAAAAAACGTTATTGTTGTTGTTTCTTTGGAAAAATTCGTTAGAACAATTAATTGTTCTTTCTTTGACCTAAAGCCCAATAAATTATTTTAAACTATAAAATAACTAGAATTTGTATTTAAAATCAAGTATGTTTCTAAATCAAACCTTTAGAATTTGTATTTAAATCATATAAAATCAACAAAAAAAAAACCTTTATATGTAAAAATTTTTTACTTTTAAAACAACAACAAAAAAATTGCTATATATTTACCAGTCTACCTCCCATGCAAAGTGGCGTCATCTATATGGTAAAAGCTTTATAAATGCCATAGTTTTTGGGGTATTGCCTTGAAACTTGGCACACGTTAATATTCTATACATAATCTTCCCTACAAAATAAAGATTATATTTAAAAATGGTTCCAATCGGATATGAACCACGCCTACAATGCGTTGCACGGTATAACATATATAAATATTTTCAAAAAAATCAACTTCCTACCCAAAAAAAAAATAGCAAACTAAATTTCATTAACTATTTTGATACCTCATATAAAAGGGATACATTTTTTATTTCATATGCCGAAAGCTTCTTAAAAAAATTTTCATTCGCTGAGAAGTTGAGAATGAAAAAATTGTATTGGAATGAGGGAATGAGTTTATATCAATGCAAAAGCTTCGTAAAGATAAAAAATTAGTTTATTTGACGAGCTCATTGTATTCTAAAGCGAAAACTATTCAAGAGGGCTGAAAACAATTTGATCGCTCTGAACGTTTAACAAAAGAGCGCTCATGTTTTTTATCTCCACAAGTGGGAAAATCAAAGTGAGTCGTACATCAAATGAATAATATTGATCAAAAATAGTTTAACCCTGAGTTAACTCATGTATTTGTTGCCTAGAACCTTATTCGGTCAGTTATATTTTTCTAACACAAATGTGCAATGGGTTAAAGTGTCTTATCACTGAACTGATACTAGCTACTGAAAGCCTAGGTAGCTAGTATTCCTATCTTAATTGTTTCAAATTATTTTTCAAATTATACGAAAATAAAAAATAAAATATTAATTAACAAAAAGTTACTAAATGGTTAAACTGAAACCACGTTCTTCTAGACTCTTGAATTAAGTACATCGAAAGGTTTTTTCAAACCTTTCCTTATACTAATGATAAGATCCCTTAAACTTATATCCAACAAAACCGATTTCCGGAGGGAAATCACCAGTACTAAAAAATACTTGCTACCTCATGACGGTATTGAATGTACAAATAAAAACTTGTGAAATGTTTTTTGCACAAAAACTCAAATATAAATTTTAAGCGAACTAACTCATAAAAATAAAACCAGTTACTTGGAGTTTCACACTAAATTATTATTCGTTTTATGGTACTTTTTTCGTAGTTACCACTCAGTAGTACCTTTACAAACGAGAACCCAAACAATCGTGCAGCTCATTAATTCGTCAGCCACAAACGAAATCATTTAGCATACCTTACAAGCGCTACAGCAGCAACACCTAAATAATAATATTTGAAAAAATGTGTACACGAAAGTCCTGTACACCTGATGTTTCTTAATCACACGCACACTCAGACACTGACAGTAGACACACCACTACAGGCAATATATGGTACATTAAATAAACCTTTTGTTGCCGACGTGTTGTGGCGAACATGTTGTTACTGTCCTGATGATGTTGCCGTCGTTCATGTTGCTGCTGCTTTTAGAGTTGAGTTCGTCATATTGTGGTGCTTTTATTGAAGTTTAACAAGCAACGCATATGACAAATGGTGCCACAACGTGCAACTGAAAGGCAGACAGCTGGACGAACAGAGACCAAAAAAGACAGTAAGGGAGGCAGAGAGACGGACTGGCAGACAGACACGCTACGCTAGGATAAGCTAGGATACGCCAAAATGGCAACATGTTTTAAAGAATGAATGGCTGTATGCATGGTTATGCTGGTGATTTTCAGATCATATGCAAGACTGTGTGCACGAGGGTGAGTATGTGTATATCTGACTGTGAGTCTGACATTTTGGATAAACCGCATATATGTAAATGTTGCTCAAACGTAGGCTACACAGAATGTCGAAGCTTTTAGCAGAGCAACACGCCGTATTAAGTTTATATTACTAACAGTTGTTGTTGTTGTTGCTTATGCCATTGTTATTGTTGCAAAATTAAAACTAATTGAGTAAGAAAGGCTTTTAGTGTGAAATTTCGTTGCTTGCCATAACATTTTGTGGCCAGTAATGAGTGCCTATTGAGCTCAAGCATATGTGTCGAAAATTGCGTCGTAACTGTAAAAATTAAAATGTACAAACTTAATTAATGTTGGCAAAATGGCAGCCATGACAACAAAAGTTATGCTGGTGACTAGGAAAAAGAGCTAATTTTTTCCAAGACCAAAAATTATTTTTTTCTCGTCAATAAGAGTAGAGCACTTCTTAACGCGCTCCGTGAACGTTTCCTGTATAGCTAACTAACTGAATTGTATTAATACTACTTATATGTATCATTTGGTTAACTGGCTGTTTGTGTTCTTATTTTCTCTTCTTTTTCTTCTTCTTAATGTGGAACTTTCAAGACAATAAATTATTATTTAGCATAAGTTATGACAAACTACGATACGAAAAAAGTACCACTCTTCTCTGTCCAACTGGTGTTGCCAGATGTTGCATATTTAACGGAACCAACCGTATTTTAAATAACACAATAATTTAGAAATACAGTTTATCGAATTTTAATTTTTTTCAACTATTTAAAATATACTTATGGGTGTAGCTCAGAAGTATGAGTTTTTTCAAACATTGTTATATATTTAAAATTAAATTAATTGCAAAATTAAATAAGAGAAACTTTACCTTATTACACTTTAAAGTAAAAATATTGTAGCTATTTATTAAAAACATTTTGCCTTTTGTTTTTTCGCGAATACTCTTTCTGAAATGGTGGCCACAAAGAAGTTTTTTATATCTTACGTTGGCGTAAACTCGCTCAGTATAAATTTTGGACTAATTTCTAATCCAATTGGTGGAATCATGAATATTTAAAAAAATTTTTTATTAAAATTTTAACTTTTCAATATATTAGAAATAAAACGTGAAATAATATAATAATATTGCAATAACGTTGGAATATTTAAAGAATGCAGCCTTCGGTTTGTTTAAGTTTTTTTGTATGTTTATCATTTTTTGATACATGTGGCTTCATACAGCTGTAAGAGCCATAGGCTTGTAAACTTTACTGACTTTATTTGACGTCGATTGAATATTAATAAGGTTTTGGTATCGTCATATATAAGAAAGGTGCCTCATGTTGCATAGAAGAACAAAAAAGTTATTCGGGTCGGTAAAAATTTTAAACATTGTAACTATTTTACCATCTAAACAGGACCCAGTAAAGATTATTCGGTTAAAATTAGGCCACACAGCCCTAACTAACCAGCATTATATTAACAAAAACTTCACTCTGTGCTCATAACGGGTTATAACTAAAAATCTGCACTGAATTTATTCACTTTATAAATTCAAAATAAAGCATAAACTTATACAAAAACAATACTTTCTATAGGGTGTTTTTTTTATAGAGTGATACAACCTTGAGTTGCATCACTGCTTTATTTGACCATCCATTTTTATTTACTTGCTGTGACATTTCATTATAAATAGACTTTCACTAAAGCAACGCGTGCAAATTGTGGAAATTTTTAATCAAAATAATGGTTCTGTTCGTCAAACTTATCGTGCACTTCGTCCATTTTATGGCGTACATAATCGTCCTTCAGAGCTGCTTATTCGAAGAACAATTGAACGTTTTCGGACCACATTTACTGTTACTGATAATGTGCATCCCGTGAGACGTCGAACAGTGCGCACTGAAGAATCTGTAGCCGCTGTACAGGAAAGCATTGAAGATGATCCTAATCATTCAATTCGTCGCCGTTCTCAGCAACTGGGGTTGTGTCCTTCCACTTTTTGGAAGATTTTACGAATAGATCTTGGCTTAAAACCTTTCAAGATTCAACTTGTGCAGGAATTAAAACCAAACGACCATCGTATGCGCCGCCAATTCGGCGAATGGGCTGAAGCACAAATTGATATTGACTTTGAATTTCCATGGAAAATTTTATTTTCCGATGAAGCCCATTTTTGGTTGAATGGGTACGTAAATAAACAGAAATGTCGTATTTGGAGTGAGGAGAATCCACAAGCTTCTGTCGAAACACCACTAAATCCACATAAAATTACTGTTTGGTGCGCTTTATGGGCTGGCGGAGTCATTGGCTCATATGTCTTCAAAAACGATGATGATCAGAATGTTACTGTCAATGGTGAACGGTATAGGAACATGATTCGAAGTTTTTTCGTACCTTAATTAGCTGGCATTTATCTTGCTGATATGTGGTTCCAACAGGACGGAGTCACATGCCACACAGCGGGCGCTACAATTGATTTACTCAAGGAAACTTTTGACGAAAAAATAATGTCACGAAATGGCCCAATTAATTGGCCCCCAAGATCGTGTGATTTAACCCCATTGGATTATTTTCTTTGGGGTTATGTAAAGTCTCCGTCGATAAACCACAAACAATTGAACACCTGGAAATCAACATTCGAAGAGTTATCTGCGAGATAAGGTCGCAAATGCTGCGAAAAGTTTGTGAAAATTGGTGTTCCAGATTGCGCCTTGTGCCAGCCGTGGTGGCCACATGGCTGAAATCATATTTGAACATTAATATCATAAAATTTTCTATCCAATAAAGGCCGTTTGATTGATATTAAAAATATATTACTATCTTTTATTATGATTTAAACTTGTACTACTCTATAAAAAACACCCTTTAGTTAGATTATAATTCTATTAGTGGATTTTAATTAATGATCTTTTTAAATTTTTTTGTCGTAGTTTTGTTCGTATCTGTTAAAAAGCACGTTGTACGCAATTTATCGACTTGCTTAACGCATGTCCGGATACGTGTTGTCAACTGCTTCACATTTTTGACCTATCAACCATTCTTTTAGACTAAACCTTTAAGTTATCCAAAAAAATCTTCAATTCGTCGGCATTGTGGAAAGTTAGTGCGGTTCCTATCTTTAGGCCCAAAGTGATATTTGTTCTGATCAAGAGCTTCAATGTCGTCTTGTGCGGCCAAAATACATAATCATCATTTTAATAATATTTATGAATAAATGGAAGCAACAGTTTTTTTGGTAGATCACTTGATTTATTGCCAGACCAATTGGCTTGAAGTAAAGCTCCGAAATTATTTTGTCAGGGACAGCAATTTAAAGCACAAATTCTTGCTGAAACTTTTTCCTGAATTTATATTTTATATCAGGAGAGCTTCAACATCTATCATTTTGTAAAATGTATCGTTTCCTGGCATTTGTGGAGCACTTAGTATGAAATAACTCTCGTCATACGAAATTAATAAGGGTTCTCATCTAAACATGTAAACATGTAAAGCATCTAAACTTTTGATGAGCTATAAAGTGTAAATAGCGTAAATGTCGACAAAATGGCGGCTGCGGCAACATTATGACTTTTTTAAATTTTAAACCTTTTAAAAACCTTCATTAACATAGAAAAATAAATAAAACGTGTTCATATTTACTTCAACTACTTTAAATATGTAATGATTAGCGCCAAAGGCATCCCTCATTCACACACGTAGATTTACATGCTAGTTTACACTACAAAGTAGGCTCGGAAATGATGTAAACTCACCCCCATACAAATTTTGACAGATATTTTACGCGCATGTAAGTTCACAAGGTTTACAATGTTTACGGGTCAGTTACATGCTTAGATGAGAACCCATAATGATTTTCCTTTGTAATTTTTGACCATCCACCGACATTGAGTTATTAATAATTGAAATCGCTCTTCAGTTTACTGTGGAGACCGCTGCTTCTTTCTGACTTTAATAGCTATTAAGTGATTTTAATGTCTTTAAAATATATGGCTGCGAGTTTTTTAATATTTTTTAAGCTTTTTAAAGTATTTTTTAGTCATAATAATCAGTTTTCTTTCGGAACCTGGGTTTTTTTCTATTTTTAAGGTTCTCTGGATAGAATATATCGTAATTTTTGACATACCCTGAGCCATAAAATTTGTGCATGTGAACTTTTTAACTTCTCCAAATGCTGCTGATAAAAACGTACAATACACGCCCAGAGATGTTGCTGCTGTGAAGTCATTTTAAGAAATAACTTAACAAGTGCGCTGCTAAGAGTCATATGAAAAAAAGATAATGCAACAACTCATTTATTTATGCAATGCCTTCGAGGCAAAACAAAGCGTGTTGAAACTGCAAGCAATTCAATTTAGTGCAGATTTTTAGTTATAACCCGTTACTGTAACTCATCAAACATCAGCGTTTCCCACATTCTCAACAACTGCCCCTACTTTGATAACTTAGTACATACTTTGATAAATTAGAAACTGGTAAATTTATTATTATTTCCAACTGTTGAAAATATAAACCTTATTATAAAATTCCTTAAACGTTCAAATCTTTACAATTAGAACTTTAAAACTTTTGCAATTAGAAAAATCATAAATAACTCCTATTAAACTTATAAATATTCGTAATACATTATGTTGACTTTATATGATTTAAATACAAATTCTAAATGTGTGATAGTTTAAATCATACTTGATTTGTATTTAAATCATATAAAATCAACATAATAAATAACAAAGTCATTTAGAAAAAACTCTATTCGTTATACATTCAAAATATGGGGCATTATTTTTCAAGTGATCCACCTAAAATTTAAAAGTATTCCACTTTTGATAAAATTTTTACCATGTATAGTGCTTGTACTTACTCTTAATGTAAATGGCATTTGGCCTAGATTAACGAAAAAACTTTTTACATGGTGTTTAATTTTTGAATTTTAGTGCGAGAATGTATAAGTAAAAATTATTGTAAAATTTTAACGAATCGACCGATTTGATCAAACTAAACGTCAAATGAAAGGTAATTGATTTTATTTTCAACTCTTTTATAAGAACTTTTATTGAACATTTTTATCAAATAAAATTTTTTTTTTAATAAGAACCCTTAGATATTTTTTTAAATAATTTTAATAAAATTATCAATTAATTACTTCTAAATTGAGATATTATTCAGAATGGTGTCTCTGATGGTTTGAAAATTATAAGCATTTATTCTAGGCAAACTTGGATCAAATACTCCAAGTTTGACTACGTCAAATTGTCTATAATCAAACAAAAATAAGCTTAAATTAACTCAGCTAACATTTTCAATTGCGTAAGAATCTTCTGCAACAACACTGATCTCAATGTATGTCAGTGCTTTCCCTTATTGTAGAAACACCCAGTAGAAAATAAAACAGCATGGATTTTCAGCACATATCTGAACGAATTATCAGTATAATGTTGCGATGTACTGAAGCAATATTGTTCTTATAAGCCTTAATACGTCTAAATGTAACAATAATAAGGTAATAACAGCCACACTTTTGGGCTTGGGCATCAAACCAAATATTTATACCATATGGTCATTTCCATAGTGGAGTAGGCTTGTGCTTAACAGTTCCTGAGACGGAACGGACATGGAACGATTCTTTTGAAGAAAGGAACTAGTTCACGGGAACATGTCCGCGGAAGTATCTGGTTCCTTTGCTTATTTGAACTGTATAGACTATTTGGATTGTCTGCTTGTTGAACTACAGAGGGAATTTAAAGCATGTCCGCTGAACTATCTATTTCCTTTGTTTTTTTGAACTGCAGAACTATTTGAAGCATTTATTTGTATAAAATCATTACACAGCCATACAAAAAAAAAATGTTTAATTTGTATATTGTGAGAGTATTAAGAGCTAATTAAATTATGAAGAACCACTTCTTTTTACTGCAACATAACGCATCCGCTTGCTTAAATTTTTGGACCATTATTTCGATCGCTTTCATCTTTTACACTAAATATTAGAGTACTATCCAAACAATCCTAAAAAGTACTATCCTGTTCAGGACAAAGAAAGTTTAAATTTTCCTTACTTTTCTTAATTCTTAGCAACATGGAAGGCATACGAACGTTACATGCTCCACTGTAGAGTTGGGTCGTTCCGGACCTGCATAGTTCATGGAACTATATTCACTTTCGGACATAGTTCCAATCATTCCATTTGTACGATTTAAGCATGACCAAACAGTTCCTATTGTAATAAAATTTTTTAATTGAGCAACATTAGCTGACATCTCATTTGGACTTTCATAACTTAAGCGAATTGTTTGAGCAACGGCAAGTAAGCCAATTATGCATGTGAAATAATAGATAAAATTAAAAATGATATATCGTCATTCCAGTTGTGTGCATTGTTCAGCATTGCTGTTTTGCTTTTAACATATGAAACAGAACAATCACAAAATGACATTGAACATGCTTTTGTTAGAGAACTGCTGGAACTATATAGTTCCCCGAACATGCTTAAAGCTGATGGACTATAAGATGCAAATGGGTTTCGAGCTAATGAGGAACTGACTGAAAATTATTTTTCCTCGCTTTTCAGCAACTTTATAAATTTACTTCATGAACTTTATTTACTAAATGAAATTATTTACTAATGATAGAAGTTCCTATTTTAATATAAACTATAGAAATGTTTTTATTTAATATATTGAAATAAAAAGAGTAAAAAAGCAAAAAATTCTGTTCAATTGATTTAAGACTAGTCAGAGTGATGTGTTGAAAATCTACATGGACCTTTATACATTTTCTCCGCAGCTCAACAAGCACAAAATTAAAGTTAATATTTGTCTTTTAGTTTTTCGATCCAAAATAGAGATTAAAAACTAGACAGAGATAAAAACATAACCAGCGATCTTCATATCGTTACATTGCATCGCTTAGTTGCTTATCATTGCACACTCTGTTTGCATTTATTTTGCAAACGACTGGAACAGCGACTGCAAGCATATGATTTAGGAATAAAAATTAGACTTTTACTTTTGATTGAAAAAATAAGAGTACAATTCTAACATATTTTCTTCTTGTAAGTTTTTCTTATAAATTTTACTTATAATATAGCCTATATTCTTCTAACTTCAGCTCATTTTTTTCTGAACAGAGTTGCCATGTTTTATTTGAAGCTGTTTCAGTGAAAGTGGCATAGGGTAAATGTGGTTCAAGTTTGTTTTAGTATATTTTCATATAGTTTAACAATGGCAGAGTCAAGCAGTGAATTTAATTTGATGAATTTAGAAAATACCAATTAGGTCCATGAAAATCGCAACGATCAATTGCATTTCGTGAATGAGAAACGGTCATCTCTTAAACCACTACCGGTTTCTGTCTCCCATTCTTTTGACTACTTGAATTAGTAGAATTTTAGGAATACAAAAAAACTTCCATGAATCCAACTTATCTCAACAAAATAATAGATATTCTTAGAGAATTGCCAACCCTGTTAGAGTTAAGTTGAGAACATGTAAAAAAAACATTTATTAAAAGAATACTCGAAAATATCACGAGTTACTCGATATTTAATTCGTAATATGAGTAATATGAACACAATTCCTTAAATTGTGCTTTTCTTTGTTCTATGCATTCATTTTCTTGATTTCTTTTCATAAATTCTGACAGTTCGACCGAGCTCGCTCTCAAGTGCCACAACCTTATAAATGAGCCTTGGTTTTTATTGCATTAACTTAACAAACCACGAAATAAATAATTATTGAGTAAAATAATAAGTGACATAGTCTCATTGTAATATTTTGTTCGGCAAATACAATTTTAAGACTTATTGAGAATTCAGAAACTTTAAATAGTTTTTGCAATTCATTAGTGTGGTTTAATTATTCCTTATTTTTTTAACGTAATTCTTTTAAAATAAAATTTGTTAGTTTTGAAATATGTTTAAAAATAAGTTTTTCGACGCATAAATTGAGTCTTGCTTTAGCTTTATGATTGTTTGTACAAATATTTAATAAGCCCAACCTCAATATATATATTAATACTAATACCAAAAAGTTGTAAATAGGACCTATTTTGGCAATCTTCTCGTATTCTCTTTGTGTATTTTCAATAAAAAATTTAAATTTGCATTCAAATTTCAAATTCAAATTTCAAAATAGTATTAACTTATTTGAATATTCAACCTATTACGAGTACATTCCCTTTTTACATAACGCAAAAGTGGGTGAATTTGAAAAAAGCTGAATGACTAAAAGAAGGGAATTTAATAACTTTAAAAAATCATAGTAAATTTAATAACCCGAGCTTCTTATAATCAATTGTGTTTTATGTGTGTATTACTAAATGTGTATACAATGATTTAAAAACGGCACCCTCAAATTTTAAGCCGACTCTAAGGCTAATATCTACGTATTCAGAAGATTTATTCAAAGAAAAGGAAACCTTTACCAAGCTTTATTTTTTAAATAAAAAACTACTGTAATGGAGATATGATGACAGACATTTTGGCGAAAGCAAGGAAAGAAATGCAAAGTATTTTAGAATTACAAGTTTTTAGTTTTTTTCCATGTACTATGAAAAATCAAAAAGTTTTGAGTTCGAGCCAACACGGACATTTTCCTGTCATCAAACTTTTTTTCCAATCGTTGTGAACCGAAGGACTTAAACGCTTCGTGTAACTTATGTTTGAGTTGGATTTACATTAGGGCTGCCATACGTCCCGGTTTTCCCGGACATGTAACGGTTTTAAGATAGGTGTCCCTGTGTCCTGGTGCACAATAGAAAATGTCCCGGTTAAAAATATTGAAAGACAAATTAAAAGAGTATCAGTAACAACTGAAAATTTTTTTTAGAGATGCGTGTAAATGAATGAAAACTGGAATTTTTTTTAAATACTAAATTAAAAAAGTGAAAATAAACTTGTTAAAAATATTGAAATTTTTGTTCGCTGTTGCAAGACACAAAGGAAATGTTGAGCAAGTATTTTCACTGGTCTCCACGCAATGAAATAAGGAAAGAAAGCCTTGGAAAAGCATTATACAAAGCAAGATAATTTATTCTATGACGTGCATAGAATTTTATAACTGCACTAAAAAGCAAAAGCATGTTCCTGACGAAAAAAAAGTATAGCAGTAAGGGGACTGCCGACCGAAGCGAAAACATATATGTAAAATATTAGTATTCCCTGGAAGGCATTTTTCCTGCCACGGACCGCCTTACTACTATATAAGAATTTTCATGATAATCAGAAAAAAATTTTATATTTTCATATATTTTCAAATAATCAGAAGTTGAGGACTTCTGATTATTTCTTTCAAAATATTTGTTATTCACATAGCATTTTTATTTTATAATTACACCAAACTATATTATTACATTTAAATTGAATATTGTTGATATAAAAATAAAATACAGGGAGCACTATTGAATGAAAAATAATCCTTAAAAAGGATATTTAGTTTTTTCTTTCAATGTATATGTAGAGCTGTAGCTAAAATAAAATAAATTTACTTTTTTTTATATATGATATTTTGTTTGATGGGTCTTGAAGTCTCTTTTAATGCCTGCATTTCAGATCTTGCTACAAGGAAAACAGAAAACATAGCAAGCAAAGTGCAGTTTATTTTCTGCCCCTGATTCGATTTATCCGTACATCCGGTTTATCATTAATGCACAATTTTTTCATCTTTTATCACTTCATAATATTTTAATCATGGGTTTAAATATAAAAAACAAAGTAAAACATAAACAAAAATATAAATTAAACTTATTGAAATAATTAATATACACTTTAAATATATAATAATACACATATACATAAAATTTGTATTTACATACATTTCATTGAATTTCGTTTACATTATTTTCCCTGTTTGCGTCATTAATCATTGCATTATATTTTTTAAAAAGATACTATAGGCTTATGGTAGCTGAAATAAGAAACAAAAAATTTTTGGACGATGCAATCCCACTCATGATAAAATTATTATTAGGTAGCCTTGACAACTACTTAATTTCTCACGAGCTGTAATTTTTTACAAAAGAATATAATATATAGTGCGTGTGTCACAACATTGGCAGCTTTCAGTGGAGTCAATAGTTGGCAACTGTTTTTTTTTAAATTTGAGTGAGAAACCTTTGCAATTAAATTATCCATTCACAACAGGTGACTCCTCTGAATGCGGCCAATGTGAGTGACACACGTTCTCAATTTTGTTTTCTTTTACTTGACATTCGATGGTCGAAACACGAAATGTCACTCCTACCTATTACCCATGTCCCAGTCAGAGAATATGCTGGAGACATTTATAAAACTACAAATGTTTTTATGTTGGTCATGAATTTCAAATACACGTTCTTGGATATTGGTTACCAGGCGCTCAGCAAATGCAGCAAGCATGGCAAAATTAAACAAGGCAGTGTTAGGGCGGAGAGCCGGTGACCGAAACTGTCAAAACGAAGTTGACATTTCATACAAAATCTGCACCCAATGAGAATGCAATATGAAAACAAGAATTGGCAAATATATCAAAATGGATGAGTTTGACAGTTATGGGCACTTAGAAAGAGAACACATTCAGCCCTAACACTACCTTGTCTAATTCTACTATGGCAGTAAGCAACCATCAATACGATTATCTGCTGACAAATTGTTCCTTCATAAAAAAATCGTGAGCAGTATCACATCGGTTGCGCAACTTTAGAGAGGATGAATCGAATTGGCGGGAAACAAAAATAAATAGCACTTTGCTTGCTATGTTTTTTGTTTGCCTGGTAACAAGATCTCAAGTGGAGGCATTAAAAGAGACTTCACGGCCAGTCAAACAAAAAGCAAATATCAAAAATTTTAAATTTATTTTTTTTTTAACCTACAGCTAGCTCTACATATACATTAAAAAATAGTAACATTCAATAGCTGCATTTCCGTGGTCGTTGTTTTAGAGCTCGGCTCTATTTTATTCACAATACAAAAAACAAAAATTAAAACCAGCTCGATTTCTAGCTATGATCTTACTGTGCGTTCGCATGAACGAACGAAAAATTTATCGCGAACAATTTATTGCAATAAATTCTTCTTTCGGAGTACTGTTTAGACCACACGAACATCAATGGCGAACAAACATTGGCCGCCATCTTGTACGTTCAGGTGGTGTAAGCAGCAATTTGTGCATTTGGCAGAACATCAATAAATGCAGTGTTTGTTTACGTCAAACGTAAACACCGTGTGTATTAAACACGTCTGCTCAACTACTCGCTACAAGTCGCACGAGCGCTGACAGTTGTCGTTCGGCAACAGCAAGGTTGCGCCAGCGTCTTATGTGATTATTCGTTCTAATAGACAGAAAGTGAAAATCACCATTGCAACAACCCACCCATCCTGAAGACAAGGACATCACCACGACAAACTCAACAAGGAAGGACGGATACCTAAAATTAATAATCAACAAAGTACACAATCAACACTAAATTAGTATATACATACATAAAAACTTTGTACAACATATAAAACATCGAAAACACATAAAACCATATTGTTACCCAACTCTTAATTACCAGAAGGTAAAATAAACTTTATTTTATTGCAAAACACTTGGATAACCTCTTCTCTTTTTCCGCCAATCTATCCACGATCGTTCGCTACCCGAACAGTGTTGATAACTCATTATTTTTATATTAGTACTAAAACTTATACTCTGTTTCTCAACAACAAATGGCTTGCCACTCCATTACATTATATTACTCGTATTAGTTTTTATAGAACAGAAGTGTGTTTAACTTAAGGGCCCATTTAAGTTTTTCAGTAATATTTCTTATAATTAATATTTTCTTTATTTTATTCAAACAAGCTCTATTGCGGACTCCTGCTGTATTAAATAGTATTTGCTATCTATAAACTCAAAATTTTCATTAAAAGTTATATAGTTATTATTAAAAAGAAAATTACCTCAAATAAACAGTCGCTTTAAAATTAAACTTTTAATATAGGGTTTTTTCCACTTAAAAAAACTTAATTTGGCTCTTTACAAAACACAATTATATTGCAGCGAAAATTAACAGAATACTTAAAAAAAATATAAAACATAAACTACTACATATTTAGTATTTTTCATAAATTATTCTCTTAAGCTACTCCTATTTGCTACTTTTCTGTTTTTAAACACAGCGCAACACCGGATATGCCCAAAAAGATCGAAGCTTGTTCGATCAGAGCGAACGAAGGAATCTTCGTTCTTTCGCCCTAATTTACTGTTTACACCGGGCCAACATCGTTCGCGATAAATTTATTGTATGTTAACTTTTACATAAAATGTCGAAATAAGCTCTTTTGAGCAGACAGACACTCATCAAATACAAAAAATTTTACGATTACGTTGTTTACTCAATCCCTAAAAAAACCAAAATGCAAAATTAAAAAAATGGGGTCTTTAACTATTTTGTGAAAAAAAAAAAATACAAAAAAAAAAAATCGGGTCAAAAAGTTATAGCTGTTGAAACTTGATGTTTTTTCGAAAATCCTCAAAGTGCCTGTGTTTTCTGGTGCTCCTTGTAGTCTACCATTCATGACAGCCACACTATCGTAACCCTGCCCGAACATAAAATCGGAATCTATGTTGAAGTCTTTATATTATCTATGATATGAAAGCATAGGTCTTAATTCAGTTCAAAATTGAAGTGGTTTGCAACTTTTTACGCTGTTGCGTTGTAGTTGCCTTAATGCTATTATATTAAATTTTTATACTTTCTAGACCCAAAGGGGGGGGGCGGAGTTCAAAACCCTAAAACCCCCTTGTCTACGCGCCTGCACCTAATGCCACCAAATTTACAATTTCGTTATTAAGGTCAATATCTCGGTGTAAAAAAATGCCACACCTTCTTTTACCGACCACAAATAAATAAAAATACTATATTTCAGACGGTTGGGTCGTATTAGACCAAAGTTTGGTAATTTAGTTTATATGGTTACTTTCGGAAACTTAACTAAAATGGACGCGGTCGCACTACAGTTATGCCAGCTCAGATATATCAAATTATTTTTTTCCGAAAGGCATAAAAATTCTTATATGGCAGTTAGGCGGTCTGTGCCAGGGCAACGTCTGCCCGGGATTACTAGTAAATGATAAAATGCTGCGAAGTTTACGTTAAAAATTGCTCGTATATAAAATAACTTTTTTACGCCCAATCACACAGTGCTACAAATTTGAATGAAGTTGAAATCCCTGGTAAGTGTTACTATTTTTGTTGTAGATCTTGTTGAGTATAACAAGACTGCAACTAAGAAATTTGCCAAACACCCCCAAAATCTCGACATACCATTAAAAAACCGGTTTTCGGTACCTTTCTGTACTTATAAGCCTGTAACTAAGTTGATAATCAATTATTTTCTTGTTTTTGACCGAATTCAAAAAGGGGAAGCATAGACCATTTTAAATATGTACAATTTATTTAAGAATTAGTAAAAAATCTGTTTTGTCCTGCAAACAAAATTTTTTTCAATATTTTTGACATTTTTAAATTTTTGGCAACACTATTTTATATGGTAAGCATTCCCTATAAACAAAACAAAAACGTGACGTTGTTTAAAAAAATTGATAAGAACTTGACTGAAATATAAACCTTTTCATGAAATCAACTTTTTTTATTTAAAAAAAAACAATTTTTGACCATTCAACTCATGCAGAATGGTAGAGTAAAGACTAGAGGCAGAGTAAGTAGAGGATGTCCCCAGGGCGGGATGTTATCGCCAACCCTGTGGAACATAACTGTGGACTCACTACTGGTTAGACTGGATGAATCGGGCATACACACGATAGGGTATGCAGATGACATTGCGTTGGTGGTCCGCGGCAAGTTCATTGACACCATCTCTGACATCATGAAGGGAGCACTCCGAATGGTGGAGGAGTGGTGTCGAGAACAAGGCCTTACCGTAAACGCAGGCAAGTCAGACAATATTCTCTTTACTAGAAAGAGGGAAGGCCTGAGTACAGAACCACTCAGACTTTCAGCCACTCAGCCACTAGGGGTAGCCCTTAATAGCAAACTGAACTGGAACGAGCATGTAGAAGATAGGATTCAAAGAGCCAAGAGGGTTCTGTTCCAGTGCAGACGCGTTTGTGGTCTCAAATGGGGGCTAAACCCAGAGGCTATGAAATGGGTTTACACTATGATGGTTAGACCTGTCATCACGTACGCTTCGGTGATTTGGTGGACAAAAGTCAGCCAGAAAACCATTAAGAAGAGACTGGACAGAGTCCAACGGCTGGCGTGTGTTGGAATAACAGGTGCAATACGCACCACTCCAACAAGCGCAATGGAGGTTCTGTTAGGTATGCTGCCGTTGGATTTAGAAATAAAGAAAACAGCGGCGCTGTCAGCCCTCAGGATGTTGCGAAATGCTACGTGGCATGGGGCAACGGCCCTGCATGGGGCAACGGCCCCGCATGGTCATATTCGCATCCTTGATATTGAACAGAGAGATGTCAGGGAGGCGTTTATGCCTATGGATAGAAGACAGAGAGTAAAAATAAAAGAAAAATGTTATAAAACTCTTATAACGGATGGAGCCGTTTGTGAAGAAATCGCTGGTAGCGATATCAGTATATTCACAGACGGCTCTCTGATGAATGGCCGGGCCGGGGCAGGCGTGTACTCAAAAGAGTTAAGCCTATCCTGTGTACTGAGGTTGGGGAGGTTTGTGTCTGTATACCAGGCAGAAATGTTTGGCGTAGTGCATGCGCTGGACCACCTGATAGATGGCCGGATCAGTGGCAAGAAAATTGTCATCGCTCTCGACAATCAGTCTGTGATTAGGTGTATGCAACGGACAGACATCACTTCCAGGTTGGCCATAGAATGTCTTACAAAACTCAATAGGTGCGCCCAGACGAATGAGCTTACACGCCATAGGCGACAACATGGTGGCAGGCCTTATTAAACAATGGACGGACTCGGAACACAGTAAAAGGTGGGAAGAAGCCGTTAACTGCAGGCAATCAAAGGCGGCCGTGAAGTGGTCTCGTAGTGAGGCAGCAAAAGTTATCCGATACAATCGAAGGACTTTAAGCTGGCTTACTGCACTGGTAACAGGACACGGTCCCTTCATGTACCATCTCGGGAAGATGACTCTGACCGAGGACGATGCGTGTAGGTTATGCCTAGAGGAGCCGGAAACAACAGCACACATTCTGTGCCAGTGTCCGGCGCTGGCAAGCATAAGATTGACCACTCTGGGACGCCCATTTATTAGCGAAGCCGAGATTGGTCAACTAACCTATAAGGATATGCTTGAGGTGACAAAGGATGCTTACACGAAGAGCATGCTCACGTACGAGTACTCCGAGCAGTAGTACTCTTTGTCCAATAGGGGACGAAAAGGGACCCACTGTGGTCTGCTTCGGCAAATCCCCAACTTATTATATATACATATATATATTCAACTCAAAAATGTTTGCTTGAACGTTTTTTTCTTAACTCAGCATCATCAGTACCTCGTTTCAGCGACCAGCAATATTCTGATATCATTTTTATTTTATTTTTTCCTTCGAAGATATTTTCAATTTTTGCCATTTATTGGTGAAAATGTTGCCCTTGTTCATCGTTGAACTGGCCCAGGTTATTTGAGAAGAAGTCTAAATGCGAATGCAGGAAATGTATTTTTATAGACATGTTGCAGCCCATTTTACCATACGCATTTAAAAAATCGTTAACAACCGTAACAGAACTAGTCTTCGCTTCTGTGATTTCCAAGAAAATTATCGCATAGCTCAACAAAACTCTTCTTGGCTTGTTCATAAATATCACATCGCTCATAATTTTACGAATTTGAGGTCTAATGAAAATACCTAAATTTTATTAAAACGGATTAAATTTTGAAAATAAAACAATATATGGAAAGAAAGAAATTAATACCTCTTTTTATTTTCGCTTCACTAAGTTTGGGGAACACCGTCTTAAGATGGGAAAAAGCGTCGCCGTTTACATCCAATTTTTTACAAATTGTTTCATGTATCCCAGCTTGAGATGCAGTGGTGGCAGAATAACATTCTCGGCTTTTACTAATGGCGCGTTTAAAACGTGTTTCTGCCCTATTTGATGTCATTCGAGGTGGCCATTCTTTTCGATCATAGCGATTCGGTACACGACTATCCCACTCACAAAAATAGCACGGATGTTTTGTGTGTCCTCCTTACTTGCCAAATAAAATCGTCAAAACTTTTAAATCAGCGACGATTTTCCATTTATGAATGGCATAGTTGAAGAAACGGAATGTTTTTTTCCACCACATTGTAGGTTTCTTTAAGGCTAGTAGCGTACGCGATTGGAACTGTAGTAGCTGATTTTTCAATATATACTTTTACTAGAGCCATCAATGAAAAGTCACCATTCATCTGCATTATAGTTGTGACCCAATGTCGAAAATAGTTTGGGTACAGCCACGCAACACACTGATCACTGTTATTGCCATCAGTTTTAAAACATTCTTCAAGTAGCAAAGTCCGATCACTACTCCTACCAGAAGTTACAAGAAAATTTTTTTCCACCATATTCCACTGCTTTAATCGCGACACGAGGATCTTTGATTGTCGTTTGGGCAATTGCAAATCACGTACAATATCATCGAAATCTGCTTTTGAAATAAAATATTGCTCCGTTGTCGTTGATCTGGATGGAAGGAACTCTTCTTGTTTTAAATCTTTTTTAGTTGCAAAAGTAGATTTGCTCGTTGTCGGAACTTCATCACCCCAAGGTATTGGTTTAGTAACAGTTATAACATTTGCATACTTTATTTTTTTACGAGTTTTAAAACTGTGACCTGAAACATTGGTTTGACAAAAGTAGCAATCATCTGGTTTATGATATGGCTGATGATGCCAAGTCATAGGCTCAGAAAAAATTAAAGCGGCTGAAGGTTGAACTTCGCATTTTTTTATTGTTCTACAGAATTACTTACTTATTTAGTTGGCGCTACAACCGTATGTCGGTCTTGGCCTCATCTAAGAATTTACGCCAGCCATTTCTGTCTTTCACTTGCTGGCGCCAGTTGGAAATTCCAAGCTTCGTCAGGTTGTCCTCTACTTGGTCTTTCCAACGAAGATGCGGTCGTCCTCTTCTGCGTTGACCGCCGCTGGGTACGGAATCGAATGTTTTCTTCACTGGAGCATCGTCTTTCATGCGCTGAACATGACCAAGCCAGCGAAGCCGCTCGATTTTAATGCGCTTGACTATGTCGATGTCAGCGTACAGCACATACAGTTCATCATTCCACCATATTCGGTACTCGCCATTGACGCAGATTGGTCCGTAGATCTTACGAAGAATCTTTCTCTCGAATGCTCCTAAAGTCTTTTCATCTAAGCTGCTCAGCGTCCAGGTTTGTGATGCGTTAAGTAGGACGGGCATGATGAGCGATATAGAGCGTGATTTTCGTTCGTCGAGAGAGGGCTCTGCTTCTCAATTGCCTACTGAGCCCAAAGTAACACCTGTTGGCAAGAGTTATTCTTCGTTTGATCTCAATGCTGATGTCGTTGGTTGAATTAATGCTGGATCCCAGATAAACGAAGTTCTTCACAACCTCGAAGGAGTTATTGTCAACGGTAACGTGGGTTCCAAGACGCTGGGACTGTTTGTTTGTTGACACTAAGTATTTCGTCTTATCTGCATTCACTGACAGACCCATTCGACTTGACTCTCTTTCTAATCTGGAAAATGCTGCACTGACTTCGCGCGTATTATGGCCAATGATATCTATGTCATCAGCATACGCAAGCAGCATAATACTCTTGTAGAATATTGTGCCACTACGTCTCAGATCAGCAACTCGGATGATCTTTTCCATCATTAGGTTGAAAAATTCGCACGATAAGGAATCACCTTGTCTGAAACCTCGTTTGGTAATAAATGGTGGGGAGAGGTCCTTCCCGATTTTAACTGCGCTGCTGGTGTTGCTTAGTGTCATCCTGCAAAGTCGTATTAGTTTTGCAGGAATACCAAATTCAGACATGGTGGAGTACAGGTGTTTCCTTATTGGGCTGTCGAAGGCGGCTTTGTAGTCGACAAAAAGATGGTGGGTGTCGACTTGTTTTTCTTGAGTCTTCTCCAAGGTTTGTCGTAGCGTGAAAATCTTGTCGATGGTAGACTTTCCAGGTCAGAAGCCACACTGATAAGGTCCGATCAGTTCGTTTACAATGGGCTTCAATCTTTCACATAACACGCTCGACAGGACCTTATATGCGATATTAAGAAGGCTTATCCCACGGTAATTGGCACAGATAGTGGGATCGCCTTTCTTGTGGATTGGGCAGAGCACACTGTGATTCCAATCGTTCGGAATGCATTCTTCCGATCATATTCTGCATAGAAGCTCGTGAATGCATTTAAGTAGAGCTTCGCCTCCGTTCTTAAACAGCTCAGCAGGTAAGCCATCAGCTCCCGCGGCTTTGTTATTTTTAAGCCAAGCTATAGCTGTCAGAACTTCATCATAGTCGGGCAGCGGAACCTCAACGCTGTTATCCAAAATTGGGGTTTCCGGAATATCATCTCTATTGGCGGGATTGTTATCAGCGTCGCCATTTAGAAGCTTAGAGAAGTGTTCCCTCCATAAAGTCAGTGTACTCTGGACATCTGTCACTAGATTCCCGTTTTCATCCTTGCAGGAAGAGGCCCCGGTTTTAAAACCATCGGCAAGGCGTCTTATTTTTTCGAAAAATTTTCGGGCCTCATTCCTGTCACCATACATCTCAATCTTCTACTGCTCGCGCTTTTCTGCCTCTCTTTTTTTCCGCCTGAAAATATGTCTCTCTTCCCTCCTCTTTTCTTTGTAACGCTCCTTAGCAGCGCGCGTTACAACCGACTGCAGGGTGGCTTTGTAGGCGGCGTCTTTCTCTGCAGTGGCGTCGCGACACTCCTGGTCGTACCACTGGTTTCGGCGAGCGCGTTGGTAGCCAATCACCTCTTCAGCAGCCGCACGCATGGAGTTGGAAATTTGTGTCCACTGCGCGCATATATCATCGATTGGAGGAGTGCTTTGAAGCAGGAGTGAGAGTCGAGTGGCGAAAGCATCGGCTGTCTGTTTCGATTGCAGCTTGTCGACGTCTAGCTTTCTCTGTGTAGGGTTGCGTGTATTCTTAGCTGCGCACAGACGTGTACGGGTTTTGGCTGCAACAAGATAGTGATCCGAGTCAATGTTTGCACCACGGATCGTGCGTGCATTTCTACAGCATTATTTACAAATAAATTCTGGCTCGTACAAGCGACTGGTGTAATAAAAGCGATCAAAGTGTTTGTTGTACACTTCCACCGCTCAAAAATTGTTTTTAAAACTACGCCGATTACTGAGATCTGTGAATAAGCCACAAATGTAGCAAAATTTATTACGTTTGCCACACATTTTAATTTTAGTTGCACACGATTTATATAAAACTTGAAAATTTTTATATAAAATGTTTCAAAGTTATAAAGAGGGTGATAAACAAAACGTCAAATAAAGAAACAAACCATTTTTTACATAAAAAAAGTTCTCATTGTATATTGTTGTAGTTTTTACTTGTTCCGATTTTTTTAAAGCTTAACTTAAGAGAATGCAAAGAGCATAGAAAGCAAAGAGATTGAAGGTAAAATGTTCGTCGGCGCAACCTGCTGTTTGATGATTCGCGAGAGAAAAAGTCCACAGAAACAAAATGCATCTCTTTAGTAAAGCATTTCATCTCAAAATTTTGCATTTCAAAACAAATGAGAACAAGTTAGAATTGCAACCACAATATGCAATGAGAGCTTAACTTATGTCAGGAATATTTTGTTTTTCACAGCTTTATCAAGTAACATTTAATGTACTTGATAAACCTGATAAATTTGCTAAATTTGTGAATTTTCAATAGATATCAGTCATCGGTATAGTTTTAAAGATATCATATTAAGTTATCTGTGCTCCTATAAAAAATGTGCAAAAGAACACGAAAAACGTTGTGCAGGCATATTTGCAAAAATTTTGTTTTCATCAATAACTCAGTCAATTACTCAGCCGATTTTTAAAAACTAAATTGCGTCGTAATTGCTAATAAACGTGTTTGCTTAGTACACTAACAGATAGTGTGGTGTGTATATAAAATAGTGTGTACAAAAATCTGAAAGTTGGAAAATATTACAAAAATTAAAAAAATTGAGTTTGCCGGACACATGGACACATGGATTTATTAAGGTTTTAAAAAAAATATGTATACCATTGGAAAGGTTTAAGTTTTTCTATTGGAATCCGGTAAGAAACTGAAAATCGGTGCAACATCGGCTAAGTTACAGCCTTATAAGTGCGCAAAGGTACAAAAACCGGTTTTTAAAGGTTAGTCAAGATTTTGGGGGTGTTTGGCGAATTTCTGGTATGCAGTCTTGTTATACTCAACAAGACCTACAAGAAAAATGGGAACACTTCCCAGAAATTTTGGACTGTCTTACCGTATTATTACAGCCTTAATATTTGCTCATAAAATGACAAAAAAAAATTGGTGGCAACCCTCTTCCTGCTGTCACTCATCTCTCATCAGCTACATAAACTGGAGAGATCAAACAAACACGTAGCACTGCCCACAACGATTCTACACAGTATTCAATTGCAATTTGTGGTGCTCGGAATAATCAAAAGTACTGAATCTAGTGGCATCTGTGGAGTCTGTGGAATGGAATCTGAAGTTAAGCGGCATTTATATGTTATTCGTTTAAAATTTGTCCCGATTTCATTCACCATACGTTACTATGATCAAAAAAAGCACGACAAAGTAGCTTTATGAATCAGCTTAAGCTAAAGCGTTCACTATGAACGCGGTCTAAAGCAGCTTAAACATTAGCGAACTTGTTCTTTCAACAAAATGGCGGGTCTAACTTGATCGACAGAGGTAGCATTCAAATTAAAGATACGTGATCGAATTTTTTTGTTTTTCGCCATAATTTTTTCAGAACCCTAGTTTGAAGGAGAAAGTCAAAAATTTTTGCTAACAGGTTCGACAAACCGTTATATTAGCTTCTTAACTATCAAATTGGTTCGAACATGGCCGCCCTTTGACGAACAGGTTCCATTATGTGTAAGTCCTTTCACTCAGCAAACAATAACACATAGAACATTGCTTGAAGTGTTCAAACATGGTTTAGCTTGTATTTACAAGTTTTAATGTTTTTTGTTACAGTTACATATTCACCTAATAAATAGCATATACATTAGAGTGGGTCGAAAAAAGTTTGAAAAAACCACCCCTATATCAAAGCTGACATCCAGAGGATTCCAAAAACAAAATCAAAATTTTTGGACCACCGGAAAAACATCCGAAATGGTCTTTTTTCATAACTTTAGTATAACATGTCCGATTTTCAAAATCGTATGTCGTTAATAAGGTCTTAACAAATACTAAATTTCTTTTTCAGAGCGTTTTCACTTCCGAAGTCATATACCACTAGTAAGCGCCGTTAGCCCAGTTTACTCCCCTTAAATTTTTGTCCTAAAATTAAAAACCGTTAAATTTCTTACTATTTTCCATGAAACAAATTATTTGATAAGTTTCAAAACAAAGATTTTAAAAAAGTTAAAAACAAATAATTCTAACTTTTATTTTAATTTAAACAAAATGGAAAATTTCCTGAAATAGTTTTAAAACTTAAAGAATGAAAATAAATAAAAAAATGTACCTTAAAATATTTAGGTATACAAAAGCAGCAATAACATTGTTAAAACAAAATTGCCCACGAAACGCGAAAATTAGACAAATCGGACATTTTTTACTTAAGTTATGAAAAAAGACCATTTCGGCTGTTTTTCCGGTGGTCCAAAAAATTTTTTCTATTTCCACGACTCAAATTACCACTTCGCGGAAAGCGTTTTTAGTTGATTGAGCAGTTTTAGAATCTGCCTATGAAAACTGTTTCAAAGATTGAAGGATCGTAAGAATATGTGTATTGCTTGCGATGGTTTCTCAACCAAAATGAAATAATAAATTGTAGGGAATATTGAAATTCCGCTGATTATTACATTAATAAGTCCTATTAGATATTTTTTATGAGATAAAACAAATTATATATTTTCAGGTTCTTCTTTATTTGTCCTGGAATGGTTTTCAAAATACTGTTTATTTTTGCAAAAATTTGGCTATTGTCTCGTTTTGCTGAAATAAAAATCTCGCAACATTATTCCCAAAACATCATTATCTGTGACGCATAAATTATTTTTATTTGCTGCTTCACATTTTCATAGGGAATTTTTAAGTTTTATTTAAATAAAATGATTTCCATTTACAGTGAGTAAGTCAATGTTCTTGCAAAAAAAAAAAAAATCGGTCTACCCTGCTCCACCTTGCAAGTTTCTTAAATCGCAGTGATAGTTTTTCCTGTTTGGTTGTCGTAAACAACAACAAAAGTATACGAAAAACAATTGCTACAAAAAACAGTCACAAGAATGTTATTTCTTCATACTTTTTAAAGAAATAGCTCTAGCTCTGTTTTATTTTTAAACATTAAAAAAACATTTTAGCTTTTTTTTCAACCATTCCAACCAAGTCACTTTTTCACTCACTGCAGAGAAAATGGAAAAATTTGATAAAATGTTGAAATTGTTTTAAGTAATGCTTGAGAGAGACATAACGAGAAAACCAAATATAAAAAGCTAAAAAAAGCTTGTAAAAGTTTTGGAAAAAAAATACTAGCTCGCTCATACATATTATTTGCAAGAAATTCTTTTGTTGCAAATTAAATTTTCATTTGATCTGTTTTGTTCGCGACGTTTCGTTACTCTGTATATCCTTCGTGAGTCATCGTCCTCCGTGTGAGTTGGGTCTATGTTGGATGGGTGGTACCATCAAGTGATGCGTATAGCATATCCTGTTTTTGCCGAGTGCAAAATTAGTTTCGTTTGAGTTAATAGCAAACTTGCTAAAAACATGTCAGCCAACATACATATACGCTGAGCTTGTGTCTGCAACCTTGAGTTGGCTGTCAAAAGTTCTTCCTTAAAACTCGAAGGTTTAAAGCATGAGCAAAAGGAATGGAGGCAGTCGGCAATGACAAAGTAGCGCGGCGGGATGTCTTGTTGTCGTCGGGAAATATTTTAAGTAAATGTTATCAAGTTTATAGAAAGCTTAAAGTTAAGCTAAATATGAGGATTTAGTACAAGGAAGAATTCAAATAGATTTGCGGCATAAGAAAACTTTTTACAGAATGGAAAACAGAGGTGCGACAAGTTGGGTACTCGGCATTAACGAAGTGTCTTAGCAGTTTCATAGTGTTAGAGTATAAAGTACTTTTTAATGAAATAGCTATATGGCAACACTTTTTATTTTGACAGTCGGTAGCTTTCTGACTTTACTATTTGTTCGTAGTTCTTTCTATTCGTGTAATTAAAATGAAATAAGAATTAAATAATAACTAGCCTAAGCTAAGACTTTGTACTACTATGTACTTCATTTATTAAATATCTGATACAAAGATTCGATAAATTTATAAAAATAAATTATTATCAAAATTAAGTAAATTTAATAAAAAAACACTAAAAAATATTAATTAAACGAGTTTAATAAAAATCATAGTTTTATAATTAAAATTTTGCTAACTATGGCTGTGACAGTAAAAAGTCGCAAGGTTGATCATTTGCTAAAAATTACAAATAAAAATTTCCTTAAAATTGCTGAAATTCACTTTATCTCCTGTTATTAGTATTGAAAAACTTTGCTTTAAAATATCTGACGCCAACCCTCAAGAATATTTATTCTATCTTCTAAGGCGAAATGATTCTTCTTATGTTTACTTAATTCGAGAATTTAAAATATTATTACTTAGTCAATTAGAAACTAAAGGTTTTATAAAAATCCCAACTCTTATAAGATGCGATGTTATGACCTCTCCCTCCGTAGAAGTATTTCCGTAAGTATTTCTATTCTGACCTTGTCTAATGGGCTCAAATCTGTTCAAAGATGGTAGTACCAAGATCTTTTTGTGTCTTGGCTACAGAGCTGCCAGTTCTTTGATACTCCTACTCGCCATTTGTCATTAACTAAACCGCCTAAAACCGCCAAAAAAATTTTCTTAAAATATTTAAAAAATAAATAAAACCATAATATTTACATAACTTTATAAATTTATTTAACTTATTTGTACATATTTACAGAAACCAGCTTATAGCTTTTATTAGATGTATTTAAATATATTACATTCTTAGTAATATGTGAAAAATCGTATAAAAACTAAACCAAGATCAACGACTAGAATGTATTTCATAAAATTTAAAAAAACGATAAAAACAAACAATAGAGTAATGGGAGAAAACCACGCATACAGCTCAATTCTGAATACTTTTCCCGGGGAATCGGAAAAGGAAGTTTTTGTTTTTATATTGTAACTGAGCAAGTTTATGTGAACTGAGCAAGTTTATGTGACTCAGCTGTGAAATGTGATTCTATGTATTATGTTGTGGTAGCACTGTTGCTCTTCGAATTAAATGTTAGAGATGGGAAACATTTTTGCTATGTTAAAAGTGTTGTATAACGCAAAAAAACATTTGATCTTCTTTTTAGGGAAAATGTTGAAACCGCCACTTTTTCGTCAACTCGCCAAATCAAAAATCTTCTCGCCAAAGTGGTCGCTCGAGATATAGACATATATGGCAGCTCTGCTTGTCTAAACTACACTAAAACATTAAAACTACCTGACATGCCTTTAGCAAATCTTTAGTTTATACTTTAAAACACAAGTCTTAAATTCAAGTTGAAAAGCACTATAAGACCCAAGTTTAAAATATAAGAACCCTTTTGAAATAACTGAATTTTTATGTAATTTATATTTTTATATTTTTACAATAAGCCAATAATCCTTTGGAGAAATTCTATGATACTCGTATTTGCTAAAGGCATATTTAAGGCTTTAAATCAACAACTGTGTCTAGTATGATCAGTAGGCATAGAAGAAAGAATATTAGTTTTATGATCGAATGGTGGTATATTGAATTGGCGGTACAGTCATGAAAACTGTTTAAAAAAATTTTAAAAATCTGTCGTTTTTATCAATAATTTTTTCTAATATTTATGCAAGCAAATCAACAAAATTAGTTATATTTACTTATTGTATCTCTGTCCCAGGCGAAAAAAACACAACCGAACTTATTATCTTGCAAAAAAAAGGTAGAGACTATATCTAAACAACGATTCTAATTTGTGTAGGAATTGTTCATAAATGTACATTTTAGAAGGAAAGGGGCAGTTTTTTTGATAATTTTAAAAATGCAACTTTTCCGCACTAAGAATATGATTGTCTTCAAACTAAAAACTTTTAATTTCTTTTCTAGTGTACAACTACTACATGAGTGAAGATAATTAGCTATCCCCAACTAATGAAACTATTTTTCACCATTTGAGTAAGTTCGTATGAGCATTCCTTTTCCAAAGGATTTCTAAGGTTTATGGTGCTCTTTCTTTGTAGGTAAGGTAAATCTGTTGGATAGAAAACGCTTTCAAATCACATCTTTAGACAGAAAATATAAAAATGTGGCTGCATTTTAAGCCGTCGGGATGTTTGAATTCTCATATGAATAAATGACTTTCAGAATGGACGCCATGTAGCCGCCCATACAGTAAACACAAAAGAATGTCCCGTATTTTGCTCTTGATTAAACAGAACTAATTCAAAAAATGTTGACAATAATTTTTAGTAAAGACGATGATAAGGCACTGAAACACATATTTTTTAAGAATTATAAGAAATAAAAAAAAAGCATTGCAGTTTTATTTTTTAATGGATATAAAAGGGGATAAAAAAGTTATTATATAACATGAATATTTATTTCATCACTTTAAAAGTCGATATCTTAGCAAGTAGGAAGAATAATACAATAATGAACTCAGTAAAATGTCCTCAAAGTTATAAGAATTTATAAAAAGCAACCGTTTTAAGATTTTATGCCATTTCCTGAAACTCCTAAGCTCGAGCTGAAGGCAAAAAAGGGAGAAATATGTCGTCCAAATCATTCAATTTCTTATAAAATTTTAATTCTTCAGCCTTAACCTGAAGTAAGTAAAAAAGCATAGCAATTATGAAAAACTTTTAAAATATTGAGCGTCTTTGGGCCATAGCTCCCTACTAAATCCGAGCCTGCCTTTATTGCACTGTACAGTATAATAATATCTCTGTTATTTAGGTTGATTTCATTTGTTTACAGAATTATTTTCTAATGTTACATATAAATAAAGTAAATACATACAATGGAAGATTTTCTATCGAAACCGTTAAAAATTATCTGTTTCATCTATTAATAGCAGGTTCGATATTATTACTTTTTGCATAATATAAATTTTTACTTTATTTTAAAGTTCCGTTAATTTAATAAATTACTTTTTGCTGCTTTTTCTATTGGAAAACTTTTCACAGTAATCACTGACACTGCCAAACTGGTACCAAAGTCATTCCATTAACTGTCACTTGCATCTCTTGTTTGCTAAAACCCTTTGTTGTTTTTATCTAAAATCAGCGAAAAACAAAAGCTGAGGTTTTTAACGGCCACTTATTGTGGAGGCAATACACAACAAAAGGCACCGGAAGAATGGAGGGAAAAAAGTAGTTAAGTGCAAACCATAGAGATAATGCTATTAACACGACTTTATGTTGCTGATTAGCGAAAAGCAGCGGGTCAAAATATTTGCGACACAATTTCAAGAGGCACTAATACGAAAAGTTTGCATTGTGGTTTACGTTTTAACAGTTTTACGTATTCATTATAAAACAGGGTGCGTGCATGCGTTCTAAAATTTAAAAAAAGGGTTAAAAAAATACTAACCCTCATCTAAATGTGGAGTATTTTTAATTAATAATTTGTATACGATATTCAGAGATAAAATTTAGAATTTTTAAATTTAAAATTAAAACCAAAAACTTTTACAACATGACGCAACTGTCACTCATACCGTTACAGCTGTCGATGTGGCAGCAACTTGTTGGTAGAGGATTAGCTGAAGTTGTGTTCCGAATAACTTAATATTATGCATTTAAAGAAGTTAATAAAGCAACAACATAGAGTGGTGTCTTTAAAAGAAGGGGAGGAAAAACTCTTAAAAAAATAGCGCCCATGTTGGTTGTCAACTTACGCCACATGTTTGAAAAACCTGGTTGGTGTGATTGTACAAAAAATGGCGTTTGTTACAACTCCGAGAGCTTCTTGTTCACTAACAGGTGCTCAACTTTAGGGCGGTCAGTACTGTAAAAAATTTAAAGAGGCAAAAAGGGTCTCAAATCGCAAGAGAGCAAAAAAGTGAACAAAAAATTATTGCATAAATATGCAAATTAGTTAGATGACGTGTCGCCGATGACATTGTCGTCCCTTGGACGGATGTTGATTTTTACACCATGTTGAGATTGTTCAGTCAAGTGTGTTGGCCGCTGGGCAGGCAAAATAATGTGACAGTGAACAAGAGCGATAGTGATGGGAAGAGTGTGTAAATGTGAGAATACTTCTATTTGTTATTGTTGTTGTCACGTTAACATCATAGCACGCTGAACAGCAAATGTGGGTGCAAACAAAGTCATGTCTCATGTGTAGCGAAAAAAGGCAATACTGCCTTATTATCATATTCAGTAATGAGTGAAAAAGTCTGTGACACACTGTCAGTTAAATTTTGCGGTCAAATGTTAACAGCTTTTTACATTAAATTTATTAAAAATGCTAGAAAAATAAGACAATATGAAATATATTCAGTGATTTTTCTTTTTTAACCTCATGCAATACCATAACCTAGTATAGCAGCATATTCTTGCAAAATTGTTTGCATTTATATTTGATTGTACCTTTTTTTATTTAATTTTTTGTTTTCTCAAAAACAAAACAATCCTAGTAATCCTCTTGATTGTCTGACCTAAAACAATTTTTGATAGCTCATTTTAATACAAAGTGAAATAGCACAATTTACAACAAATAGCAATTTTTGCTGAGAATTCTATTTGCATAAAAATTGTTTTTTAGTGTAATTTTTAAATTGAATAAACTAAACTGTTCTCTTCAGCTTTAGAGTGAAAAAATTTACAGAATTTAGTTTGCATCAAAACTTAGCCTTTTATTAAAAACTATTTTACTTTCTTTATATATAGAATGTACATATCGACACTCTTTTGCTCGAAATTATCGTATGTGCCATTTTTTCGAAATTGACTTTATGATGCAAATTTTTTCTACACCCCACAACGCATCATCTTGTAAATTATTGTACCTGAAATCACTATAGTTACGCCAAAAATTGACTGTATATTTTATCGTATGTTGCAATGAGTTTCTTTTTGTGGGCTTTATTATCGTATGTGCCATACAAAAGTGATGCCAGTTGATTCTGTGCATAGTACAACTGAATCTTTTGTACAAAATCGTAACATTCGGGCGCCCAGTGAATGGACCACAATTATTCACAATGCGCAAACTTACCCATCGGGAAATGACTGTATTGAAATAGGCCACTTCGAGTTTAAAAACTGGAACTTATTTGTAGATTTTTTTAATACCGAAAACAATTAAACTAAACTTAAATAAACTTCGCATAGCTTCATCCGCAATTAAAAATAAATCAATTGAACTCATGTATGGATATTCTGAAAATTCCGCTTAAAGAATATATGAACAACTTTAATTTTACTTTTATGATAGAAATGTTGTATCTTCTCAAGAAAGCATTTATGTATCTCCTTGAAAAACTTATTAAAAAATAATATTTCTTCAAAATATCACAATGAGTATTTAAATTAAAAACATTCCTTATGAGTAAAAGACTCGTTAAATGAAATCGAAAATTAAATTGGGTACTTATGAATGTTGAAAACATTCTTTAGTTAAGTATAACTTTTGTTTAATGTTATTTTACACCACTTAAGATAATAAAAAAACCGAATAAATTCATAATTTTTTCACATTATTTCACAAAGATTAAGGATCACAAATAAATATGTGTTTCAATTTATTTGCAATTTAAACTGTTTTTTATGTTATCGTAAGTGTCATTTTTTAAAGACAATTAGATATATTTGCCAGTGTTGCCGTTTGGATCCAATTGGATCAATTTGGATCCTTTTTTTCTACAAAAATTGACGGATACTTTTTTTAAGCCTCAATGTAAGTTTGGATACTTTTTTAAAAATCGTTATTGATATGAATAAATGTTTTTGTTTTCAAAATATAAAAAGAAAGCAGTTCCTATTACATTAAGACATTTTTTGGCAATATTTTCTTATCAAAAAATGCATTAAAGCAACCAAACTCTTTACAAAGAACTTTTAAATTTTGTAAAAAATATTTTTAGTCTGCCATAGCTCAGCTGCAGCCGAACGTATTTTTTCCGATTTAAAACTAAAAAAAAATTTTTTTGGAAATGGTAGAAAATATTTATTTTCCAAAATTCTTACAAATGAATATATTTGAACTCTAAATTTAAGACGACATTGCACGTTGAAAAAAATGTAAATTAGGACTTTAAGTAAATAAACTTTTAAGTTTTCATGTAAAATAGTCTTTTTACAATAAATGTTTAAAGACAGAAGTACTAAAATGTATATTCCTTTTTAATATTAGAACACATTTTTGTTTCTTACTATTTTATTTTAATAAAAATATTTATCAGTCTTAAAATCAAATAAATAAAATTTTTATGGATGATTTTAAAGTTGGGTTTCATTATTTAAAAATATAAAAGTTGTGTTTTTGTGTTAAAAAATGAATATATTATTGTTTTTTGAATTTTGATACGTAGTTACTTTTTTTCAAGAGTGGATACTTTTGGATACTTTTTTTCCCTTTTCATGGTTATTTTTCAATATCGTCGCGACAACACTGATCTTTGCCCTTAATTGATTACTTTACCTGGAGACACAATGGAATGTTTACGGTATCTTTATTTTTAGTTTTTGCTGTATTGTAGTGGCGCATTTGAAAGATATAATCATCAATAACTTTTCCCAAAATTGCTCTTAAAATACAATAAAATGGAATAGATGTAATAAAAGATTTGCATTGAGATATGAAAGCTAGATTGGATTTATTTAGAAGTGAAAATGCAAAAACAAGATTTTTTTATAAGAGCCAATATTCAAGATTTGTAATTAAAAATAAAAATTATTGATATTTATTGGAAACGGACTAAAAATTATATTCTCAGACATTGAGAAAAATTAAATTGAATATCGTATGCTTGCAGGTAGTCTCATCTGAATGATCGCAATTAGGATTTCTTCATACAAAATTAACAGTTGTTAACATTAGATTTGTCATTCTTCTACAAAATTAAAGCATCGATTAAGCAAAATACAACAATGAAAAAGAAATACAAAAAGAAATTTGCTTACAAATTTAGGCATAAATAAGGGTAGCTCTAAAAAGTTTCCGACCTGAACGTGAAACTGGCAGTATTTGTCAATAAAAGCTAACGAATATGGATAACGAATAGAGGCAATGAATATTTCCAAAAAACGTGTTTGTCTCCAAATTGAATTAAGACTAAGGCATGAGAAAGCTGTCTGCGCGCAGTTTAGGCGCAGTAAATCAGAGTCCGATTAGATACAATAGATGCATCGGCGTCCGTAGGATTTGTTCTAGGGGGGGCCAAAGGCATAAATTAATCTAGAATAAACATAAGCAAAATGTAACCTACATAATGCTATTTACTCGGATTTTTGGTACTAGTTTTATAAACATACGCATAATACACAAGAAAATCTAATATATTTTAAAGATCGTTTAAAAAATTTTTTCGTATCATGTCTGATTTTCATGTAATACGTTTCAGTAATTTTTTGCTAAAGCAAATATTCTTAATAGTTTAAAAATTCATTAATGCGAGGCCTATATCCTTACATGAAATCGCATTAAATACTATTGAGCCCCAGGTTTTGAACTTTTAAAATAAGAATACAAAAATTTCCTAATATTAAACAATATTTTTTTTTTTTTGTTGTAAAACTGAAAAAAAAACAAACCAAATTTTTGGACCATTTTTTAACTTTGGAAGCCTTTCACTCCTAAAACAATTTCAAGCGGACTGAAATTTTTCAGATTTGGACTTAGGAGGTCAAAATCCATATCATTCGCAAAAATTAAAAATTTCAGCTGTCGCTATTCTTGAAATGATGCTAAGGGAGATATTTTTCACCGGATCTCACACCGCATGACACCAATTTACTTTGTTTTTTTCCCAACATGAATCAGTTCAAGCAGCTTGCAAGTTCCTACAAAGAGTACGGAAACATACTTCTTATCTGAGTGAATTAAAAATTAATTTTTTTTTTAATTCAAAACCTATGAATAAATAAATAAAGAAGTACACGTATATTAGATTTGCTTTGGTTATCATACTTTATCTTGACATATTCCAGAATCTCCCTGCAAGACTTGATTACGAGTCCTGGTTTGATATAAGCACGTGACTCGAAAAAAGTCCAGAAAATTCTCAAACTGGGTGGGCGCCGCTAAATAACGTGAGTTTTAAGAAGTAAAAAATGGTTGTTTCAAATCGAGTTTCTTATTTGCGTTTATTACATAAAAAATTTATGATATAATAATCTCTAATGAAAAATCGTTTGCTTACTACGATATAAGATTTTTTCAAAAATTAGTCCTTGATTCAAAATTGGCCTACTTGATTAAATTTCCTAACTTTTTCTTTCGTTTTTGAATTAGAAGCTTTGCTCTCGCCTAAATCGCTGCAACTTTCTTAAATTTAAATGCTGCAGAATTGTTTGTCAATTCATTAAGTTTAGGAAAAATTAAAAAAAAACATCCAAATCAAATCATATTTATGATAGAAAAACGAGTCGACTTTTGGGAAAACATGAATTTTTTAGTAAAATATATTTACTTTGTCTTCTATTTGTTTACAATGACTTCCAAACATAAATTTGCATATCGTCAAAGTTTATATCCGTTATTGAATTAAATGCTCCTTGCTGTCTGCTGCTACGAAGAATTATCGTCGACTAAAAAGGGATATCATTCCTTAACATTCGTCAATTTCTCGTAGGAAAAACTTCGTAATTTTTTTCATTACATTCGTAGTATTTACTAAAAAATTCATTCTTAGTTTGACCGTACTCATTATTCGTAGAAGATACGAAGGTATAGTTGAGTTTACAAAATTTGCAACTGAAATCGTTCAGACTGGTTTGTCGAACAATAACCGAATATAAGGAAATGTGTGATTGCAAGGTGGCCGTAGCCTACTGGAAGAGTACGTGGCCCATAAGCTAAAGAACCGTGGTTCAAACTTTAGTTGAACAGAAGGTTTTTTTCGAAACTAGGTTTTAGGATCATTCGTAAATGTATTCGTACAATAAACATTTGTTTTTTTACGAATACGAATAAAATATTCGAAATGTGTACCAAACTACGTTCATTCTGCGAATTCTATTAGTCGCTGAAAATTACGAATAAAATGCTTGGAAAAAAATTTTAATTTAAAAATACGTATTGAAAAGTGTTTGTGAAACAATGAAATGGTATCGTAACTTATTAGGCCGTGTTCAAATTAAACTGCTACCAATTTTTTTCGCAAACGCGGCTAAAAATACTGAATATTAAATAAATTAATGTATTTCAACATATACAAAATTCACTATTTTTCAGCCGTTTCTGCAAAAAAAAAAAAAATGAGAGCGGTGTCGTAATCGCAACAAAAACGCGTAATATGAACACGGCCTTACAGCAAGCAACGGGTACAACATACTATTTCAAAATGAATAAATTTATTTATTAATTATTTATTAATTAACTTTATTTATAAATTAACATAAAAAATCAATTTTTTGGGTGCATGCTGAGCATCAATACTTGATAAGCTAAAGGCAGAAATTGCGAAAAAATTACCGCATTTGTAGAAAAAAAATTCTGTTTCAGCAAGACAATATGTCGCACAGTTGCTCCGGTATCTCCTTAACTGGAAAAAATTGATTTTTTATTATTTCGTTCCTATGGCAAAAAATTTTATGGAGATTTGAAGTAATGTTCTTTCAACATACATATGAATTTTTGCGTAAGTTCTGCGTTGCTTACGTGAACTTTCTAAAATTTTCTGCGTCAATTAGATAGCGAGAATTTATGGCACTTAAAATTTTTTAAATTATTTCAAAGCCCTGCATTTATTCATTCAATTGATGTCATCGTTGCTATTTGGGAAGTCTACATATATTCTGAATTATCTATGAAAAATAACTTATTTGCCATGAAAGCTAATACATCAGCGCATAATGTGATGTATGTTATTTGCGATCCTTTTGGATTTCAATTCTTAAAAGTTTTCGGAAAGTTGAAAATTAGTTTCAAAAAAGGGTTCTAATGTATTGTAAACTATTTTATGAAGATATAGTAAGACAATTTCATAACAAAAACAGATATTAAATTTGTATAAGAAAAAACTAAATAAAAAACCTTAAACGGTTACTTCACAAAGTAGTTTGAAAGCTGATCAAATACTAATTTTTCACTTTTTAAAGATGTTGAAAAAAGTTGCAAAATTTGATGCATACATCATTTCCCGTTTAGAAGGTGGGCAAAAACAAAATTTTAAATTTATTAAATTTGGTCATTTTTAAGTAAGAAAATTAAATTTTACTTATTTTCGAGAAAATTTCTAGGCAAGAGAGTGCATACTGCGCAATCTCACAATTCAGCGGTTGCTATGGTAAAAATACATGAAATTAGGTTTGAACAGCTTCGGAACCCTACTTATTCTTCAGATCAAGTACCAAGCGACTTCTTTTTGTCCAATTAAAAACTGCGCTCGGAGGACATAGAACTTATTTAATGAGGATTCCATCTCCTTCGTAAAAAACTATTTCGCAGAGAAAGACACCAAGTACTACTATTTGGACGGGTTAAAAGGATGGGAGCATCGCGGGGAGATGAGTGTTGAATTACAAGGATACTATATAGAAAAAAAAAATACAAAATCAAAAGAAAAATTTCTTGCATCTTTGTTATGTCGGAAACTTTTAAGACCATCCTCGTACAAGTTCTTGTGGTTACTTATATCAAATAAAAAAATTAATATTTGCATTTGATGATAACAATATTTGGATTGAATTACCTACTTATTTGAGCTCCTTTACATATTCTAATATATCATGAAGTACTATTTATACTAAGTTCAATAAGGTGGATCCGATCAAGGCTAATAAATTTTATACGCAAACAATTCTTTTCGATGTAATCGATAATTTTCTTGTTTTTTTCTTTTGTTTTTATGTTAACCTTCTAAAGATAGATTTAAATTCAGCACTAATTAAGGCAAAATCGAAAAAGATTTTGCGGTCTGTGCTGTTTCTGTATTGTGTAAACTTTGGTAGATTACACAGAGCGCGAGTAATTTTTTTTTTTTTTTTGCTACTACTATTTTCATAAACACATATTACATTTCTTTAAAAATGCTGTTTCTATAAAATTGAGCCACAGTGCATATGTCATGAAAAATCCTCTCTAAGCTATTCACATTTTAACAAATGTTTTGGTTGCTTTAATTGATGCCAAAATCAGGTTCTTTAAGGGCAACATGAGATAAGATATGCTCTAGTTACTTATTACCTTCCATAAATAAGTTACTAAAAAATAAAGGAAGGAAAAATAAAGGAAAAAAGTGAAATTAGTTTAGTTAAAATTTGTGAACCTGTCTGCCATCGAGCGGAACTCAACTAATTAAAGATGTTCGTCTTCGTGAAGACAAGTAACTAGAGCAAGCAGCTGCTTGTTTCTTCTTTCCGCTCATCTTCTTCATCTTTATTTTCTAAATAATAACTGCTGACAAAATTTTAAAGTAAACTTTACAGAATATAATTAATTTTTCACTCAAGTCTCAAAAGACGTTCGTTCACAATCAGTTTTAGTGAGTGAAAAAAACAGCTCAACTTGCGTTCGACACGGCAACCGAGAAAATGTTATTATTAGTAGTAGAAGTAGGTAGTAGTAGTAATGGAAGTAGATGGATAAAAGTTTGTTGGTAGCAACAGCTTGCTGAGCATGTAATTTGAAAGTTTAATTAAAAATTGCTTGGGTTGAGTACAAGACAGGATATTCGAGATTTTTGTTTATTTAAAATATTGATTCTGCACAAAAGGATAGTTTTCAGTAAAAATGGCAAGAAAATCTAAATTTCAACACTGAGCCGAAAATATGCTGACGAACAGAATCTTTAATTTTTGCTGTGGTAAAAAAAATAAACAAAAATAACTCAAAATAAAACGACACTCAAAACGTTTTTTACTTGTTATAACGATGAAAATAATGAAAACGATGAATATGTAGCACAGCTGAAGTGAATTTGAATTAAAGATGATGAAACATTCAGAAGAAAAGCAGATTTTCAAACTTGGCTGGCACTTACCTGTAAATAAAAAGAGAAAAAGCAAGTTATTATAAAATATTGTGGAAAATATTGCATCTAGAGAAAGAAAATTTAAGAGTGTTTTTAAAAGCTGCTTAAGGCAAAACTGTAAATTTAAAGTTTCGATGTGTTGTATAGCATAGCTCTTTACATACTCTTACCACATCCTTAAGTGGTAGACGTCACATATTTTACTTAATTTTAAGTGACTAAATCTCTCTATTAATATCTTTTGAAAATTCTGACCGCATTAATACCATATTTCACATGCCTACAGATAGCTATGCATACATAGTTCTGTTCATGCCCAAAACAAAAAAAATAATAACACAAAAAATACTAAAATTGTATGAATTTCATTGCAAAATTTTCATGACTTGAAAATTTTATCGAAACCAAATGTTGCAGAAGAGTTCTGTCGGCAGACTCAGTGGTTGCCTTAGGCATAGAACCAAATTCATTCACCAAAATAAATATTTATATTTTGGTTTCAAACGTGATGCTTGTGAAATATTAATGAAATGTAAACACACACACACACGCATACTGAATAACACATATACACATTCGTTGTTAGAGACAGAGCGTCAGCCAGATAGATATATAGATAAAGAGGTATGATATACAAGTAATTTACATATAAGAAAAATTTATTGAGTTAGCAAAAAAAAAAACAAGAAAGTTTAAGCTTCTCTTCCCAGAATGATAGTATTTAAATAAGCCACTCAACTTTCAAAAAATGTTTAAAACTTTCAATCAAATAATATGCGTAGCATAACCTTCAAGATACATATCACATCATGCAACCTCAAAATAACTTTCGCTTGACTGCAACTTCAAGTTGGATACAAGAAATAGAAAGTAAAAAAAAAAAATTAATCTTTCACTTGTGTTAGGTTTGTCGTGATAGAATTTTCCAAAGCGTTCTTTTCTGCTTGACGTATAGAAGAGAATGTTGAACATGAAGAAAATACATACAAAATGGAAACGGAAGCAGTTAAATGTGCAGACAACGATAGATGTATGCAAATAGACCGACAGAATGACGTATGAAAAGACTGCATCTACAGAGCGCAGTGTTTTTAGATACACGTGCAAGTGACGATACTTCAGAAATTTGTCATCTGTTCTGTTAAACTCGGTTTTTGTAGCATGCCATCCAATTCCTTTTTTAGCAATTCTGCAACAACAAAAGCATAAATTCTTCTAGATGAAAAATTTTTTAACAGTTTTGGCAAACTTTTTTCGGCCGAGGTAACACTCGCCGGTGTCCAGTGTTCGTGACTCACAAAAAAAAACCTTTACGCTGCATTGAAACACTCGATCTCATATTTTTTATCTGGTTCACAAAGTTTATTTAAGAAATTTAAATTTATTATTTGAAAACTTAAATGCTAGACAATTACATAACTTCTACTTATTTATTTAATTATTTATTCATTTATTTCAAAATGCTTAAACACACTATTCATTGTTTTACTTTTAAATTTTCTTAGCCAACACTAAAAATAAGACTACGAGGGGCGAAAAATATACCTAGAGTTATCTCGTAGTATATATGTATGGAAAGGTGGGGAGCTATGTGTCGCGACAATCGCGTCGAGAGGCTTAGCAGCTATGCTACGAGGGGAAAAAAAGACCTAGAGACATCTCGTAGTATAAATATATATATATATATATATGCAACGGTAGGAAGCTATGTGTCGTGACGAACGCGTCGAGAGGCTTAGAAAATCCCGTTTAACCAGTCTAGCGGTGTGACACAAGCAAGACTTAGAAAAATATTTAACAAAAAAAAAATAAATGTAGCTCTCAGGGCGAGTGCATCGGAAAGACTTAGAAAATCCCGTTGTAACAGTCTAGCGGCGTCACACAACCAAGACTTAGAGAAAAAAAGACTACAGGCCCAATTATAATAGAAGCAACTTAATGTGGTCTCATGTCAATTGAGCAGTGTGTTCTTTCACTTATTGCTTCAAACAATACTTTCTTATACAAGTGATTATAATAAACGTAGCGTAAAGTAACGGGACGTAAAGATCCGATGAATTTCGATTTCTACGTTACTTTACATTACGTCTGTTCAAAGAACTACACTTTTTGTTGCGTTTTCGTTATTAATGTGATAGTTCTATGTATCCACAGCTATGGATGACGAAGTTTTAATTGAACTTGTACGGGAACGTGCAATTATTTACGATAAACAACTGCCTGGATACTGCCTATTATAATTGCTACAACGTTTTCTTACATTACGTTCCGTCCCGATGAAAGTTGACAACATTTCGTTACTTTACATTACGTCTATTATAATTCGACTTTATAATTTGGTCGGGACGGGACGTAATGTAAGAAAACGTTGCAGCAATTATAATAGGAGGTAGCCAGGCAGTTTTTTGTCGTAAATAATTGCACTACAAGTCAATTAAAACTGTGGGTATTCGTCATCCTGTGGGTATTTAGAACTATCATATTAATAACGAAAACTCAACAAAAAGTATAGTTAAACAATATAAAATAGCACAATAATCGAATGTAACCTCAATGTTTAGTTGTTCTTTGAAATCGAAATTCAACGGATCTTTACGTCCCGTTACATTACGTTACGTTTATTATAATCACTTATATAAGAAAGTATTGTTTAAAACATTAAGTGAAAGAACTCACTGCTCAATTGACACTAGACCACATTACGTTACTTCTATTACAATTAAGCGTTTACCCAAATGGCTGCCGTAGCGAGAATTAGTAATGGGATCTATCGAATAAAAGTTTTGGAATTATTCAATAGTTCAAAATCATTCATTCATTCAATAGTTTTTTTATTTGATAATTTTTTCATTTGCACTTCGTTTGCTTACCTTCAACTGATTGAACGAATCACGAGTACTGCAATTTTAGCTGAGAAAGTATGTTAAACTAATTGATTTGTGTTTAAATGACAATTATAATGAAATCACACCAGTTAATAGCAACGTAGAGGTTTTTAAGTCGAATAAAGGAATACTTGAATTGATATCAAAAATCATTTGCTTTGTACTAGCTACAATTTATATAATTCAAATGAATGAATAATTTATTCCATAGTAAATATTGTAAAATAGTTCTTTGAACTATTTACTATTTTTTTAATTCGAATGAATGATTGAATTATTCGATAGTTTAAATTATTCAATAGTTTCGTGCACTATTTACTATTTTTGAAAATAAATGAAAGAACGAAATATTCGAACGAATTGTTCGATAGTTGAAATCGTTTGATAGTGCCCATCACAAGCGAGAATGATTTTTCTTTTGCTGTCGGAATCTGTAGCCAGCTTGGTTTTACTGCAAAGCGTGTGCGTGGTGGATTTGACTGAGGTAAGTTTTCGTTATTTCTAATGATGTGCGTATTCACCATGGCCTAGTGTTGTTAACCGACTACTCTAGTGGTTCACATGCTAACATTTAGCTATGTACTTTCTTGATCGCCTACTAATGCGATTAATGATTACAAAAGCTAATGGCTTCTTCGCTCTAACTTATAGCTATTTTATCTATGTTTCTTAATCTAATCTTAATTTAAAGATAACCTTAATAAATATAAATACATTTGTCCATATACATACAAAAAGTGTGGAATGAAAACGAGTGACGACTTTCATCCTCACACAGTGCAACAAAATTTAAACTTTTGTGATAATTCGGGAATGCTGTTCATATATAGCTAGGATTTTCCAAGAGATTATTTTTATAAAAAACTTTTTAGGGATATGCCACTTTTTACATTCATAAATGTGACTTTTATTTGTTAATTATTTAAAATTTGAATAAATGAAGTCACCATGGCATCAAATGTCTTTTTTGCGTTGAATAAATTTTAAAAATTCTTTGTTTTTGCCTATATTTCTAAAAAAAAAAATTCAAATTGAAAATGCTTTCATTGTATATTTAAAAACGTAGGTGTGAGGAATTATTGTAAGGTTTTTTATATACCACTTTTTAAACCTTCAACTTCCATGGAGATGCTATTTCATGCGCTCTTTGCAGCTTCATTCCTGCAGGGATATCCTGAAAAATATCTATGAGCTAACTTTTGTTAAATTTAAGTACAGAAAAATTAATCTAGTTTTGGTTTTGTTTGCAAATAATCAGATTCAATTTAAAACATAAAGGTAGATAAAGAAGGTTTTACAATTTTCTTATAAATTCATAAAACCTTGTAGAAAAGTTTATTTCCGCCGTTTTTAGCATTTTGATAGATTTAAGATTAAAGGTTAAGAACAATATTTTTCCTGAAAGTATAACAATAAAACCTGAAACATTTTCAGCATGAAAAATATATTTTGTAAAATTTTCATTTGGATTTCACTTAAATTTGTTATAGTTTTTTACACATATGTTTGTATAATATGCACGATTAGAGATCTTGAAATAAAATTGAAAATGTTCTGTACTACAAGTTTTATACAAGTTCAAACTAGATAGCTTTGGTTTCAAATCTAGTATTTACAAAATATTAAAACAGCTTTCGTTTTAAATTTATTACAAGCATGGATTAAAATATTATAAAAAAAATTACAAACACCGTGAGATTTGAACCAGCGCAAAGTGTGAGAATTCACGAATCTAGCTGGAAAAAATTAATAACTCCAGAGTTATTAGTAACTAGTTAACTAGTAAGCCAAATTTCCTGAAACTTGGTATGGGGGTAGGATATATTATAAGTAGGATATAAAAAGTGGCTAGGATACAACAAAGGGACATAGCATCATTAATAAAATAATGTATATCTTTGAACAAGTATGAAGGACAATAGTATTTTATTAAGTGTTTTAAATTTTTTTGAAATAAGAAACTTAAAACAATATGAAATTTTAATATTGTAATGGAAGAAAAAATTTGTGTTGGTATAATAAAAATAAAAGTAAATTAATATTTAAGAGTATTCTATGGTTATAAAATCAATATGGTTCAAAATCAAATAAAAAAATCAAATTATAGTATTTGATATAACATAAATTATATTAATAATTATAGTTACATAATAAAATTATATGCACACTTATATAAATCTGAATAACTACTAATATTTAAATCATTATGAAAACTATTTGCTTCGATTTCAGAAGTGGCTTCGTTGTCGTTTGTATAATTTATTGCTGGTTCCTTCATTAAGTCTAATACCTTTTGTGTAATTTTCATCTTTTTTTTTTTGGAGGCTTGCAATAAGTGGATCTGACGAAATTAACAGTCAGTGTAGCCAAATGACATTAGTATCGATTCGAGATGTCTTCCGAGTGGTTAATTGCCAGTATCTTCTGCTGTCCTTAGTTCTAGCCTCTTCAGCGTCCTCCAAGAATTGTTTTATTGGAAGAATGCAATACTGTGCGCTTTTCACATAAATTTAGTAACATAGCATATAAATGGACAAATATGAGTGAGATTTTAAGAACAGTGAGGGATTTTAGAAAAAGCTTAACATTTTAAATGTGAGCAAGCGTGTGCATGAAGATTTTAATATTTTTATAAACTGTAAACATTCACCTTGACGCTAAGTGTAATATAAGCAATGGCCAATACTGGCCTTTATTAGTTTAAGCCTATTTTATTTGAATAATTAGTAATATATGATTAATAAATTAACATTTTTCTGCTGAATTTGTGACAAAACAAAAAATTAAAAAATCAGAAATTATATAATCAAATTACGATTTGTAATCATATTACATGTCTGCTTTTTTAAAATTTTAAAAAACAATATATTCTAATCACACCCGGTACTTTAATAACGGTTCAAATTTCTACTATAAAAATAGTTTTATAGTTTGTACAACTGATCAGGTTTGCTTGCCGTTTACACTGAACCTATTGGTTTTTGTTTACTTTTAAGTTCATTGCCGTTATAAAGGAAGAACTTTATGTGACAATCAAAAAACTATTTGAATCGGACAACTTTTTTTTATTTGTGTCCTCCTAGATTATGAAATTATCACACTGTGTAGCGCATGATTCAATTATATATAAGGTTGAGTAAGCTGAGAGCACATATATGTCGGCGAATGTCAAAAACAGCTGTTTGGTGTTATTCTTTTTTGCCTTGACATTCGCCGATCCAAATAATATCCATCCAGCGTTTTTGTTTAAAAATGTCACTAGGCACTTCAAAAAAAGGAAACGTTCTCCTTGTTCACAGAAAAAAAACAAATTTAATGAACAGCATACGTTAAAATTAATTCATTCATTTTAATGAAATAATCATTGAATTTTAATGAATTGCTCATAGTTTTTAACGTACTTTTCATTGAAAGCAATGAAGTTATATTCATTAAAAATGTCTAAATAAATATCAATGATTTGTTTTCATTATTTTAATGGACTTTTCATTGATATCAATGAAATGTACATTGATTCCAGTTGTAAATCAAATTTTAACGAAACATACATTGATTTTTAATGAACAGTTCATTGAATTCAATGTTCAGGTTATTAAATGCAATGTATAGTTCATTAAATTCAATGTATAGGTCATTGAATTCAATGTATAGTCCATTGAATTTAATTTATAGTTCATTGAATTTAATGTATAGTTCATTGATTTTAATGTATTGTTCATTGATTTCAATGTATAGTTCATTAAATTCAATGTATAGTAAATTAAATTCAATGTATAATTCATTAAATTCAATGTATTAAATTCAATGTATTATATTCAGCTCATTAAATTCAATTTATACTAATTTATTCCCTTCCCAATTTTGTTTGAAGTGAAACGCGAAGTTGTGAAGACGTGTGGCAATTGTGTGTGTAAATTTTAAATAAAAGGTGATAATAAATTAGATTGAAAGTGAAGAAAATGTTGTGCTTTGAATGTAAAAGAAAATTTAAATCTGTTGAATTACTATTAGTATTAGTAAATAGTAGGAAATATACCTGGCATTTTAAGTGACTGCTGCCATCATTTTCAAAAAATGTTTACATTTTTAAAGGATGAAAACCACATAAAAGATAAAGCTGTGTGGGCAAAGTTGGCAGAAATTGAAGATTTTACTAATTACAGTGGTAAGCTTAATTTTTCTCGAGGCTAAATAAATAAATAGTTATTTTTTTCAATTAATATCTTTAAAGACAGTACTGCTATGAAACTTCTTTGTAGAACAAAAACAACCAAATGGGTATTTGGTGCCCACTCAAAAAGTATGCAGTAATTACAACTTTGGAAGAAAAACTTTCCTAAAGCATACAATTACCAGTTTCCAAGAGGCATTCGTTTTTGTTGGAAGCAGCATCCAGGAAGTCGAGGAGCATATTGAGTTTTTAAAAACTAAAGGCGAAAATATTCAACCATTAATCCTTGCTGTTGGAGAAGAGAACTTCTCCTCATTCCAATAATTTTATGTGTTCATAGATGGTGTGAAATTTCAATTTGCTAGTTTTATTAGAGCCGTAGATGTGTGCTTTGAAATTTTTCAATTATTTCAATTAAAATATCCTCTGGCATGCACTCTCGTGTGGGAGTTTATTGCCGTATATTTTTATAAATTTAAAAACTATTCAAAATCTTCCAAAATTTGTATATTAACTGACTCTTTAAAATAAAAAATATTGTTGAAATTTTAATTATTTCCTTATTTTAAAAATGTTTAGAGAGGGATTAACAAATAATTCGTTGAATTTAATGTATAGATCATTCATTCCAATGAACTAAATAGATTTAATTTAATGAAATATACATGGAATTCAATGAACTGAATACATCAAATTTAATGAACTGTACATTGAATCCAATAAACTAAAAACATTAAATTCAATGAGCTTAATACATTAAATTCAATGAAATAAACATTAAATTCAATTAACTATAAATTAATTTCAATGAACTATAAATTGAATTCAATGAACTATAATACATTGAATTCAATGAACTATACATTGAATTCAATGAACCTTACATTGAATTCAATGAACTTTACATTGAATTTAATGAACTTTTCATTAAATTCAATGAAAAAATCATTAATTTTAGCATTTTTTTAATGAACGTGTTCATTGAATTCAATGAAGTGTACATTGATATTCAAGGAACCATTCATTGAAAATCACTAAGTTTAATGAAATATTCATTAAACTATGAATAAAATTCATTGAAATCAATGACCATAGTTCATTGGACCAAAATCAATGAATAATTCATTGAAATCAATGCACCTTTTCATTAATATAATGTACCTTTTTGGTTCAGTGTTCCATTAGTTTTGGCGAATAGCGTACTTTTTCGGCATTTTGAAGTGGTAACAAAAACTCAAACTCCAAGAAAATTGTTTAAAAGTTATTTTAAATACAAATTTAATATTAAAATTCAGTAGTTTGACTTATAGTCAGAAATTTTAATTTACTTGTCTTTTTTGTTTTACTTTGACATTTTGCGATCCAAGTTTTGTTGTTGTATGAGAACACTTTCATGGCTACTTAACCTTATATATAACTGAATCATGGCGTAGCGTTAAAAAATTTCTAATATTTTCATTGCGTTTGCTGCTTGTTAAACTTATGCTTCTAAAAAGGAACAGTCGCAGTCAAAGCAAAAGAAAAAAACGATCGCTAATAGACTGCGAAGCACTTCAGCAGTCGACAGCTTCTGCAGTTTTCGTTTTGGTTGACTGAAACTGTGAACAATATCTTAAGTCGAAGCAGCAGCAGCAACTGTTCAACTTTTGCAAGTCAAAGCAGCATCAGGTTTTCAACAGTCGTAGCAGATTGTTTTGCTTTTATGCTTTTTGCTGATACTTTCTGATATTTGATTGATGATCGCTTTCGTGGCAATTTCTTTTGCTTTTGTGTTTTTCGTTTTATATTTTTTTATATGTGCTGTTGCTTTTTATATTTCGAATCTGATGTAAGAATTTCAAAAAGTTTTTTGACACTAGGGTGGACCCTAAAAAGGTTTTTTTTTTTGTTTTATACTCTTTATAAAACTATGCAAACAAAACTTTTCTAAATTTTTACATCAGGTTCGAAGTCAGCGAACCCTTAATACTTCCAGCAAATAAAAATAAAACACCTTTTAGGGTGCAAGTTAGTGTCAAAAAACTTTTTCAAATTCTTACATCAGATTATTGCAAGAAAATAATATTTTCATTTGCTAGAAAATATTTTCTCTACGAACGAACGAACAAATATTATCTACGAAAAATAAAAGATGATTTCCGTATATTGGATGAACCGTATATTGGAGCATTTATTCAATAAAATAATGTATCCCTTTCTCACATTTTTAGCCTTGCTACACTTTCTGAATCTCTTTTACAAATTTCTCATCACTAGGTGTGTTTCCGTACTAACTTCAAGTAATTAAAATAAAGTAAATTAAGTAAAATATATAAGCTCTTTTAATGTATTTTTTAGTGCTATGCTATTAGCTTATCTACTTACTACTCATTTTTTTCTACGCACGAACGATCGAACAAAATTTTTTATTTTTTCCTATTAACGAACAAACGAACGTTCGTGCAAGGCTTTGATCAGAATCTGCCAGCATACATTATAAGCCAAAAAAAAAAATTTATGGACCACCCTCATGAAACAATGACATACAGATAGCTTATTCCGTGCGCAAAAAATGAAATCTTCTGCGCACTACGTCACTCGGGTTTGTCAGCTGTAACACGTGGCTGTATCAGCTGTAATAAAAAAAAAAATGTGAAAAAGCAAAAAGTAAACACAAGCAGCAAGCAGCACAATTGCAAGCATTTAAGAAATATTTGGGCCTGTTCTGCGACATCTTTTATGAAAAAATTCTGTTGTTCTGTTATGATTTCACATACAAATTTTTGAGCTGTCAAAAAATCTGTTACGAGACCAGAAGTGGTATTCTGCACGACAATCTTTTATGAAATCTGTGATAAATCATAGCAGATTTTTTGAACTGTCAAAAATCTTTTACAAAATCTTTTATTTGGTATTCTACATGACAAAATCAGCTATGAAATCTGTTATTAAAGACAACAGAATAACAGATACATTTTTCTGTCTTTTGTCGTAGCAAATTTTTAGAAAGTGAACATTTTGGTCTGAATTCTCTTGAATTGGTATTCTACATGAACAAATCTCTTATGAAATCAGAATAACAGATACATTTTTCTGCCTTTTATCAGAATTTAGTTTTTATTCTGTGTGTTCAAGGAAGAGAACGTAATCTGTTTGACTATGCATAAGCATCGGTCGCAAAAATTCACCACATGATGGAAATTTATCAAAATCAGATGAAAACCACCTTCAATACTGAGTGAAAAGGTGAAAAAATGTTTGTCTCCTATAGTTAAAAAGATAAAATTTAATTAAAAAATGTATTAATAATCGCTGCGATAACTTCGTAGAAGGAGAAATTAGCTTCTACGCACTTAACATTTTGGTAGTATTTTACTTTAAGCTAAAATGGCCCTTTTTAAAATTTTTGAAAGTAGTTATACACATACATAATATGGAGATAAATGCAAAAACAGCCGCTGGCGAAAAGTTCATGTTTTTAATATTAAGCTGAAAGTCCAAATTATTTTTTCCATTTTTTCAACTTCTGACACCTATAACTTCTAAATTAAATGAGAGCGGCCATTAATTTTTTCAGATTTGGAATTAGAAGTTCTTAATACTTAATACTGTTCCAGGAAAAATAGTTAAAATAATTAATTTTTAACTTTCGCGAATTTTATCTCCTAAGCCATTTGAGACCGACATTTTATAAGGAGGAATAAGCCACTTTATTAGGCCACTTTTGGAATAAGGAGGCCTAAATACATTAAATAAAAATGAGAAAAATATTTACAAGAGGGCGCTAAAGAAAAATCATGCCTTTATTTGTGTAAGAAATTCAGCATAAAATATAATAATAAATGTTAAGCTGAACTTAAATTGAGAAAGGAATTTATATTTCTACCTTCTGGAATTCTAAACTTTGCTGCAACTTTGTTGTTTAATTATTATCTCGGCGTGCACCGCCGCCACTACGTCAACCGTTTCTGCTACGAAAGATGCTGTTGAATTTACTATGATGTACTATTGTAGAAGCCGTTGTCTTTTCGTTTATAGTTACTACGCTCATTGTTACATCTATTATCCTGTCGATTGTATGAAGAGCCTTCAGCATCGCCTCCATCATAGCTACTAGTTCGCTTCCTCCTGCATTCAACATCTTGTCGTTGGAAGGATGACCTGCCACTATCGCCGCCACGACGATTGGCATTCGAATAGCGTTTTGGCCACCGCAACATGCTCGTATCCAAGTTGCTCTTTATGTTTGTAACCTACGCGGTCACCTCTGCCTCTGCCTCTTCCACCTTCACCATAACTGCGTCAGTCACGACTTTTATTGAGACTTAAGCTTCTGATCTGGGTCGTCCTCCCAGTCCAACATTGTTTTAAAACAAGCAATTTAATTACATCAACAATGCTAGTCTGTAATGCTAAAGCGCAGCACATCTTTAGTGCTAATTTTGTAAAAATATTTGCAATTTACACGTTAAAAGCGAAACTTCTTCAACTTGCATTAATTTATTTTCAATTTATTGACAACAATCAGCTGCTTCATTAACGTTAACGGAAGTTAACGGAATTGTAATAGATTTTTGATTTCGAAGATTGATACAAGGTACCATTAAAAAACGAAAGGCAGAATACCAATTTTAACAGATCTTTTATGGTCGGTATCTTTTATGATTCATAACAGAAAATTCATAACAGAGTAACAGATCTGGCAGAATAGGCCTAATTGCTTTCATTTAGTTTAATTTCTAATATTGTGCATTTGTAGTACGTGTAAATTATAATTTTCAATTATATTTTATGTAATTAAAATTAGTTCTAAAATTTTAGATGCTTTTGATGAGAATAAAGATTTAAATTTGGGCTAAAAAATGAATTTACAATTTTTTCAACAAACGAAACAACAAACGAAAAGAATATAAAATGAAAACAAAGAAACAATCAAAGTGCTGTCAAACACATCCAGCAACGAAGCTTTTTTGTGGGGGAAACAAAGGCGAGAAAACACCCCTATTATATATGGGTATTTCCACAGGAAAGTCTACCGTGACCAAAAAATTAAAACTTATTAAAAACTTATTATTTTATGATATTATCTAAGAGAAACATTTTAATTTTATTAATTTAAGCAATTTGTACATAAAATTATTAACCATGATGATCACATCGTCTGCACTGTTTCACAAATGTAGTTTTTCTTTTTCGTAAGTGTTTAGTAAATGTTTCAGAAACATTTTTGTTTTATTAAAAATGGAAGGCATTGGCTAAAGATAATGAAAAAATGGTTGATGCAATTAAAGGAAAATATATTGAATTTGTTTTTAATTACCTAATTACATAATTACTTAACTACCTAATTACTTAATTACCCAATTAAATTGCAATGGAAAAAACTGTCCCGTGCGACCTGTCCCGTGCGACCGAGCTTAATATTAAATTAAAAAATAAGTGTTAAATATTATTGGGTAAAATAAAAGCAATTTAAAAGAAACACCAATGCACAATATCCATAAAATAAACTCTTTGAAATATTCCTTCAGACTTCGCTGAATTCGGCGCTTGAGTTGTTGTCATCGAAAAAAACTTCCGTTTTTGTCCCGTGCGAACCCCGTTGTTTTTGGCAATTATTTTGAAAAGGAAAAATTACCGATAATCAACCTTAGCACCACTTATAGAGCTTACTATGAGTTATAAGTTAAGACCATTATCAAAATATAAATCCGTGTTATTACGACTTTTTTTTCAATTTAACTGCGTACGACTGTCCCGTGCGACACCATGGAAATGCCCATATGCATTTCTTTTCAATAATAGTATTGAAAAATATATTTGCTTACATTTATTTATAAATATATTTATAATGTTATTAATTTCATTTCAATTAACCAAGTTTCAATAAGAAAATGTCGATATTTCTTCATCGTTATAAATAAATTGTCCCTTTTAAATATATTGTGAATACGTTTTTATTTAGCCACTTTGACAAGCTCGAACTACGTCACAACAAAGATGGCTGACATGAGCAATACGCTATCTGTATATCTTTGTTACATTGTCCACCCTAGTGTTCTATCACAAAGCGATTTTCGTTCAAAAAGCAAAAGATATTTGCACGAAAATGTTAGAGAGTATCAGCAAAAAACATAAAACCAAAACAGTCAGCTACGACTGTTGAAAAACTGATGTTTCTTCGAATTGCAAAAGTGGAACAGTTGCTGCCGAATCGAGTTTTGATTTTTTTCCACAGTATGTTGCTGTGTGTCAGGATTTGTATACAATAAAAATAGAAATTACTAACCACTTTTATAGATTATTTCAATTTCTGAATTGAAATTATTCTTGGTGTTTTTTTTTTAGCACACTGTGCTGCACTGTACAGGTGTTGCCAAGAATGCCGAATTTTGTTGAGATTTGATAAATAAAAAACAAACTATCGCCACTGTAGCTCCAACTATAGATTTGATTTTATTTTTAAAATGTTCTGCTTATAAAGTATTTTTACCTGTATTTTTCTTAAAAATATCTCACCACTGTTTGCAATACTCCTCCTTTAAATTTCAATGTTTAGTTTTGTTGCTCAATAAAAAAAGAATAACCGATCAAATTTTACTCTACATCGTCGCAATCTTTTCTCGAAATATTAATTTTACTAGCCAATTTAATCAATGGACAAAATTTGTTCGTTCGACTTTAAAGGGTCAACGGCATTAGTTCCATTTAACGCTTGTTGTTGCATTTTGTTAACCTGCAATAATTGTGTAACTTAATGCTCGCCGTCACGTTTATGGTTATGCAGCAACTAGCGGAAGCAAAAGTGGGTGACAAGTGCATTGAACGTGAATTTGAGATTCTTGGCATTAAAAATATAATTGTTTACTTTAGTTTTTATTTGGCAGCAAATTATTGGTTTTATTGTTTTTAGTTCATGGTCTAGATTTTTGTTCTGTTTTGTAATGTTGTGCTTTGTTTATTGAAATGAAAGAATGTAGGTAACGAGTGACTTGTTTCAGCTAACGGTAAAACTGACTTTAAGGAGTACACTACAACGGTTTCAGTCAATCAAAACGCAAACTGCCAAGGCTGTCGAAGTGCTTTGCAGTCTATCAGCGATCTTGACTGCGACTGTTTGATTTTTCTCAAGCGCAAGCTTAAACAGAAGTAAGTTTTGAAATCATTAAAACAGTGAGTGCTTAAAAAAGAAACTGTAGCAATTTTATCATTGATTTCAACCCACAACATTCAGTTTTTAAGTACACTACTCTTACCACTGGACTATTTCGCTATTCATAAGCAAACATATGAACCGAATCACTTATTATTGAGTCTTTACATGCCTTGCAATGACGGGTACGAATCCAAATTTAGTATCCAAATGTTCTGTAATTTATTATAATTTGTATTATAAACAAAAAATAGCACAGAGTTGTACTTAAATTTAAAGCAAAAATCTAAAAAGAACGCTGTAATATTTCTTTGATTGTACAGTATATTGCTTATAATACAAATTCTACAGCGCTCTAAGCTTGGTGCGCCAGAGTAGCTTTAAGTAAACACAGTAACTTTGAACGCGATTTTCTCGAAACATGCTTGTTCAAAACGCTCCAAACTACTGCAAACAAACAAATTGACCGATTTAAAGTTTTTTGTTGAAATCTGTTTGTAATGTTATTCTACACATCTTTTACTAAAATAGGCGTCTTTGGAAAATGTGTCTAGTTTTTACACGCAACAATATGGTCAAAAACAGAGTAAATTGTTCGACTTTTTTCCACGCTTCATAATTTTCTTAATTTTTCATATTTTCGTTCCATTATAGTAATTTATTTTCAACGATCTGGAGCTGAGGAATAGTGTGGCCCGATTTTAAGCATTTTAAAGCACGCCAACTTCAGCACCATCTTTAAATATAATAAATATATGTAAAGAAAAAATTTTGTTTCACTTAAACTGATGATGAAAAATTAACATGCAAATGATAATTTTTGTATATACATATGTATAATAAACTTTTTTCAAAATATGTTCTAAAATATGCCTAAATTTCAACTGCTTTTGCCTAAAACCTCCCTTAAATTTAAACCATGTTATCAGAAAAAATAACATGTTTAACCCATTTCCAGCTATTGGTGCATTTTTGCACCGATTACTTAAATATTTTCTCCAGGTGAGCGCGAAAGTGATATTACCTGGCACTGAAGGGATTATGTTAGTATGGACCTTTGACAATAAACATTATTTTTGATTTCAGTCGATTCGGTCGTTTACTCGGATTTTGCGCCCATGGCGCGTCGCAATATTTCGGTTATTTTTTTTTTGATTTTTGAAAATTCTGGAAAAATTTCAAATCGCAATATCGATAATTGCTTTTCAATAATGACTATTATAAGTTTTAAATTTTATGTTAAAATAAATTTAGAGCCCGTTTGCTGTTTTGAAATGACATGTACGGCTGTGAAGGTATGTGATGCAGCTAGTGGTGCAAAAATGTATCAGTTCACCCAGCCCTTACCTGTGGAGGTAAAAATTTTGCCAGATAAAGTTTAGGGCCATATATAGACTCTGGACGAAGTTTCATCGATTTTGGCCAGGTAGTTAAGGAGCCGCCGGAAATGGTTTAATTGGACCTAGTAACATTAAAACAGAAGAGGTAATCAGAAATTTATTGATGATTTATTGCAATAAAACACTAATTATATTAAAAAAAATGGATTGAATTGAATTGAAATTGAACATATGCATTTCAGCACTTGCTATTCAATCTAGCCACTCAATCTTGATATTGTCCTACAGGCTGCAGACGACATGATGACCTTTTTTTTTTTGGTTTGAACCAACCCTCAGGGGATGCTCCCTATAAATGCGTAATCATGAGGTTTATTTACGCTGACTTGGGTAGATTGGCAAATGCCGTAAATTTTGTTTTTGTGTCAGCTGGCCCCTGACTTGTTTGGTTAGAGTGATTTCTTGCAAAAACAGGCAATAATTGACTTAAGGGTATCAAATTTATAATATTTGTTGTTAAAGCTAATATCTCAAATAAAAAAATAAAGTGCCACACCCCCTATTACCTCCCACAAAAACGCTATGTTTCAGATTAATTTAGTTTTATTGGACTAAAATTTTGTAATTTAGTTCGCATGGTTACTCTCGGAGACTTAACCAAAAATGGGCGTGGTCGAACTATAAAGTCGAACTGGTGGGTGGCAGAAAGCAGTTTTAACATGTGATATTGAATCAGAGGCAAGTGTTATGACTTTGTCTCAGTCAAATCAAGTAACTAAGCGACCCTCTTCACCACAAAATAAAACTTTTTGTTGTAAATTAAAGTGTTTTTAAAATTCTATTGATTATAAATAAGGAAAGAAAATTGGGTAATATTCAAGCAAGCTACCACTAAACCATCGAGGCCGCCATATTACATCAGCATCTCGAGCTCTCCCTTCAAAACAGTCCGTCTTGTCTGCTGTGTAATTGACTCTACACAGAGTTGTTGTTGTTGCCTTCTTCAAACTTACTTCATCTAAATAGCTCACAATTAAAATAATTTACAAATACATTTGTTACATTTACGAATAATGCTAATATCTACCTATTTACGAAAAAAAATTCTGTCTTAGCTGGGGCTTGCACTGCGGTTTTTAAGCTTAAGGGACACGTACTCTTCCAGTAGGAATGTTAACTTTTTAAACTCAGCAAAAACTATAATAATAATAATAATAATAATAATAATAATAATAATAATAATAATAATAATAATAATAATAATAATAATAATAATAATAATAATAATAATAATAATAATAATAATAATAATAATAATAATAATAATAATAATAATAATAATAATAATAATAATAATAATGATAATAATAATAATAATAATAATAATAATAATAATAATAATAATAATAATAATAATAATAATAATAATAATAATAATAATAATAATAATAATAATAATAATAATAATAATAATAATAATAATAATAATAATAATAATAATAATAATAATAATAATAATAATAATAATAATAATAATAATAATAATAATAATAATAATAATAATAATAATAATAATAATAATAATAATAATAATAATAATAATAATAATAATAATAATAATAATAATAATAATAATAATAATAATAATAATAATAATAATAATAATAATAATAATAATAATAATAATAATAATAATAATAATAATAATAATAATAATAATAATAATAATAATAATAATAATAATAATAATAATAATAATAATAATAATAATAATAATAATAATAATAATAATAATAATAATAATAATAATAATAATAATAATAATAATAATAATAATAATAATAATAATAATAATAATAATAATAATAATAATAATAATAATAATAATAATAATAATAATAATAATAATAATAATAATAATAATAATAATAATAATAATAATAATAATAATAATAATAATAATAATAATAATAATAATAATAATAATAATAATAATAATAATAATAATATCACTAAACTAATAATTTCGTAAATATTACCACAGGTTACGCCACAGGCATTGTTCATGAGCTCGTTAAGATATCACGATACAGATGCTTCGTATATTTTACGAATATTCGTAGAATGCACAAATATCTTTTCAAAAATATCATTCGTAGCAATTTTATTACTAAATTTTTTGAATGCAATAGAATCTAAATACATAAAAATGACTTGAAATTAATTTTTTTAAAGAAATCAAAAACGCAATCAAAGCCTTTAAGATGGAGGAATGCTTTTCTCTGCGTGTTTCTAAGCATCTTTAGGCATCAGAACTTACCAACAAGTTTTTATTCTAATATTTTATAAATGAAGAGAAGTTGTAAAAAATAAAAATGCAAGATATGTGCAAAACCACAATCATTAATAGGTCCACAAAATAGTTTAGCCTTACAATTGGCTTAGTCCTAAGCTAAAAGCTTAACATTTAAGTGTTAACATTGCCCAAAAGGACCCTACTTAAAAAGTCTTTTTATTCAATTTAAAAAAAGCACAATAAATACCTTGTGTCAATATGTTTCTCTAGGTTTTCAAAAACTTGAATCCAGACAAAAATTCTCCCACGTAATGGCTATATTTATTTTTCGTTAAGAGCCTCAATGCAAAAATCTTGAAATAGCAAATAATAAGAAGATAGATAAATACCAAAAATTCAGAGAGAGATTACACATATTTAAAAGAAGAGAAAAATAAATCAAAACAAAAGAAAAACTTCAAAGTCAAACACCAGCGAATCAAAAATAATGGAATCAGAAGTTTGAAAAATAAGATAATGTGGCGACTGTGGCAAATGCTTCAACATGCAGTTGAGCAGATAATGCTAAGCTCCAAAATACACACACACACACACACACACACACACACACACACACACACACACACACACACACACACACACACACACACACACACACACACACACACACACACACACAAACACGCGCGCAATCATACACTCACATGTACCCCATAACTACAAAATGAGCAGAACAGAAAAACAAACAAACCGCACAAAAGTCCGTACAGTAAATGGCAGAAAAAAATTATCCATAGCAGATGAGATCGAAAAAGCTTTGAAATTGAAAAAAAAAAAGCAAAATTAAATTATTTACAACAATTGAAGCAGGAGCCAAAAATAAAAAAAGAAGAGGAAGAAGAAGAAGAAGAAGTAGGATACATTAAATGCTTGACTGACTTAGGGCAAAGGAGATTTGCGAATTTTGGACAACTGCAGATAGCAAAACAAGCAACAACAAAATACAACGCATATCCAACTTATAAAACGATAGGCTAAGCAGCAAAAAGTGAAAATGTAGAAAAATCGTTATAAAAACTTATCGAGTATTGATGCGGCACACAGTGGCTTCAACGCAGAGTGAAATAATTTTTTATGCAACGATTTTCGTATAATTGTTTAAAACTTTAAATGAAGAAATGTTTAAGAGCATATTTCAAAACCAAATACATGCTCAAATCAGTCTTCTCATTTTTTTGTATCAAAAGAAATAAAATTTCAAAAAAGATATATATAGATCAAATTTGTCTTCCAGTTTCCAAAGTCTGTTTTATTCTGAACAAATTAGGAATAAAACAAAACTATCCCTACAACGAGTTCACAGTTTTTCGTTTTACTTCAAGTGTATTATGATCTCCTTATAACGAATTCCCATTTAGTGAATTTTTCTGATCTTCATATAAAGATTCTTACATATATTTTTTCGTTACGCATATTAATAAATCTGCATCAGACCGTTTATAGTATATGAGGAAAAAATTTAAAGTTGCTTCGATCTTTGATTCCCGAGTCCTAAAAGTTTCCATTTGGCCCAAAATCCACATATACAATATTTGGTGCCGATCGGGTAATGATAAGGTCTGCCCCTTTGTTGTTGTGTAATCAAAACTCATTTTATATGGAAAATTTGAATTTTTAAATCAATTTTTTTAGTTTTAAGCAACCATAATAAATTTTATTCTAATAATTGGATCGGAATCGTTAGAAAATAGAATTTCCTTTCCAACAAGCCATCAAATGTCGAAAACCACAAAAGTTACAACGGGTTTAATTTGAAGTTTACATGAAATGTCATGTGTATGCCATAACCATAAGGTAGGTGCACTAGAAAATTCTTCTCTTTGCAACAAAATGTATAGAGATTGGGCAACGTTCAAATGTCCAAATTACAAAAAACACACTGCATTGACTCATGGCCGGTGCCCCTCTTTCTTAGTCCTATTTGTTTTTCTCTTCCCTGCACTTACCTTATGGTTATGCCATGGTAATAGAAATCAACGAACTTGAATTGAATGTGATAACTGTCATTCGATTTGTGTAGAATAACTTAAATTATTAATTTTCATAACCTTCATTTCGTAACCTCAATTTTCATTGATATTTTCTCCTTTCACGAAAGCAACTCAATTGTGCAATTAGCATTTTCAAATTACTGAAATATAAACTGCGTTGCGATGTTGTGTTTACCATCAACATCAAGTTTGGAACTATGATCTACCACTTCCTCGTTGTGTACCCAATCCAGCGATAAATTGCGCAACGTGGAATCAGTGGGACAAGTATCACACGATATATTAGGTGCCAAACTGCCGTCGAACGGACAGGTTCTGCAAGTTTTTTTTTACAATATGCTGTTTGTAAATATTGGTAGACCGAATTGTGCAAAAAAAAGTGCAACGTTAGCTGAAGATGCAGCATTAATTTTTTGGCAACAGGCGCGCATACCAACACGTGACAAATATAAATGTGAAGATACATTGCTCAAGTTGTACGACGGCTGGAGAAGTGTCCATAAGAAAAGTGCAAGCAACAGAACTGGGCCATTCGAAGTTAAAATGGACAATTTCAAAGAAAAAATGTACGTTCTGTTTGATATCGCTAGCGCAGACGCTCTGAATGAAATGTCTATAGAAGAAGACAAGGATTTTTATTGCTGCAAAGACAGAAAGGAAGACCAGGAAGTGAAGACGAAAATTAATTCGATGACAACATTATGGATGCGGATATGATCATTGATGATACTTTCAAATTGCATACCGATGATGACGGTGAGCACACGAAATGTCCAAGAGGACGAAAACACTGTATCTCGGCATGTACCTCTGTAATTCTTGATAAGGCCAAAGTTAGCTAATCAGATGCTGTACATATTTTGATAGCGTACGCTGATGATTTCATAAAGATGAAGAATAAGGATGTGGACCCTGTGACCTCTGTTGGTGACCTAGTGATCAATCGCAGTACTATTTATAACCTGCGAAAAAAAAAATCGTAAGCGAGAAGCGGAGAACGCGCAAGCAGAATTCATCGAAAACGTAATTTAGTTTGTTTAAGTTCTAACGTCATGTTTTTTAATTTGTGTTTTATTTTCAGTACGCAGATAAGTACTGAGCAGTCATTCGTCATTCACTGGGATGGAAAACTGTTGCCGGACCTATTTGGCAGAAGCAAAGTTGATCGGATTGCAATTCTCGCCAGTTATGGAGGCTCATCAAAGTTTTTGGGCCCTCCCAAAGTCCCTGCTGGCACAGGAGAAAATATTGCCAAAGTCTCTCATGATGCACTGTTGAAATGGGATATCATTAATCGAGTTTCCGCAATGGGATTCGATACCACTAGCTTAAATACTGGCGAAGAAAAAGGTGCATGCTTTTTGTTGCAGGGCAAACTCGGGCGAAACTTAATCAAGCTCGCATGTCGCCAGCACATGTTGGAAATCATATTGAAATGCATCTTTAAAGTCAAACATTCCGCGACCAATGGGCCAGAAGTGCCAATTTTTAATCATTTCGCTGCCGTTTGGGGAAATTTCGACCACAAATCTTTCAAAAACGGACTTTCGATCCAAAACTTTTACTGAAAAATAATTTGAGCGATTTTGTGTCATACAAAACTAAAAATTTCTTCGATGCATTCGGCTTGATTTCTGAATTTTTGCAGCAAGTTCCGTCTCTTTGGGAAACGAACGAAGATTATCAAGATGCTCTCGATAATCTGCTGTTTGTCGTGATATGTTAGTTATTAACGGCACTGCTGAACGTGGTGTCAAATTTATGAGCGATTACAACAGGATCATGACAACAGGATCAGGATAAAATTTAGGGGGGGACGAAAGATTTAAATTTATAAATTTTTTTACGAGTCAATGAAAATAGTTCAAAATGAATGTATGTCTCATATGTGTCTTTTTACCTGATGTTTTTTTATATATTGGCGTTAAATAGGAAAAATATTTTCAACTTATGTATATCGAACAAACGCTTCATGGCTTAGATAAAGTTACATTTATATAATTTTTTTCTTATTTAAATATCAAATGGCAAGGATTTTCCGCAAACGGTCAATAGTTCCGACCTGGGTTGGCCAGGAATGATTACTTTCATGTATGGATTATAGAAAAATTACTGATTACAATTAATAATACACAAATTTATTACTTGATTCCTTAAAAAAATTATTAATCACTTTAAAGTATTCAGTGATTTTTTTTTATGAAATCAGTAATCATGCAAAAGTAATCAATGATTAATTTAAGTAATCAATCATTTTCCAGGAATGAATGAATTATTCTGAATAAGGAATTTATTAGTAATCAGGCCTTACCAATCGTTGATTGCAGATGATTCTTTAACTAATATATTGTTTTATATCTTTTTTTGTACATGTGGTTCAACTGTGCTCATGGTAATACTGAGACTAGCAAAATAAAGAAAAGGTTTCTGAGCACTATTGTTACACTTCTTTAACAAAACCAATCTAACAAACCCTAACAGCACTTACAGCTGCTGAGGAAAATATTGTATGGTCGGTAAACCATTATGGTAATTATAGTAATAGCAATTAGTGAAATAATAAAAATACAGACAAATTTTTAACCACTGAAAGCTGGGTCTGATTACTGATTACTTGGTTTATTAAAAAATAATTTAATTCCTAGTAGTAGTCGTACTACATGATTTTTTTTTAAAAATTTACAAATCCAACTTGACAGTGTTTTTGGATTGTTTGCTCCAACTCACAGATAGCTGGCGCTGATTGCTTACCATACAGCAGCTCTCGTCAACTTGAAATGTCACTCTGGCTGTAGTTTTAAATTTAAAGTTTGTTACGATTCACTTACCACTGGCAATAGCCGAGCGGGTTAAAACTTTTCCTGTCTTGTTTTAGGTATTTTAAATTTGTTACTTCTTTTGTGTGATCCGATATAGTGCCGGAAGTGTAAAATATTTGGAAGCAGTTCGATTTTGGCAATTCCCAGATTTATTTGATTACTACCGATAAGGCTTGTGCTAAATAGTTCCGGAATCGGAACGAGCATGGAATGTTTCTTTTATACAGAGGAACTAAATCACGGAAACATGTCTGCGGAACTATTTAGTTCATTGGAACTGTAGAAGGGAAAAAATGTTTGTGTACTTAATCTGTAAGATAGTCTGCTAGAATATAAATAACTATTATTAAATGAGCTCTTCATAAATGCGATACTCATATGCAGTATGTAACAAATCTTATTCTAGATTCTTTAGCTACAATTTCATTATAAATATTTTAGTTATTTAAACATGTTCATATGAATCAGTTTTCTCTGAAGCTAAACATGTCCCGGAACTATCTGGTTCTGCCCGTTCGAGTGTTCGAGTGTTTGTGAACACGTTAGAGCTGTCCAGCTGGGATATGTTGTAGGTTTTTAGATGTTCGCGGAACTATCTAGTTCCGCAAGCTACATTTGATTGAATGAAAGCATGTTAAAAACGAAGTGAACAGAGTATTGCGCACAACAAGAACGACAATATGTCTTACCATTTCATATACTAGTTCTTTCGTTCTCTCAAACACATCATCTTTGCACTTGTAGTCGATCACAAAAATCGTGTAAGCCGTAATATGTGTGAAAGAGATGTCGGTTCATATTGCTTAATTTATAAATAAAAAATCATTGCAACCGGAACTTTTTGGACATGCTAAAAATTAATCGAAGGAACGATTGGAACAACCCATCTCTACTACCGATACTCGAACCTAAAATACAAACGGTATTAAAATAGGTTATTTTCATTTCTGTATAATGAAAAATAAAATAAAAATGTTCATATTAGCTGCGTTCCCTTCATCTTAATATAATCGCGATAGCAAATGTTCTCAAAGGAACGGTAAGAAAAACAACAACTTCAAACAAACAATCATGATAAAATAACTATTAAGTGTCCTGAAAACGTGTATCATTCACAACTATTGTAAACTATTATGGTAGCGATACCACCTTGGTGAACGATGTTTTTCTCTAAATGTGTTTTACTCTAAACGTCAGGAAAATTGTAAATTATTTTATTTAATATTTATTATTATGCAATTATATTAAGTTGCGACACCTGTGTATTAAATTTTTTAAAGGCTATATATCACAGTTTTATATGGATAGCAAAAATAATTTATTTGTTATAGGATTATTATTTTCGTTTTTGTTTTGCATGTAAAAAAAATAATCTAGATTTTTTTGAAGCAACCACGCAGAGAAAAGACATGGTTGAGACATGATTACTGCAATAATAATTTTTTTACTAAAATTATTGTATTATTTCTGCAAACACAAATTTTTGCCTCAATAAAGTCATTATTTACTAATGGTGGTACCAAAAATAACATTATAACTAGTTGAAATCATAACATCATTGAAATCGTCAACATACTATGATTGCATCAACTATTAGTTGCAACAAAAATGTTGTAGTTCTGTCAATCATGATAAATGTGAATATTATTATAGAGACAAACATATTAAAATTTTGAATGTTTGTCTGAACTATTCTTTGCTTGTTGGCAAACGAAGCAGAACATAACCAAAAATCAAAAGAATTTATTGTGTCTGAACAGTTTGCAGGAAAACCTTTCACTTCATTCACACAATAAGTTTGATCGATTCCTGGCTATGTGCTGTTTCGTTTGTCAACTGTTCAATTATTGTGTTCTGTTTTAAATAGCCTTATCCTAAAATCAGCACGCAGAAAAGTGACTTTTTCGACTTTAATTGGAGCAAAGATGTTTATATTTACTGTAAACATATTTCGCAATTCTGACCATATTTTGTTTATCACAAATATTGCTATTTTTGCGACAATGCACTTAATGTACCATGTTTATGAATGGCATTAGTCAGGCGAGCGGTAGTAGCGGCTGTGGCTTACTGGTAGTGTGCGTGGCTCGTAAGCGAAAAAGCCGCGTTTCAAACCCCAGCTCGGACAGAAAATTTTATCAAAAAGATTTTTCAATTGAATTAGTATTTCTGTTCAGCCTAATCAATGGCAAACCTAACCTTTCGAGATATCTTAATTAATAGCTGTGGAGATTTGGAGTGCATGAAAGTAAAAAAAAATAAAATTATTTTTTCAATAATCTGAATCCTAAAAATAAATTCATAATATAGTTGTTGCAATCATTCTATTTTTGACCCAATAAGAGAATAATGATTGTTTCAATAATATTTTGGTTCCTACAAAAAAGTTCCTTTTCTAAACATAGTTGTTGTAATCATTTTATCATGATCAAAGAAAACTTTATATGTTTAAGAACATGTTAGCAACAATCATAATCCGAATACTATGATCCTCTTAAAACATGGTTGTTGCAACTATTTTTTTTCTCTGCGTGAATGGAACGCAGCTATTATCTACTTTATGTAAATATCTAAGTTTTTAACTTCCCGTTTGAACAGTATACAATATTATATAAAATTATACAATACTGCTTTAAAAATACTGATTTGTTTTTGACTCTTTCAGCTCTACTTTCAAAGAAAAGGTAAAACCACACATTTTTTAACATATATTTTTTTATATATAAAGATGGCCATGAAGTTGGTGTGCTTAAAAAAAAGCAAAACATCTTCTATTGTAAAATATGCCTTCGTTTTAACCGCTTTTGCTTAAAACCTATCTTAAGAGATTCTTCAAATATTGAAGATGCAAAACATAAAAAAAAACACAAGTAAGGAATTATCTTCGACTGTGCCGTAGTTAAAATACGCCCACACCGTGTTTTAGTTTGATGACTTCACTTTCGCTTATGTCGACAATAAATTTAATACATTAATTTCTGTGATCTAAAGGATTTGGTATTAAGATAGTGCTACTTTGTATGGGATCTACGCAGAGTTTTAACTTTACGTTGCTTATATTTTTAATATTACTTAGATTTCCAAATTTAGGGTGTTACCAAATTATTTAAATTTCTATTGTCCGTTGTTTATTTAAAATTTTTTCACCTAGTGGCTTTGTAAGCCACAGTTGTAAGCTTTTATTTGCTTTCATAGTAAATCGACCACATAAGCCGTTTAAAGTCGGCATAAAACGTGAAGGTCTAGTTCTCAATCATTTTACTAACACGTACAACCCAATTGATCTCTTACTTTTCCAAAATAGGGCTGCAAGGCTTTATAAAAATTTGACTAGGCGAAGACGCACGAAATTTGAAAAAAAAAAAATTAGTGATGAGATTTGAAAAAATAGTATTTAAATGAAATATGGTATATAAAAACTATTAAGGAATTATATTCAACTGGGTAAAAGTTAAACTACAACAACAGCTGCGTGAATGTTAAGTATATTTGAAGTTTTGAATGTTTTTTTACTTTTTTACGGTGGTTTTTATCAGAATTTTTCAAATTTCAAACTCATTGTACGTATCAAAATAAAAAAAAAATGTAAATATCAAAACTGAAGTGCTAAATATCAAATCAATACATTAATTTATGTGAAATTAATGAAAGTTTTGCTATTTCTGTAATCACATTGTATGGGAGGTAGGCATAATTTTCAGTAAAAGCAAAAGTAAAATTACATTTACATTTTACTACGTACATTTACTTTTACTTGTTAAATTGTAAGGCATTGTATTAGTTTGTGTGGAATTTATAAAGAGAATTTACTTCTTTTGTAATGCTTCTTTAAGCGAGTGCTTGGCGTGGTTTTCGTAGACAAATGGCATTTTGACTTATGGCGTTTTCTTTTCACAGAAAAATTGTGCCCTCTGAGTGCAGAATTTTTAAATTTTAAACTGAACTCAAAAACTTTTGACTTGTTATTAGTCGAGAAAAGATCTGAAAAAATGCAAACTATTTTTTACTGATTTTGTATTGGCTACAATGTGGTTTACTTTTGAGACACTTTAAAAAAATGAAATTGCAAAACAACAAATGCGAACAACTTCGAAAATATCTTACGAAGAAATGTTTATCAATGGTATGTAAATAAAAGAATGAATTAATTGTTTCTTTCTTTCATTATATTGTTTTTGATAATGGGTTTTTTTTGTTCATTCAGTTGGTATCAATTAAGGGCAGAATTTTAAAACCCTCGATCTTGGGAGTGCGAAAATTCTGGATGTTTTCTACTTTGGAGTCAAGCTTTTCGAGAAAAGAACAGGATTCAATAGAATTTTTCGAGAAAAGAAAATGCGTTTAGGATGTATATTTGAGGTTGAATTTTATGTAATATTATGTTAATATATGGTTTGTAATATTTTTTGTGAAGTTTAATAAGATTTTACCGTTTTCTTAAAACTACTTTAAATGAAAAGTTGACATGGCTTGCATACGAATTGCCTCATTTTCTTACTTGTTTCCAATAAGCTTGTCATACATTCTTCTTACCTCAGAAAGGCTATTTTTTGTATAAAAGTGGTTTTCCGATGTTACCTCTTTTTTACAGTAGAGTACACTTTTTCACAGTACAGTACACTTTTTCACAAGTAAAACAAGTTGATTAATAGAAAAACATCCATTTATTAGAATAATATTTATTCGTAATAAAAAGGCTACCTAGACGAGAGATAATTTTTTCAGCATATACCATATTGTCATTATAGCTATACTGAAATAAATGTGGAATGGATGGGCTCATAAGAGCAAGTGCCTCATGTGAAAAGGGGCTTAGTTTTCATTATATGACGAATCTGCAAAAATAATAAAAAAGTTACTCTTTGACCGAATGGGCGAAAAATAAATACATACGAACATGGGCGTCCACCGGGCGTACAGGAGATGCTTGCTTCCACACTATGTGCCTTAGAAAACGAAGGAAATCGTATATTTTTGTAAAAAAAAATACAAATACTAATAATAATGTAATGTATAGGTATACGACTTGAGCGCCATCCATTTAAAGGCTAGTTGCTTCGGCACGTGAGTTGTTACACTCTCCTTAGCAGAGTACGACTTCCATGTCCACTGTCAAGCTTTTTTAAGCAACCAACGCCTTTCATGGTATCTTTATGAGTTGTTAATTCAGGCACCGTAACAATGTGTTTTGGTTATCCCATAGCGCCAGTTTTCCTTACCAAAAGTGGCCCACTGGGCACATTATATCAAACCTCAACCTTCATATCAAGAAAGGTGAGGTTCTTACCCATTTAAAGTTTGAGAATAAGTTAAGATCGTTACGACCCTAAAGCCTCTTATCATTTGCTTTACCAGATAAGACTATTTTACATTATTTAAAAATGCACCAGCTATCCTGAGTGAAAATTCGGAGGGAACCAGCTACTAGATGGTTCAATTGGTCTTTCGGTTTGGTCTGAAGTATAGTTCACCATCTTTCGGGTCACAGTATATTTGATCAAGGTACGCTCCAGTTAGAGGTATAAATAATATTAATATTTATTATTATACATAACCGTATAAATTACACCGAGATTGAATTAATTAACTACATATAATTAAATAGACTAAAAACTAATCCCATATAAAAGTTAAGTTAATTATGTCTTTGGGTTTAATATAATGCCGATGACTTGCACATGTTAGACTCCTTGTTCCGTGTTTCAAGACGAGCCCCGAAGGTATCCTGAATCAATCGCATTGTTAATAAATTAGGCGCATAAAATATACACAAAAATAAAAAGAAATTTCTGCAGTTGTAAGATTCTATTAAATTTCAGCACTAATTTGATAAATCTATCGACACTTTATCAAATCATAAGCATTTATTCAATGATAAATTGCAAGCAACTCAATTTGAACAAACCAAACCCAATGATCTTATGGCAAATATGTAATATAATTTTGAGAGATTACAATGTTAAGAGGAAAAAATGCACAATATTTCTATAAAACTTTTTATATATTACAGGCATATGTTGAATTTTCCATAAAGAATATTCAGGTTCATCGGGCTTAACCTCTAAGCAGTTTCACGAGCTACTTAGCTCTCTATTCAGAGTTCTTTTCAACTTTCCCTTACGGTACTTGTTAACTATCGGTCTCATGGTTATATTTAGTTTTAGATGGAGTTTACGACCCACTTGGTGCTGCACTATCAAGCAACGTGACTCTTTGGAAACATCTTCTAATAATTATTAACGCTACACGGTCCTGGCACCCTCTTTGGGTAAATGGCCTCTTTTGAGAGGGACTTAAATTGTTAAATTGTCATACTAGATTATAGACGTTCCATACACTGCATCTAACATTTATCATAAAGATAAAGTGACTTGGTGCTGAACTGATTTTTTTTTTCACTCGCTGCTACTAAGAAAATCCTTGTTAGTTTCTTTTCCTCCCTTCATTAATATGCTTAAATTCAGGAGGTAGTCCCATATGCGTTGAGGTCGTATAAAATTATTTATTTATTTTGTAGCTATGCAAATTTTATTGAATTTATAATAAAAATTCCTATATATTTTATTCTTTTTTTATACATTAAAACAAAAATCCAAATAATTTATAACCATTTGTTTTTTTCTGTATAACATAATTTATATTTTTATTATATTTTTTTTATATAACAAATAACGGGCAATTTTTACCTTCCCCCTGCTTTACATTTATAAAAATCCTGCGGACGCCCATGTGAACGCACATTTCAAATAACATTGTTTTGAGAAATTGCAGTAATATTTAAAAAAAACCAAATTCAAAGGCATAGAAGAAGTCAAAGCAAACTTGATTAAAGGTTTACAAAAGTAAAAATTGCGATAGCTAATTGTACGTATTTTTTTGAGTAAATGTATATTTTTTCTATTGTTGCATACGAATGCCAATAGATTGAGGTTAATTCTCATGAAAAATTACAGCTAAACCATGCTTAATTCACCTTAGGTCCAGTTTTTTCATTCAATTTTCTGTATATGCTCTATAAGTAGGGCTGCCAGGTCTCGATCTCCACGCGGGTTGTCCCGATTTTCAGCCTAAAAATGTGCGTCCCGCAAATACCTCACGCGGGACGCCAAATGTCCCGATTTCTTGAAAAACCATTTTATTTTATAATATTTTCACTATTTTTTAAAAATACTTCCTACGTTTTTATTTCTTCATGACTAAATTTGTGCAGATTTTTTTGTACGCCATTATATCATTGCACCGAATCGCATACTTTTCAAGCAACCGAACAGTGCGTGAAATAAAGAAAAAGGGAGCGAATAAAACAATAACATCATTCTTTGTGGATATTGCTAATTTTGCTTTGCTCATTTTCACCCACGATGTTCGTTAAGTTCAACATATCGCATCCTTTTTTAGCAATCAAACATAGCATGAACGAAAGAAAACAAAACGAAAAAAAAACAATAAGTGCATTATGTAAAATACATTGTAAAATACAAGTTTTGAATTTTCAGATATTAATATGGGTTAGTAAAAATATAAGTTTAATTTGTTTCTATATTCATTTATTTGAGTTCTGTGTTACTGACTTTTGTTTAAAATATAAAATTTCTTTTTTAAAGTTACATACAACTCGAAAAAATCGATTTTCAGTAAACGTATTTAAAGTTTTTTGTTATTCTAAGCGTACTGGACGATTGAGTCTCTGTCCCGATTTTTTTGCTTATGTCCCGATTTTTTTTTTTTGTAAAATCCCGAATTAAAAAAAAAACCTGGCAGCCCTAGCTGTAAGCGTGTGGGTATCAAAATGGTAATTAATAACAAACAATATTTTTAGCTTACAAAGAAAAAAAAGTTTCAGATGGGTTAATATATGATGCGGATATATATCACGTAGTTCTATGTTAAACGCTAAATATGTCAAATGAAAAACAGTGTAAAACCATCCAATACTGTGAATCGACAACTATTGCTTACATGCTTTTATTCAGGCGAAAGTTTTATTCCGACGCACAGTGGTCCAAGACACTAATCTAGCTGGAAATAAGCCATAACTTCTCTTTGGAAGCAGCTAGAAGTATGAAATTATGTATTTCTTATTAAAAGCATTCTTTGTACCAAAAATGGGCGTTGTAGGTAAAATGGGCGTGGTAATTTTTATGGCATTTTTAAGAATATGAAAATGTAACGAATATTAATGTATTAATTTAGAGGTGCCGAATACCCATTTCGGCTATATTTTGAAGGACGACTCGAACGAGGGTTTTAGGCACCTATTTTTAAGATTGAAGATATATATGAAAATTTTTAAAATAACAAATTCTTTGTAATAATTACGAAATTTTCAGTAAAAAGATCCATTCAAATTTAACATATAACAAAGGAGACCCACCACCAATATGCTCCCTTGGGTACTCCACTAGGTCCGAATAGATATATTGCACTAATATACAAAACAACATAAGAATATTAATATATACTGAAAATAATAATCATTTATTTAAATTATTCTACATCTAAGAATATAGCTAATGACAGCTTCTACCCTTTCTTTGCTTTGCATTTCGGCAATCCACACATTATATAGTTCTCTCCGTGTTATGGGTATGTTATCTATATATGTATATAAAAAGTTTACCGGTTAATAATTGCAGACAATTTTTTCCCATCTTAAATGGACATTACACAGATCAACAGGGCACAATTCATTTCACGGGAATATATGGGAATCCTATTTAAAAGTTACTCTAAAAACCATAAAGTGCTAAATGTTTACTACACAAAACACATATTTCCTCTTATCTTTTATTTTGCATACAGAACATTTAAATTCAGCATTTGTTTATAATATAGCTTAAACATACCTGACATAATGCAGTCTAAAAAAATAAAGAAAAAAATTTGCTCTTCTTTGATGTTACGATCAGTTCAAATATGATGCTGTCAATCGACTGAGCTGCTATAACAACAGTGACAATGCAATTGTTCATTTTCAAAACATCATAACAAAGCAAATACGCAAAAAATAAAAAACCTTATATACAGTTATGCAAAGTGGATAGTTATCTAACAATTACCAAAGAAGCGTAAGGAGCTTTGCTTCAAAAGAGCCTTAGAATAAGAATATAGGGAGAATAATAGAAATCTGTAAAGATTTGCGCTGAATTCCCAAATCTAAGGAAGGATTTAACATAAGTTTTGTCTTCGTATTTCAAAGATGGGCTCGCTTTTGAGCCTTAGCGTTGAATCTCGATCAAAATAGAGCGGGCATGTGTTTAGTATATGTTCGGGTATCTGCAGTTTCTGGTTTCTACATGGTGATGCCCAATTTCTTCGAATGATCTTCAGTCAGTGACCAGTGAGCATAGCAACCAGTGTCTCGTGTCCTTTAGAGAGGGGGCTTACTGGACGTAAAGAGTCAGTATTTCTCATCATACATCACACATGATTTTTAAAATTTTACATGGTATCGATTCTCTCCATATTCGACTAACTGCTTATAAAGCTCTTCTTTCGCAGTTTTGGTACAGCTCTTTTAGCTGCATAGTTAAATGTCCGATCAACTCTGAAAATTAGTGGAACAAGATTGTTTTCTATAATTAAGTGCAGTTTAGCGCAACGACCTTTTTAAACTCCCTAAGCATTTTTTCCAACCGAAAAAATTAATTCCAAATCAAAGAAAATTTTCAACGTTCTAAAAAAAACACATGTAACCCAATACCAATATAGAATATTCTATGCCCAACAATGGACAGAGTTTTTATGAGGACGACAAAAACTTCATTTCTTACTATTCATGTACAAAACAATAGTTAATTACACAGTTTTCATTACTTCTCAATAACTTATATTAAAAAAGTAATAGATTAAATAAAAATAGAAAATAATCTGGGTTAACATCAACTTTTTAAGTCTATTAAACTATTTAAGAAATAACAAATGTATGTCTTAATGAAGTCTCGATGGCATTAAATATGCATGTGAGGAAGGAAGTGTGGTTGTGAGAGTGCGAAAAAGATAATAATAATTTATTTTTTTTTTAATTAAAAAAAAGCTCTGCTACCTACGGAATCTTATACTGCTCGTATACTGCTATCTCGTACTGCTCCGATACTGACGCTAACTTTTCAACTTGATATCAGCGTGGAGCCAGGCAGCAAGCCATCCAGCTAAGATTTCCTACTAGACCAGTGTCTACTTGAGACGCATTTATCAAATGCTTGCTTGTGTTGTCAGTGGAACTAGATGAAGACAGATTGTAAAACAGAGATGAGGGGAGAAATGCAGTAAGTTTGGATTGGTTGCAAGGTGTCAGCAATAGAAAAGGGAAAGAAGGCAGTCTTTAAAATGACATTGAAAAATTTATTGCTTACTGTCGTCACGAGTGGTGTGGAGTAGCTAAGAATCAGGCGCCAAATGATTCGATTTCACAACCCCAAAAGTTTTGCTATTCGCGTAATTGTAATCTGTATTCATACCTTTAAAGGATATGCACCGGGGAGTGTGAAAAAGTGAAGAGCTCTTGAGCTTAGAAGGGGTTAAAAACCCACACCTCCAACACTTTCACATCATCCTGGTAGGTACTATTTTGTAAATTAATGCAATTTACAACACTTCCATTTTTTTCCGGTGTTTTTCATCTGCTATTTTCTTCACATTTAAATCCACTTTGCTATGGTTCTTGCACCATAATGCTGCTGGTGGTTGTTGTAATGAGTCTGTTGTTTTTGTAATTTAATTTCCCTGTTGTTTTTGTTTTATTGTTATTTTAATTTAGCGCGATAATCCTGTTGAAAGATGAGGCAGCAACATTTCGCATTTCAGGATCTGTTCCTATCTACTCCTGCTGTTACTGGTGCTGTTGCTGTCGCTGTCGCTGTTTTTAAATGAAATATCGTTCGCATATCTCGCTGAATTGCTCAACACAACCGTGTGTCTGTCTATCTATCTATTTGAGTGTCTATCTGTCTGTCGGTTTGTCTGATTGTTTGCCACCCACTCAGTTTATCTCGGCCTCATTTTTGTATGTCTAAAGTGTTTTAATTACGTTTGGATTTCAAACTAAAGCGCGTTAAAATGCAATTTTAACGCTCGTTGGATGTTTTGTTTTTATTGTTACAATTCACATAGCCACGCCTTGTAGCATTATTATTTTAAATCATATCTTAGTGGATATAAAAACACCAAATTTAATATTAAGATATTTTTAGTATCCTACAGTTGAATACCAACTTAAAACAAGCTTTGATATTGACATTTAAAACTTTTATCGACCATAAATTCATTACATTAGAACCAACGCAGCTGGTTTTAATAGATATTTGTGTTACTTTTTATCACTGCCTCTGTATTATTGTTTCATAAATAGATCCATGTATTTTATAATTTACTAGAATAAAATCCTGTCCTACGACGGATCCTCCGCACACTTCTTTTTTGGAGCCATTTTTCGAAAGCACTTTTTGTCTTTAGATTTTTATTCACTTGATTTTTGCAAAATACAAATATATCACTTTAAGTATTGAAGCAGTGTTGAACAATTATTTCATGTTTAAAAGTGCAAAAAGTTGAGTTTGGTAACAATTATATTTTTACACAACTTTACAAACTGGCTTTGCAACCATCATATACGTTGTTTTGTGTTGTTTTGTTGTGTTGTTGTTTTGCGGATGATACAACTAAATTTTTTGATACAATCCATGAAAAGAATTTCGTTAAATTCGTCATAACTCTTAGCCTTAGTCAAAACTTATTTAAAAAAAGGACGAAAAAAAGAAGTATATACTAATGTACGTACTAATATACTAATGTAAAAACGCCATCTTGTCACTGATAAGTAACAAATGAATTTTCTGTGCATACCTTTAGGCTGAACATTTTTAAGGGCAGTACATAAAATAAAGGTTAACATTTTATTTTTTCGATAAAAAATGTAATTAAAATTTGACTTTTATTTATATAAAAGTTAAAATTTGAATATTATTTTTTCGTCCAAAAATAACAGTTAATGTTTGATTTTTAATTTTTCGATCAAAAGTAAAAGTCATATTTTAATTCCTATATCATCTGCTTGCAGTCGCTGTTCCAGTCGTTTGCAAAATAAATGAAAACAGAATGTGCAATGATAAGCACCTTAGCGATGCAATGCAACGATATGAAGATCGATAGCAATGTTTTTATCCCTGTGCAAAATGTTACGAATTTAGGTGTAAAGGAATAAAAAATGTTCTCTAATAATTGTTTTGAAAATTTAAACAATTGTAATAGCTAATAAGAATTAGATCTGCGAAATTTTTAATCTCCAATTTTGATCGTAAAAATAAAAATAAATTTTTTATCAAAAAAAGAAGTCAAATTTAAACTTTTATTTTTGATCAAAAAAATAAAGTTTAAGTCCCTGGAGTAGTAGTTTAGCTGGACTAAAATTTATTTCAAGATTTTTAACCGTGTAGCTGTAATTTAGAGCCTAAGACCTGATTTGAATGTCTATTAGAGAATTCGAAATTTAGTATAATCGAAAAAGTAAGCAATCGACTTAAAAGTTCGCAAATAAACATTTCTTTTTCAACTTAAAAAGTGCCTAAAAAAACCAAAATCTCGCTTAGAGTACTCTTATCTCCCATACAAAATAACGCCATAAAGCATAAAAATTTTATGTTAAGGTGAAAAATAAGAAGTAATTGATTTGAAATTTAGGATATAAGGTATTTTACTTAAGTTCAGAAACTGTATCGAACATCATTCAAATAGAAAAGAAAGCAGGTCTACCTCCCGTACAAAATATACAATTTAATTTTAAAATTTTTAAAAACACATTCACGCTTTAAAGTGAATTTAGACAAGTTTAGATACGAAAGTGTAGGTAATAGATTTAATTGTTTTGATCCTTAACTATGGTTTTTCAGTTTGATATTTTAATTTAAAAAGCGAGCAGATTTTTACTATTCTCTCATTTGAATTTCATGAGCTAATTCAATTTAATTTAAAAAACTGTATTACTGGTGCCATGCCTCATTGTCCAAATTAGTTTTTCTTTTTATGATCAGATATTTGTAATAACTGCTCAAACACGTAAACCAAATTATTCGGTTGCGCCACTTTTAGCTTCTAACAAATGCTTTTTTAAATTTTCAGTTGCATGGGCGGTATTAATACATAAGATCTTCAGCAGAAATAAATGTGCAAAATTTTAAACGATTGCTCACACTACCACAAATTGATGCTGATAATTCGGATTCTTGAACCATAGCGGACTGATATATGCATATTTCTTGCTATGATCTTTAAAATATATTTTGTGTCAACTATTGAAATGGAATGCAAAAATTTCCTTATTTTTCTTTAATTTAACTTGAGCGTTTTTTTGCTACTGATTTTAATTCGATGCAATTTTTGGATAGTTTTTTTACATTTACTTTTTTTTTATTTTTGTTTGAATTCCTTAAAAAAATAATCAGGGCTTCATTTTCAGTAATAATTGCAGGGTAAAAATGCTCTGTACAGACCAGAATTTTTATCTCTAAGTGAACACAAAATCAGGCAACTATCTTACTGAACAGATAAAATTTAAAAACAATTTATGACTTATCAAGACAGAGCAGAATTCTAGTTTGAAGCCAATTAAAAATTAATAGGAAATTAAATCTTCTGGCCAGTTTACGATCCTGAAAAACTTCAGTAAATCAGATCTTAAGCATTCACCCTGAAAAATACCTAATTTCAGGAAGGTTAACGGCCACCCTTTAGGCCTAAAAAAGCGCCAAACGTTCACCACAGTTAACCATGATTGCCATAATTTAACAAAATATTTAACTGTTCATCAAGAAGAGATCAATCGTCTTAACAACGATATTTCTTAAGGGATTTCTTTTTAAAGAAGTATAAAAACAAGTTAAAAACATTTTTGTAGAATTTTAAACTGAGCTTCTTTTTCCACTCGAGATGGTGGGTGGTCTAGAAGGTGAAATATTTATTAGTAAAATTTCTACGAATGATATTCGTAAAAGAAATGTTCGGACATTCTACAAATATTCGTACAATATACAAAGTATTTGTATTGTGATATCTTTACGAATTCATTCATATAATGTTACTTATACCTGAGGCCGGATTCTGAAAATCGCCTAGCTAAAGCTAAATCTCTATCGCTAAAATGCTTAAAAAACAGGAAGTGCTGTTTTAGCGATTCTTATGTCAAAAAATTTATTTGGTTATGGCTGTGTGCCATTTGGAAACTTTTCACTATTGGTTCTATAGGAAAGAAAATGTTGAGTTGAAAATGTTATCCAGAAATTTTGACGTCTTCTCAGCGAATGAACTAGTTTTTTAAGACGCATTTGACTGCCACGTTTTCTACTACTTATTTTTTTATTCAAAATGATATTATGAGCTGCAAATAATGTAACTGCTTTTAGTAAAATAACTTATAAAACCACAACTTGTGTGAACATTCAAAATTTGTAAAAAAATAACAATTTTTATTCATTATTATTTTGTTGTATGTATTTTACCTAATTAGCTTAGAGATGGAATAAATTGAAAACATGTTTTTAAATTATATGTTTAGATTTTACTCCACTTATAAAATTTACTGAAGTAAAAAAAGTATCAGTGCTAAAGGTTTTTGTCAACTGGACCTAAAAATCCTTAACCTAAACTATGCGCGAGGATAAAAATTGCACTATACCTAAAAGTTGCCATACCCGAAATACACTTACTGCCAAATTGAAAGCGCAATCGATTGTAATACGAAAGAAAATATTGACTTATACTCAGTCGCTCAATCAGCTAACCATAAAACATCCTTTAACACGTATTAACTCTTTATCGGCCATATTTATAAATATTCAAAAAGTATATTCAATGCATTAGTTTTGCAAGTTGAATGCAGTAAAGAAAAACTTAACACATTGTGTATGTCAGAAATAATGAACTTCCAAATTTAACATAAATATTTATTTTAAACCCTTTAGCTCCTAAGACTAGCCTAGTTTTTAAAAATCTTCAAAAAGAATTGCAGTAATTTTTATTGACACTAAAACAAATTAAAGACGACTAAAGTGACTCACTAAGTGACAACACTGATTGATTTCTGCTGTATGCTGATTCTCACTCCATCTGCTCTGCTGTTGTTTTGCTTGATTCTTCTCTATCGCACGCCGATTTTTCGCTGTTCTCATTTCTTTGTAACTGCTGTGCTTTCGCCCGGTGACCCCCGCTAAATAATGACACCCACCAGGCTGACTCGTCAACAATTTCTGCTGCACTCAAATCGCACTAACAATAAAAGTAATGGAACGCCTAAGCAGGAGAGTGATGCATTATCTCGATCTCTTCATGTTCAGTTTCAGGAAATGGAAGAGCGATTATTTAATAATATGAAAACTGAATTTCGTCAACTAGAGGATCGTCTTCAAGAACACTTTGATTGATCGTTCAATCAACTCGCTGCAGATATTGTGAGTATTGAAAACAAATTCACCTCTAAAATTGACATGGAAGTCAGTGCATTAAAAACTGATATAAATGCATTTGATATTAAAATCAACGCTATTAATACACAACTTGGTGCTCTCACCTACCGCTGTGACGAGCTGGAGAAAATTAGATTAGATCAGCTAAATAACAGCAAAAACACTGTCTCAGATGATGCATCGGATGCTGTCTTGTTTGGGGTACCGTGTTCGACTGATGAAAATTTGAAAAGTATTTTCAACAAAATCTGCCTCTTTATAGAGTTTCAGCCACCCCAAATTCAAAACATATTTCGTTTCAAGCCAAACATTCGGTATCCAAATTCTCTTATCATCATAAAATATTTCACTCCTTACGATCGCAATCGTGTTCTGAAAGCCTTTATTGCTTATCGGAGACGTACCAAATCTGCGGTTAATCTGAGAGCTGCAGGATTTGACTCGGACAATAATGTGTTTATACACGAAAGTTTGGACGCTGAATGTCGTAAAATTTTACAAGCTGCCATTGCTTGTAAGCGACAGAAGCGCATTTATAATGCGTTTACGTTTCGGGGCTCAGTGTTCATTAGAATGGAAAAGAATGCTGCTGGAATACATATATGTAGTATGGATGAACTTCACAGTGCAATCCATGGCAACAACCTGCAGGTTTAATCACCTGCCAGTTAATCTGTGTCTGCTTATGTTTATTTTTAAAAGGTTATCAATTTTCTTTGATCTTGCAGTCTTAATTTCTCTCTGTTTTTCTCTTTCTATTTATCTTTTCTCTTTATTGTTATTGTTTATAATTATGAATATATTTATTTTATTTTAACTCAGGCCTAATATCTCGGTTTATATATCTCGCTATTTTCCTTTTCTTTACTTCTTCATTGCCTAAAAATCTCCCTCGATTGATATATTCTTATGTTAGGCTCTAGCATATTTTCCACTGGCACTAATGAAAATCAGAAAACCTTAATTCAGGTATTGTGTAAACAACATGGTGGACTTAATATAGAACACTTTAATGCCCGAAGTCTGAATATTGGTAAATTGGATTATATTAAGTATAAGGGTTGTCAATATTCAAAGCGCCCATCTGGCAACACTGTAACTTTCCGCAGTGATGCCAAATCGACTAATGACATACCGCGTTTGAAGCGTCATTCCAAGCAAATGTTTACAATGGAACAGTACACGCCACGCGAACGCTCTAAAATTGTTGAAATTTACATTCAACAAAACAAGTCAATAGTGAAAACTCAACTCAATGAGCGATGAAGCTCATTTTCAGTTCAACGGAACGGTAAACAAACAAAATTGCCGTATTTATGCCACTGAAAATCCACAAGAGATTCAAGAGGTACCTCTTCACGATGCAAAAGTCACTGTTTGGTGCGGCGTTTGTGCTAAAATGCTCATTGGGCCGTTTTTTTTCGAAGATGATAATGGCCACAGAGTTACTGTCAATCAGGAGCGTTATCGCGATATGATAAACAATTTTTTCATGCCAATCGTTCGTCGAAAGCGTATCAGGCACTACTGGTTTCAACAAGACGGCGCGCCACCACACACAAGCCGCACTACAATCGATTTTTTGAAGCAATTGTTCCCTGGCCGTTTGATGTCAAAAAATGGTGATTTCGATTGGCCGCCAAGATCACCAGATTTAACGCCTCCAGACTTCTTTTTGTGGGGTTATTTGAAATCAACGTCAATAAGCCAAAGACCCTAGAAGAGCTGAAAACCAACATCCGTCAAGAAATAACCGCCATTCCCATCGAAATGTTGAAGAAAACCATGGAAAATGCTGCAAAACGGGCACAATATGTCGTAGAGGCCAATGGCGACCATTTACGAGATATCATATTCAAGAAATAATGTAAGGTAATCTACTTGAACCCAATTAAATGATATTCATGACGAACAGACAAAAAATTGTGGTTTCTTTGATTTATTTAAAAATAAAATGAGCGCTTCGAATATTGGCAACCCTGTATATTTTTGGGGAGTCTTTAGTTGATATTATTTGTGTAACTGCAACGTGGTTGTCTTCGAACATAAGTGATAAAATCTGTAATATAAATGGTTATAATTTATTTAGGAATGATAGATTTAATAAAAAGGGTGGAGGAGTTGCCGTTTACTGTAAAAATAACCTCAATACCAAAGTTCTTAGTAAATCATGTGGTCCGGGAATTGAGTATATTAATATATATATATCTGATAATAGCAATAAGATTTGTTTGTCTTGTGTGTATAATCCACATAAATGTCATCCGGTCGACCCTTTGTTTACTGTTTTGTCAAACTATATCCTTAATCATGACATCATGATTTTGTGGCGATTTTAACACCAATCTTTTGACAAGCGACTCTGCTCAACAGTGTATGTATGACAGATATCCTCTTTGGGTCTTTCTGTTGTAAATGATACTGAGCCCACCCGGTTTTCTAATAACACTACTCCCAGCCTTCTGGACTATTTCATTGTTTCTGATCTCACCTTAGTTTCTATATTTGATCAAATATATTTCATATGTGATCATGACTTGATTTTTTGTTCGCTAAATGTAAATTTATGTCGTAATTGGACTCCAACTACGTATTCGTATCACGATTTTAAAAACATAAATTTTCCATCACTGTATCATGACTTGTCTTTGTTTTCTTTTAATGACTGTTGGCGTCTTTCCACTGTAAATGATAAGCTTGGCTCTCTTTTAAACCCTGTCAAATATCTGTTTGAAAAACATGTTCCACTAAGAACAATCAGAGTAAAAAATACATCTTGTCCTTGGTTCACCCATAATGTACTGAATGGAATAAAGAAGAGAAACAAATTGCATAAACAATGGAAAAGAAACCCTACATCTGCAAACTGGGAAATTTATAGGTCAGCCAGAAATGATGCTATTCTTTTAACCAGACAGTCTAAGTCTCGCTATTTCGCTTTGAAGCTAAATCTTTCCTTTCCTACCAAAACATTATGGAAAAATATAAATAATCTTGGTGTTAGCAATAAGATTTCCTCTGAATGTCAAGTTGATTCTGATACACTAAATAATTTTTTTCTGGATTGTGCTAATCCTACTTTTAGTAATCATAATAATAATAATTTATCTTTTCTATCAAGCTTGTCTAGAAGTAATTTATTTCAGTTTTCACCTGTATGTAAACTTTATAATGGAAAATGTGTAATGCAGATAAGTTCAAACGCAATTGGCGAAGATGGAATCCCAATCGAGTTCATTAAACTAATTTTACCACATATAATCAGTGCATTAACACATGTTATTAATCATAGTTTTATATCTTCATCATTCCCTGATATGTGGAAAATTGCAATTGTGTTGCCGGTAGCTAAAAAGTCTAATCCTTGTGGGTTAAATGATTTTAGGCCAATAAGCATTTTGTCCCCATTATCTAAAGTATGTGAGAAATTAATGAGTCAGCAAATAAATAAGTACTTAAATGAATCTGCGCTTCTGTCGCCTTATCAGTCTGGTTTTCGGGCAGGCCATGGATGTGCTTCGGCTGTCGTCAAAGTTTTAGACGATATTCGTCCCGAATATGACGCTGCCTCAATGACCTTGCTCTGTTTGCTTGACTTCTCTAAGGCTTTTGACAAAGTGAACCATAAATATTTATGTCTGAAACTAAAGTATCTCTTTGGATTTAGTAATAGTGCGGTCAGCTTTATATCTAGTTATTTGTCGAATAGACTGCAAAGAGTTAAAGTTGCTCAATCATTTTCGCAAAATAGACCCGTACTAAATGGAGTTCCACAGGGTTCAATACTCGGTCCTCTTCTCTACTCTATATTTATTAATGACATATTTCCTGTTTGCAAACATGCTTCTGTACATGCATATGCTGATGATATACAACTCTATCTTTCAAGAAGGACTGGTTTATTTGATGATCTGTGCTGCAGGCTGAATGAGGATCTCAGCAGTATTGACCAGTGGGCTAGCAGCAATGGACTGCAACTTAATGCTGCCAAGTCATATGTACTTCCTATTTGTAAGAATAAAACTCACCTTAATGTACTCCCTAACATATATATTGGAACAAGAAAGTTGAGTGTAGTATCAAAAATTGTGAATCTTGGTTACTGTATAAATTCTTCCCTTTCCTGTGTTGATCACGTAAACAGTGTTGTCCAGAAAGTTTATTATATCCTACGTAGTTTAAGAATGTCCTCTTGACCTAAGGCGTATGCTGGTGAAGCAACTTGTCTTATCAGTAATTATATACTCAGATATAGTGTACAGTAAACTAGATTCTTCCTCTCTGCTAAAACTAAATGTTGCATATAACTATGCCACGCGTTTTGTGTATGGATTAAGAAAATTTGACCACCTTTCAAGCTTCAGAACTGCTGTACTTGGTTGCGATTTGGCAAGTTACCTTAATGCTAGAAACTGTATTTACCTATATAAAATAATACATGAAAGAACGCCACACTATCTTTATGAAAAACTACAGTTCAGCATATCCAGAAGAAGTTGTGTTCTAATAGTTCCTAGAAATTGTTCTTTAACTACTTCCAATCTTTTTTTCATTAATGCCATAAGATTGTGGAATGCGTTACCTTTTTCTTTGAGAAAGATAACAGGGAGGGGAATCTTTAGGCAATCTGTATTTACTCCCTTTTCTTCTCATTAATTTCTTCTATCACTATTTTCTTACTTTTTTCCATTTTTTCTGTTTTTTTTTACTATTTCAAACATTGATAGTTATTAAGATTTTAATTTATTATTATTCACTTTTTGTCTTTACACTCTTGATTTATTTTCTAAATGTTTTAATTAAATATATTTTTAAGAACTATTAATTTGTTGTTATATCTAACCAAAATTGTTTGATATCTATCTGTTGTAATGTAAAAGAACTTAGTTCTTATTGTACTAATGTACACTCAATAAATTCAATAAATTCAAATCACAATCCTTTTTTTTATACGGAAACATAAATAAAACTATTTTTTTCAGAAAAAATACACAGCAAAACACTGATACAAACAATTTTGTAAAGCACAACCCTTTTGTTTCACTCAAAAATTCTTGTGCCGGTTGTCAAAATTTCTACTAGTCCCCGGGGCTACATGAATTTTTAACAATAAAACTCACCTCACTGATATCAAAAATTCTCTTTCCGACTGTCAAAAATTCATTATACAAGTGAAAAGTTTTCGAAAACTTTTTAAAGTTTCTTCCGAACCTTAATTAAATTAATATAATAATTAAAATAAGCTTGTTTCTTATTTTGAAAATGGTTTACTAACTGCACCAATATCTAAATAAAAAGTGCGAAATAAAAACTTTCAGTTATTTGAAATAATTTTAAATAAACTCAAGTTAATATACTTAAAAACTTTTAATCAATTTTTTTAGTATATTTACACGAGTACTTTATGATTTTCATTTAACATTCTCGTATTGTCATAAAATAAAACTATGTAAAAACTAGTAAAAATTTATTTTGACTGGTTCAACTTTAAGTGGTACGACCAGGAGTGTCGCGACGCCACTGCAGAGAAAGACGCCGCCTACAAAGCCACCCTGCAGTCGGTTGTAACGCGCGCTGCTAAGGAGCGATACAAAGAAAAGAGGAGGGAAAAGAGACATATTTTCAGGCGGAAAAAAAGAGAGGCAGAAAAGCGCGAGCAGGAGAAGATTGAGATGTATGGTGACAGGAATGAGGCCCGAAAATTTTTCGAAAAAATAAGACGCCTTGCCGATGGTTTTAAAACCGGGGCCTCTTCCTGCAAGGATAAAAACGGGAATCTAGTGACAGATGTCCAGAGTACACTGACGTTATGGAGGGAACACTTCTCTAAGCTTCTAAATGGCGACGCTGATAACAATCCCGCCAATAGAGATGATATTCCGGAAACCCCAATTTTGGATAACAGCGTTGAGGTTCCGCTGCCCGACTATGATGAAGTTCTGACAGCTATAGCTCGGCTTAAAAATAACAAAGCCGCGGGAGCTGATGGCTTACCTGCTGAGCTGTTTAAGAACGGAGGCGAAGCTCTACTTAAATGCATTCACGAGCTTCTATGCAGAATATGATCGGAAGAATGCATTCTGAACGATTGGAATCTCAGTGTGCTCTGCCCAATCCACAAGAAAGGCGATCCCACTATCTGTGCCAATTACCGTGGGATAAGCCTTCTTAATATCGCATATAAGTTCCTGTCGAGCGTTTTATGTGAAAGATTGAAGCCCATTGTAAACGAACTGATCGGACCTTATCAGTGTGGCTTCAGACCTGGAAAGTCCACTATCGACAAGATTTTCACGCTACGACAAACCTTGGAGAAGACTCAAGAAAAACGAGTCAACACCCACCATCTTTTTGTCGACTACAAAGCCGCCTTCGACAGCCCAATAAGGAAACACCTGTACTACACCATGTCTGAATTTGGTATTCCTGCAAAACTAATACGACTTTGCAGGATGACACTGAGCAACACCAGCAGCGCAGTTAAAATCGGGAAGGACCTCTCCCCACCATTTATTACCAAACGAGGTTTCAGACAAGGTGATTCCTTATCGTGCGACTTTTTCAACCTAATGATGGAAAAGATCATCCGAGCTGCTGATCTGAGACGTAGTGGCACAATATTCTACAAGAGTGTTATGCTGCTTGCGTATGCTGATGACATAGATATCATTGGCCATAATACGCGCGAAGTCAGTGCAGCATTTTCCAGATTAGAAAAAGAGTCAAGTCGAATGGGTCTGTCAGTGAATGCAGATAAGACGAAATACTTAGTGTCAACAAACAAACAGTCCCATCGTCTTGGAACCCACGTTACCGTTGACAATAACTCCTTCGAGGTTGTGAAGAACTTCGTTTATCTGGGATCCAGCATTAATTCAACCAACGACATCAGCATTGAGATCAAACGAAGAATAACTCTTGCCAACAGGTGTTACTTTGGGCTCAGCAGGCAATTGAGAAGCAGAGCCCTCTCTCGACGAACGAAAATCACGCTCTATAAATCGCTCATCATTCCCGTCCTACTTTACGCATCACAAACCTGGACGCTGAGCAGTTTAGATGAAAAGACTTTAGGAGCATTCGAGAGAAAAATTCTTCGTAAGATCTACGGACCAATCTGCGTCAATGGCGAGTGGAATGATGAACTGTATGAGCTGTACGCTGACATCGACATAGTCAAGCGCATTAAAATCGAGCGGCTTCGCTGGCTTGGTCATGTTCAGCGCATGAAAGACGATGCTCCAGTGAAGAAAACATTCGATTCGGTACCCAGTGGCGGTCAACGCAGAAGAGGACGACCGCATCTTCGTTGGAAAGACCAAGTAGAGGAGAACCTGACGAAGCTTGGAATATCCAACTGGCGCCAGCAAGCGAAAGACAGAAATAACTGGCGCAAATTCTTAGATGAGGCCAAGACCGACATACGGTTGTAGCGCCAACTAAGTAAGTAAGTAAGGTTCAACTTTAAATACCAAAACAGTCATGGCTTATTGGAGGATTAGGTTTTATTCAAATTTTCAAAATTTTGCACTTAGAGTACATTTTACATATTAAAAATTAGGTGCAACATTTCTTGTCAATTAATGACCAAATTGTAAACTAACTGCTTTATTCTGTATAAAGAAGAAGCACACCAATGATAAGAAAAACACGAGAAGCAATACTTTTTTCCATACAGAATTGTATTACTTCAAGTGTCTTTCTTATCGTTGGTGTGCTTCTTCGTGATACAGAATTATCACATAAGAGTGTGTCACAACAATTAAAGCTTATTTGTAAACTACCAATTCATTTAATAAATTTTTATAAAGTTTTAAGAGATGAAACCTTTTTCTAAAAGCATGTTACATAATAACAATAGGGGTATTCACGATTCGGTGTACTTGCCAGTGCAGTTGGAGACTTGTGCACTTTACAAAATCGAAATACACGTGCGTCAAAAATCTGCACAAGTGCTTTTCTACTGTAGCCTAAAACTTGAAGATTTGAGCAGTTGTGCACTTGTGTGCATTGAAAAATTTGAGAGCTTGGAAAAAGTGGTACTGGCTTGTTCACGAACACCTAACTGCACAACTGCACAAGTCTTCAACTGCACAAGCAAGTGTACTGAAACGTGAATACCCCTCATATTAATACAACTGATAAATACAAACAGCAAGTTTTCGGAAAAATGCTTTAAATTGGTATATTTTTCTTTGAAAACATTCGAAAGAGACAAAGCAGTATTTTTTCTTAATAAATATATCAAAAATTACGATTTTAATTGAAAAAACTTTTAATTTTAAACTTAGCGGCAAAACAGCCGCAGCAAACTCCAAAATTATAGCTAAAAATAAAATTAGAGTTTCTATAAATCGCTAAAAAAAAGTTTAGAATTGCATCAATCGCTAAAAATTTAGCAATGACAGCTTTAATTTTATTCTTCGTTAAAAGCTCGTTCAGTCTCTAAATTTTTAGCATGAAAATAAGCGATGGAGTTTTTCAGAATTGCATTATCGCTAAAAACTATAAATTTAGCTTTAGCGGTGGAGATTTAGCTTCAGCGTTTTTCAGAATCCGCCCTCTGGTCTAGTATCTACGAATATATTCGTGAATATATTAATGATATTCGTGAACAAAAATAAATCAATTCGTAGTAGTGTATTGTACAAATGATTGTAATGATGAATAAATGAATAAATTATTGATATTATTGTAATTATTTTTATTATTAATATTATTTTTATTGTTATTATTATTATTATTATTATTATTATTATTATTATTATTATTATTATTATTATTATTATTATTATTATTATTATTATTATTATTATTATTATTATTATTATTATTATTATTATTATTATTATTATTATTATTATTATTATTATTATTATTATTATTATTATTATTATTATTATTATTATTATTATTATTATTATTATTATTATTATTATTATTATTATTATTATTATTATTATTATTATTATTATTATTATTATTATTATTATTATTATTATTATTATTATTATTATTATTATTATTATTATTATTATTATTATTATTATTATTATTATTATTATTATTATTATTATTATTATTATTATTATTATTATTATTATTATTATTATTATTATTATTATTATTATTATTATTATTATTATTATTATTATTATTATTATTATTATTATTATTATTATTATTATTATTATTATTATTATTATTATTATTATTATTATTATTATTATTATTATTATTATTATTATTATTATTATTATTATTATTATTATTATTATTATTATTATTATTATTATTATTATTATTATTATTATTATTATTATTATTATTATTATTATTATTATTATTATTATTATTATTATTATTATTATTATTATTATTATTATTATTATTATTATTATTATTATTATTATTATTATTATTATTATTATTATTATTATTATTATTATTATTATTATTATTATTATTATTATTATTATTATTATTATTATCATTATTATCATTATTATTATTATTATCATTATTATTATTATCATTATTATTATTATTATCATTATTATTATTATTATTATTATTATTATTATTATTATTATTATTATTATTATTATTATTATTATTATTATTATTATTATTATTATTATTATTATTATTATTATTATTATTATTATTATTATTATTATTATTATTATTATTATTATTATTATTATTATTATTATTATTATTATTATTATTATTATTATTATTATTATTATTATTATTATTATTATTATTATTATTATTATTATTATTATTATTATTATTATTATTATTATTATTATTATTATTATTATTATTATTATTATTATTATTATTATTATTATTATTATTATTATTATTATTATTATTATTATTATTATTATTATTATTATTATTATTATTATTATTATTATTATTATTATTATTATTATTATTATTATTATTATTATTATTATTATTATTATTATTATTATTATTATTATTATTATTATTATTATTATTATTATTATTATTATTATTATTATTATTATTATTATTATTATTATTATTATTATTATTATTATTATTATTATTATTATTATTATTATTATTATTATTATTATTATTATTATTATTATTATTATTATTATTATTATTATTATTATTATTATTATTATTATTATTATTATTATTATTATTATTATTATTATTATTATTATTATTATTATTATTATTATTATTATTATTATTATTATTATTATTATTATTATTATTATTATTATTATTATTATTATTATTATTATTATTATTATTATTATTATTATTATTATTATTATTATTATTAATATTAATATTATTATTATTATTATTATTATTATTATTATTATTATTATTATTATTATTATTATTATTATTATTATTATTATTATTATTATTATTATTATTATTATTATTATTATTATTATTATTATTATTATTATTATTATTATTATTATTATTATTATTATTATTATTATTATTATTATTATTATTATTATTATTATTATTATTATTATTATTATTATTATTATTATTATTATTATTATTATTATTATTATTATTATTATTATTATTATTATTATTATTATTATTATTATTATTATTATTATTATTATTATTATTATTATTATTATTATTATTATTATTATTATTATTATTATTATTATTATTATTATTATTATTATTATTATTATTATTATTATTATTATTATTATTATTATTATTATTATTATTATTATTATTATTATTTTTATTATTATTATTATTATTATTATTATTATTATTATTATTATTATTATTATTATTATTATTATTATTATTATTATTATTATTATTATTATTATTATTATTATTATTATTATTATTATTATTATTATTATTATTATTATTATTATTATTATTATTATTATTATTATTATTATTATTATTATTATTATTATTATTATTATTATTATTATTATTATTATTATTATTATTATTATTATTATTATTATTATTATTATTATTATTATTATTATTATTATTATTATTATTATTATTATTATTATTATTATTATTATTATTATTATTATTATTATTATTATTATTATTATTATTATTATTATTATTATTATTATTATTATTATTATTATTATTATTATTATTATTATTATTATTATTATTATCATTATTATTATTATTATTATTATTATTATTATTATTATTATTATTATTATTATTATTATTATTATTATTATTATTATTATTATTATTATTATTATTATTATTATTATTATTATTATTATTATTATTATTATTATTATTATTATTATTATTATTATTATTATTATTATTATTATTATTATTATTATTATTATTATTATTATTATTATTATTATTATTATTATTATTATTATTATTATTATTATTATTATTATTATTATTATTATTATTATTATTATTATTATTATTATTATTATTATTATTATTATTATTATTATTATTATTATTATTATTATTATTATTATTATTATTATTATTATTATTATTATTATTATTATTATTATTATTATTATTATTATTATTATTATTATTATTATTATTATTATTATTATTATTATTATTATTATTATTATTATTATTATTATTATTATTATTATTATTATTATTATTATCATTATTATTATTATCATTATTATTATTATTATTATTATTATTATTATTATTATTATTATTATTATTATTATTATTATTATTATTATTATTATTATTATTATTATTATTATTATTATTATTATTATTATTATTATTAATATTATTATTATTATTATATTATTATTATTATTATTATTATTATTATTATTATTATTATTATTATTATTATTATTATTATTATTATTATTATTATTATTATTATTATTATTATTATTATTATTATTATTATTATTATTATTATTATTATTATTATTATTATTATTATTATTATTATTATTATTATTATTATTATTATTATTATTATTATTATTATTATTATTATTATTATTATTATTATTATTATTATTATTATTATTATTATTATTATTATTATTATTATTATTATTATTATTATTATTATTATTATTATTATTATTATTATTATTATTATTATTATTATTATTATTATTATTATTATTATTATTATTATTATTATTATTATTATTATTATTATTATTATTATTATTATTATTATTATTATTATTATTATTATTATTATTATTATTATTATTATTATTATTATTATTATTATTATTATTATTATTATTATTATTATTATTATTATTATTATTATTATTATTATTATTATTATTATTATTATTATTATTATTATTATTATTATTATTATTATTATTATTATTATTATTATTATTATTATTATTATTATTATTATTATTATTATTATTATTATTATTATTATTATTATTATTATTATTATTATTATTATTATTATTATTATTATTATTATTATTATTATTATTATTATTATTATTATTATTATTATTATTATTATTATTATTATTATTATTATTATTATTATTATTATTATTATTATTATTATTATTATTATTATTATTATTATTATTATTATTATTATTATTATTATTATTATTATTATTATTATTATTATTATTATTATTATTATTATTATTATTATTATTATTATTATTATTATTATTATTATTATTATTATTATTATTATTATTATTATTATTATTATTATTATTATTATTATTATTATTATTATTATTATTATTATTATTATTATTATTATTATTATTATTATTATTATTATTATTATTATTATTATTATTATTATTATTATTATTATTATTATTATTATTATTATTATTATTATTATTATTATTATTATTATTATTATTATTATTATTATTATTATTATTATTATTATTATTATTATTATTATTATTATTATTATTATTATTATTATTATATTATTATTATTATTATTATTATTATTATTATTATTATTATTATTATTATTATTATTATTATTATTATTATTATTATTATTATTATTATTATTATTATTATTATTATTATTATTATTATTATTATTATTATTATTATTATTATTATTATTATTATTATTATTATTATATTATTATTATTATTATTATTATTATTATTATTATTATTATTATTATTATTATTATTATTATTATTATTATTATTATTATTATTATTATTATTATTATTATTATTATTATTATTATTATTATTATTATTATTATTATTATTATTATTATTATTATTATTATTATTATTATTATTATTATTATTATTATTATTATTATTATTATTATTATTATTATTATTATTATTATTATTATTATTATTATTATTATTATTATTATTATTATTATTATTATTATTATTATTATTATTATTATTATTATTATTATTATTATTATTATTATTATTATTATTATTATTATTATTATTATTATTATTATTATTATTATTATTATTATTATTATTATTATTATTATTATTATTATTATTATTATTATTATTATTATTATTATTATTATTATTATTATTATTATTATTATTATTATTATTATTATTATTATTATTATTATTATTATTATTATTATTATTATTATTATTATTATTATTATTATTATTATTATTATTATTATTATTATTATTATTATTATTATTATTATTATTATTATTATTATTATATTATTATTATTATTATTATTATTATTATTATTATTATTATTATTATTATTATTATTATTATTATTATTATTATTATTATTATTATTATTATTATTATTATTATTATTATTATTATTATTATTATTATTATTATTATTATTATTATTATTATTATTATTATTATTATTATTATTATTATTATTATTATTATTATTATTATTATTATTATTATTATTATTATTATTATTATTATTATTATTATTATTATTATTATTATTATTATTATTATTATTATTATTATTATTATTATTATTATTATTATTATTATTATTATTATTATTATTATTATTATTATTATTATTATTATTATTATTATTATTATTATTATTATTATTATTATTATTATTATTATTATCATTATTATTATTATCATTATTATTATTATTATTATTATTATTATTATTATTATTATTATTATTATTATTATTATTATTATTATTATTATTATTATTATTATTATTATTATTATTATTATTATTATTATTATTATTATTATTATTATTATTATTATTATTATTATTATTATTATTATTATTATTATTATTATTATTATTATTATTATTATTATTATTATTATTATTATTATTATTATTATTATTATTATTATTATTATTATTATTATTATTATTATTATTATTATTATTATTATTATTATTATTATTATTATTATTATTATTATTATTATTATTATTATTATTATTATTATTATTATTATTATTATTATTATTATTATTATTATTATTATTATTATTATTATTATTATTATTATTATTATTATTATTATTATTATTATTATTATTATTATTATTATTATTATTATTATTATTATTATTATTATTATTATTATTATTATTATTATTATTATTATTATTATTATTATTATTATTATTATTATTATTATTATTATTATTATTATTATTATTATTATTATTATTATTATTATTATTATTATTATTATTATTATTATTATTATTATTATTATTATTATTATTATTATTATTATTATTATTATTATTATTATTATTATTATTATTATTATTATTATTATTATTATTATTATTATTATTATTATTATTATTATTATTATTATTATTATTATTATTATTATTATTATTATTATTATTATTATTATTATTATTATTATTATTATTATTATTATTATTATTATTATTATTATTATTATTATTATTATTATTATTATTATTATTATTATTATTATTATTATTATTATTATTATTATTATTATTATTATTATTATTATTATTATTATTATTATTATTATTATTATTATTATTATTATTATTATTATTATTATTATTATTATTATTATTATTATTATTATTATTATTATTATTATTATTATTATTATTATTATTATTATTATTATTATTATTATTATTATTATTATTATTATTATTATTATTATTATTATTATTATTATTATTATTATTATTATTATTATTATTATTATTATTATTATTATTATTATTATTATTATTATTATTATTATTATTATTATTATTATTATTATTATTATTATTATTATTATTATTATTATTATTATTATTATTATTATTATTATTATTATTATTATTATTATTATTATTATTATTATTATTATTATTATTATTATTATTATTATTATTATTATTATTATTATTATTATTATTATTATTATTATTATTATTATTATTATTATTATTATTATTATTATTATTATTATTATTATTATTATTATTATTATTATTATTATTATTATTATTATTATTATTATTATTATTATTATTATTATTATTATTATTATTATTATTATTATTATTATTATTATTATTATTATTATTATTATTATTATTATTATTATTATTATTATTATTATTATTATTATTATTATTATTATTATTATTATTATTATTATTATTATTATTATTATTATTATTATTATTATTATTATTATTATTATTATTATTATTATTATTATTATTATTATTATTATTATTATTATTATTATTATTATTATTATTATTATTATTATTATTATTATTATTATTATTATTATATTATTATTATTATTATTATTATTATTATTATTATTATTATTATTATTATTATTATTATTATTATTATTATTATTATTATTATTATTATTATTATTATTATTATTATTATTATTATTATTATTATTATTATTATTATTATTATTATTATTATTATTATTATTATTATTATTATTATTATTATTATTATTATTATTATTATTATTATTATTATTATTATTATTATTATTATTATTATTATTATTATTATTATTATTATTATTATTATTATTATTATTATTATTATTATTATTATTATTATTATTATTATTATTATTATTATTATTATTATTATTATTATTATTATTATTATTATTATTATTATTATTATTATTATTATTATTATTATTATTATTATTATTATTATTATTATTATTATTATTATTATTATTATTATTATTATTATTATTATTATTATTATTATTATTATTATTATTATTATTATTATTATTATTATTATTATTATTATTATTATTATTATTATTATTATTATTATTATTATTATTATTATTATTATTATTATTATTATTATTATTATTATTATTATTATTATTATTATTATTATTATTATTATTATTATTATTATTATTATTATTATTATTATTATTATTATTATTATTATTATTATTATTATTATTATTATTATTATTATTATTATTATTATTATTATTATTATTATTATTATTATTATTATTATTATTATTATTATTATTATTATTATTATTATTATTATTATTATTATTATTATTATTATTATTATTATTATTATTATTATTATTATTATTATTATTATTATTATTATTATTATTATTATTATTATTATTATTATTATTATTATTATTATTATTATTATTATTATTATTATTATTATTATTATTATTATTATTATTATTATTATTATTATTATTATTATTATTATTATTATTATTATTATTATTATTATTATTATTATTATTATTATTATTATTATTATTATTATTATTATTATTATTATTATTATTATTATTATTATTATTATTATTATTATTATTATTATTATTATTATTATTATTATTATTATTATTATTATTATTATTATTATTATTATTATTATTATTATTATTATTATTATTATTATTATTATTATTATTATTATTATTATTATTATTATTATTATTATTATTATTATTATTATTATTATTATTATTATTATTATTATTATTATTATTATTATTATTATTATTATTATTATTATTATTATTATTATTATTATTATTATTATTATTATTATTATTATTATTATTATTATTATTATTATTATTATTATTATTATTATTATTATTATTATTATTATTATTATTATTATTATTATTATTATTATTATTATTATTATTATTATTATTATTATTATTATTATTATTATTATTATTATTATTATTATTATTATTATTATTATTATTATTATTATTATTATTATTATTATTATTATTATTATTATTATTATTATTATTATTATTATTATTATTATTATTATTATTATTATTATTATTATTATTATTATTATTATTATTATTATTATTATTATTATTATTATTATTATTATTATTATTATTATTATTATTATTATTATTATTATTATTATTATTATTATTATTATTATTATTATTATTATTATTATTATTATTATTATATTATTATTATTATTATTATTATTATTATTATTATTATTATTATTATTATTATTATTATTATTATTATTATTATTATTATTATTATTATTATTATTATTATTATTATTATTATTATTATTATTATTATTATTATTATTATTATTATTATTATTATTATTATTATTATTATTATTATTATTATTATTATTATTATTATTATTATTATTATTATTATTATTATTATTATTATTATTATTATTATTATTATTATTATTATTATTATTATTATTATTATTATTATTATTATTATTATTATTATTATTATTATTATTATTATTATTATTATTATTATTATTATTATTATTATTATTATTATTATTATTATTATTATTATTATTATTATTATTATTAT